>CM057458.1:1223782500-1224247500 GCA_016271365.2 Neoceratodus forsteri
GGGTGTCACCCTGAACAAAACGCATGCTTCATTTGCAAAATAAGTCAGCCGTGGGGCAAGCTACAACATTTTGTTTGGGGGAAAAAATGAAAACAAGATGGTGGCTCGCGAAAGGGGAATTTTTCCTCATGAATGGGGATTTTATAAATTCTCGTTTGCAAGGTGACAAAATCCTTGATCGCGAGCCCAATCTCCTTTCGCAAAACATACATGTAAATCTTAGACTGAACTGAGCATACTCAGAACCCGTAAATTCAAAATTACATAACTTTGGAACGGACTAATATTTTTTCACCAAACCAATGCTGAATTGTTCTTGGACCAAGCCTATTTCTACCCTGAAACTTTCAGACCAAAATACCAAATGGTGTGGCCACAGCATGATGGGCAAAAATCTGCAAAAAGGTGCAAAACAAAAAGCAAAAAATGTGTTTGTTGGTTGCTTTGCTGCACAAAAACCACAAGTCCAATCAAAACACAACTTAGCAAATCAAGAGATCTACAATATGAGACCATGCATTCCAAATTTTGTGCAAATCTGTTGAACAGTTGCAAAGTTATTAAGGTGCAAAATCCAGGGTTTAACATTAAACTGCCTACGCAACCTAAGTAAAAAAAAAAAAAAAAGGGAGGGATAGTGTGACTGAAGTGGGAGGATGGGGGCCACGTGGAGGATGACAACAGTAAAGCTGACATATTGAACAGGTACTTCTGCTCAGTCTTTACTGAGGAAGAGGAGGGTAATGGGTCTGAAGGGAGTACAAGGGGTTGGAATGGTGCAGAAATGGACACAAGTCCCTTTATACAAGAAAGGGTCCTGTCCTGAAGGAACTGGAAGTAATGAGTTGATAAAGCAATGGGGCCAGATGGGGTGCACCTCAGGGTCCCTAAAGAACTAAGAGAGGTGGTGGCTGAACCTCTGGCAATCCTGTTTAGCCAATCACTGGAAACAGGGGAGGTACCCAAAGACTGGAGGAAAGCAGAAGTAGTCCCCTTATACAAAAGTGGGAACAAAGAAGAAGCAGGAACTACAGACCAGTCAGCCTCACCTCGGTAGTGGAGAAGATCATGGAAGCACTACTGAAGGAGAGATTGGTGGAACATCTGGTTGTCAGTGGTCTACAGGACCCAAGGCAGCATGGTTTCTCCAGGGGGAGATCATGTCAGACCAACCTCATTGAATTTTTTGACTGGGTGTCTAGGGAGGTGGATCAGGAGAGAGCAGTGGACATGGCCTATCTGGACTTCAGCAAGGCCTTTGACACTGTGCCACATAGAAGACTATTACACAAACTGGGGAATATGCGTGTGGGAAGGACAGTAGTGCAGTGGATAGGTAACTGACTGGGCGGCAGGACACAGAGGGTGGTGGTAAATGGCTGTCACTCCACAGAGGGAAGAGTGACCAGTGGGGGGTACCACAGGGATCAGTGCTGGGTCCGGTCCTATTCAACATATTCATCAGTGACATTGCGCAGGATTTCCCTGTTTGCTGATGACACAAAGCTCTGTAACAGAGTGGACACACCAGAGGGTGTAGGCAGAATGAGAAGGGACCTGCAGAAACTTGAAGAATGGTCAGGGGTTTGGCAGTTGAAATTCAATGCAAAGAAGTGCAAGATAATGCATATGGGGCACAAAAACCCTGGCACAATATATCAGTTGGGGGGGTGAGGATATAGCATGCATCAAGCAGGAAAAGGATCTTGGGGTTATCATCTCTGATGACCGCAAGGTAGGGAAACAGTGTGACAAGGCAGCAGGTAAAGCAAATAGGATGCTGGGATGCATAGGCAGGGGCATCATCAGCAGGAAAAGGGAGGTCATAATTCCACTATACAAGACACTAGTGAGGCCTCACCTGGAGTACAGTGTACAGTTCTGGAGACCTTACTTACATAAGGACATAGACAGGGTAGAGAAGGTTCAGAGGAGGGCAACAAAGATGGTACATGGATTGCATCACAAGTCCTATGAGGACAGGTTGAAGGAATTGAATATGTACTCCCTGGAGGAGAGGAGAGAGAGAGCGGGGATATGATAGAGACATACAAGTATCTTACAGGGAGGAACAGGGTGCTGGAATACACTATTTTTAAGCGAAAAAGATGTTCCATTACTAGAGGGCATGGGATGAAGTTGGAGGGAGGATGATTCAGAGGAAATGTGAGGAAGAATTTCTTCACAGAATGGGTGGTGGACAAGTGGAACACCCTGCCAGAGGAAGTGGGGGGTGCTGAAACAATCACGGGATTTAAGAATGCATGGGATAGACATAAAGGAATTCTGGAGGTCAGGGTTAAGGGGCAACAGACTTCTAGGAAAACATAAAGTAAACTTACAAGCTCAAATGGGCAGACTGGGTGGGCCATAGGCCCTTTTCTGCCGACACTGTCTATGTATCTATGTAACCTTAACTAGTGCCCCTAAAATCTCTCTCTCTATATATATAATATGTATATATATATATATATATATATATATAAAATATATATATATATATATATATAATCAAGGTGACGTAGTTAGGGTTCAATGGTCTCATCTATGTAAACTCAAAATTTTGCACTTTAATAACTTCACAACCATTTAACCAATTTGCATGACATTTTGCAAAGTTCTTTTAATGTGGCAAGTTTCATTTCAGTTGGATGTGTGGCTGCAGAAATATGGAGTGTCAAAAAATGTGAAAATTACCATGTTTGTAAAATTCTTTGTCATGCCACTGCGCAGAAACAGTGTGGAATTGTGCTTTGAAATGTTCAGGATAAACAGTCCTTGGGTCACATATGTACCTTTTGAAGAGGTGGTGAAGAAATTTTAATCCATTCAAAAGTTATTATATTTTAAAGTTTCATATTATTTTCAATAGAAGCAGCTGTCCCATGCAAAAAAAGGATCCTTTGTCACAAATGGGTAATTCTTTGTTGCAAATGGGAAATCCTTTTTCATGTGGTTGCCATTTTGTCTTAGTGTTAGTGAAGGAAACAAAATGAAATGACTCAAGAAAATGCTGTATTTAATTAATACCAACACATGTAGCTTGCTTATCAGGACGTGAGCTGGATTCTGCAGTTAACTGTTCGACAAATGCCTTTGAATGGTTTTCTTTTTTCACATATAAATCTTTTTTGTGACTCATAATATGAAAAAAAGATTCTTTTTCATATTATGAGTCACTAAAAGGATACTTTTTCATAATCAGAAATCCTTTCCCTGGTCTCTAGTGGAACCCTCCACCCTCCAATCGCCATTCCCACACAGCAATGTCTGTAATTATAAAGACTGTATAGTATACCATACCCAATGTACTTATATTTATGTTCATTCACATTATATAACACGGTTATAAATGATTATCATGAACTGTTACAGCAACTGTAATCAAGATTTGGGAAACCATTCTAATTTATTTCTCGAGGAAACCTGTGCAATTAGTACTGTAGCCCTAAATATTGTTTTTCCATTTTCTCGTGCAAGATGCAACAGATGGGAGTGCACTCAGCTGAAAGTTTATAAACGTGCACAAAGTGAAACTCTGCAAACACAGAAAGAAAAGGGGCATACTACTGTCTCTTGAGAAATAAACATGACTCCCTTGGAGCCTTTCTGTGTTTCACATCCCCCTTTACCCTGACAATTGTTTCCCTTGTGTCTAGTGGCACCCCCACCCTCTGATCATCATCCCCTTTGTGGCTCGTATTTTCCCTGGTGTCTAGTGGCACCCCCCAACCTCCAATTGCTATCCCCCTTTTAGTAAAGTGTTACACCCGGTATATTGTTTCCTTTCTGTCTAGTGGCACCACTCACCCTCCGATTGCTGTCCCCCTTTTTGGTATTTTCTTTCCCTGGTGTCTAGTGGCACCCCCAGCCCTTCAATTAATGCCCTCCCCCTTTTTCTTGTCTTTTTTCCCCTGGTGTCTAGTGGCACCCCTCACTTACTGACCTGTTTCCCAGCCTGTAAAAAAGAACATGGTCCTCAATGTTCTCCCCCATAAACATGAAAACGGTCCCTCGCTGATCAGACACCACCCACCTCCCACTCAGCACCCACCACCCCACACCCCCATTGCACCCCCACACCCCCTCATGCACCTGAGCAGGTCCCAGGCTCGAGATCCACTCTCCCAGTCGAAGACAAGTCTTGCTGTTGGAACTGGCGAACTGTAATATGAGAAACTAAGGTCAATGCGGTTCAACATTTTTCAATGGGGGTTTCAAACTTTACGCATAAGTTAGCCATTTTTTGAGCTTTTGACACCAAATGTTTAACATGGCCTTTTGGGAACCCCACCTCATGAACAATATGACTGTCATTACATACTGCCCAAAAGGTGATTTCATGGTCAGTTAGTACAATCACCTTTGAATGGGATTTGACAATTTTTCCTGACTTTGTTCATGAGGTGGCATCATAAGAAGGCTATGTTTAAAATTTGGGGTTGAAATATTAAAAAATGCCAAAGTTCTGACCATTTAGTTGCAATTTTGCTATGCATTCTCGTAACTTTGGAAATTTTAAATATTTTGACCCCAAATTTTTGACATAGCCTTCTTATTACCCAAAATCAAAAGAAGTCCCACACTGACCAACCACAGATTAAGCTGCTCACAATATATTGGTGTGCAATTAACTTTATTTACGGTGCAAACTCACATGTCTTAAAGCATTTCAGAATGGATTCTTTTTTCAAATGGCATCAAAGGCATGCAGGAATTGGTGTGAGGGGTGTGCCTTGGGGTTGCAAACCTTAATGTTCACCACATTCTTTTATTCTGTGTCCATGTTAGGTTATTAACTGTTAAAATGGGGTGAGCATTAGGGTTTGCAACCCCAAGGCACACCCCTCACACCTATTCCTGCATGCAGGGTGGAGGTGGAGCCTTAGGGTTGGAAGGCGAGGGTGGGGGAGTGGTGTTTGGGTTAGAAGCCGAGGGTGAGGGCAGGGTCTTAAGCTTGGGAACCCTAAGTTCTCATTTCCCTACTTTTTAGGCTTCAACCCTAATGGTGCATTAACAAAGTTTTTTGCAGTGAATATAAATATATATATCTATATATATAAATATATATATATAAATATATGTATGTATATGTGTATTATACTGCCACAGTAGTGGCAGAATAGTTAGGGTTGAGTAAGCACTTTAATGTTAAACCTCAAATTTTGCACCTTAATAACTTTGTCACCATGTGATGGATTTGCCTGACATTTTGAATGTGCAGTCTGGTACTATAGATCCCTAAATCTGTCAAGTTGCGTTATGGTTGGATGTACAGTTGTGGAGCAGCAGAACTCCAAAAAATGCAACAAAACGGACTTTTTGCATGTTTCTTTGCTCATGCCTACAGCCCACATGATTTGTCTGTTCAGTCTGAAATCTTCAGAGAAGCTGCAGTCTGGGTCATTGATGTGCCTTTCAAAGATCTGGTGAAAAAATATTAAACCGTTCAAAAGTCAATGGGAAAAAAATATATGTGTCTCATGAAAGCTGCCGCTAGTATATTTTCCTTTCGCAAATGGCCCTTATACTTTCATGCTGCTGCCATCTTGTTTTCAGTTAGTGAGAGAGAAAAATGTCTGGCGTTTACATTTGGGAACCCCTAGGTAAACACTGACTGTTGGGTTTACCTAGTCGGGTCCTTTGGATGCCAGTCCTATCTTTTTTGGGGGGTAAAACCCCCCAGAAATGCAGTTTTAAAACTTGGGGCCCCTGTTATTTTGCAAATTGTGAAAGAAATGGCCATGACACTTTCGTAAATCATGAACATGTTGTGCTGTTTTTGCAAAACCTTCACAATTTGCAAAAGTACTTTATTCAAAAACTGCAAATCTTTGCCATCCCCCTGCAACAAAACAGTCGGGGCTTTTGGGCTGAAATTTGCAGGGTGGCAAGCCCTTGTCTCATAGCTGTGCCTTTTGGTGGTTGGTGCCAAAACGTTCAACAGGCACAAAGTTACAGTGTTCCGAATTTGAGAAATTTTCCATAGGATAACATTGCGGCACCTGTGACGCCTTTTGGTGCCCGTATCTCAAAAACAAAGTGAGATGTGGAGTTTTCACTACCTGCCTGCAGAAACAAGTTTGAGAATTGTATATTACGAGCAATGGAATTTATTTCCTGCTTGCTATGATTACGGAGATATTGGTAAATTAGTGTCACAAGCGTTCCAAGTGTGCCTTTTCAGCTTATTTCATAGCCCATATCTTGTAAATGATGCAAGATATGGATCATCTTGTGTGGAGGTTTTGCTGTTATGATTACAACGACACTTGATTTTTTTCATAACTGCTACAGTTGCTGAGATATTGGCAAATTAGTGTTACAAGGGTTCCTTGCCCTATAGGGCTGCTGTATGGTTCCGTAGTTATGTATAAGAGTGAGCGCAGAGCCCAGAGGACCCATGCACCCACATACACATATTATTATGCAATAAATGGGCAATGTGAAGGGAGTCAAGGGCCTGGAGGGCCCTCACTCCCACTAACACATACCAGTTACCAGTTACATTACACTTTCTCAAAAAGAAGGGAAATTCATTGCAAAAAATGCTGTTAATGCATCAGTTAGGGTTCATAGCACAGTGACAAAAACATGGAAATGTGGTGTTAGGGTTACCACTCTACCACCCCACCACCCATCCCTCCACACACCAACAGTTGATGGGGTGTGCCATGTGGTTGTCAGGTCTAACTCTCACCCCATTCTCCTATACTGTAGCATATCAGTTTGCTACGCATGGAATGGGGTGAGAGTTGGGCCTGACGACCCATGGCACACCCCGACGTATGTTGGTATGTGGAGAAGGGGTGGGGGTGGGGTGGCAGGGGTGGTAACCCTGACACCACATTTCCATGCTTTTGTCGCTGTGTTATGAACCCTAACTGATGCTTTAACAGTGTTTTGCAATGAATATATATTTATATATGTGTATGTATATATATGTGTGTGTGTGTGTGTCTATATATATATATGTACGTCTATACATATACACATATATATATATAATAAATATAGATATATTTTATAGGGGTGCAATAAAGCCCCTATAGTTAGGGTTGAGTAGCATGTTTAATGTTAAACCTCAAATTTTGCACTTTAATAACTTTGCAAATGATCAATGGATTAGCTCAAAATTTGGTATGCACTTTCCTGTGGGGTAGCTCTCTTGATGTGGCAAATTTTGTTCTGACTGAATGTGCGAATTCTGAGATTCAGACAGTGCAAAAAGTCATAAAGTTGCCACTTTTTGCAGTTTTTTGCTCAGTGCCCTTTGTCCAGATGGTGTGGAATTTTGGTGTGATTTTTTGATGGTAGGACCAGCTTGGGTAACAGAACAGGCATGCTTAGTTTTGTAAAAAAATATTAATCTGTTGCAAAGTTATAATGTTTTTCATTTCCCATTGTTTTCAATGAGAAGATCACTTTTCGGGATAGAGGGAGAAAGTTCAACCAAGGATTTGTTCTTGCTAAAAAGGATTCACTCTCACAAGACACATTCCTTTTTCATGAGAATTAAATCCTTTTTTACAAGCTGCCATCTTGTTTCAGTTTTTTTCTTAATTTTTTTTTTTCAAAAACCACAAAATGAGATTGAGGGGGAACTAAGTGGTTGGGCTCACCTCCATTTATCCTTATACTCCAGAATAGGGGCAGTGTGAATGACAATACTTCCCAAATTTCTATATTTATTTCAAACTCTTCCACTGACTCCGGCAATATATTACTTTGTTTCCTGGAATAGATTTCTTTCCAGATTTATCTGCACTGGCCGACAACCGAGGATCAGGTGGTCCTTTCTGATGCTTGCAACAGAAAAATGTGGCCTAAATCTATCTAATTTGCAAGAATATTATAGGGCAGTACTGTTTAAAACTATACTGTTATGGCTTAACCCTCTTTATGATGCAATATGGAAATATATAGAGTTCGTTCTTAAAGACTTGTTTGATATAGGTCGTTGGATATTGGCCCCATTGTAATCTCCTCCTGATTTTAGAGCATTTACACCCAGTACTGAGGATACTCTTACTAACTGGTATAAACTGAGGGCCACCCCTACCCTGCAGTATCATTTTTATTTTTTTAGGCTGTTAAATTCCAAAGCCGATTTTCTGCCTGCCCATATCTCTGTAACATTTCAGAAATGGCAATGGTTGGGCCTCTCATATATATATATAAATTTTTGGATAACAATGGAGTGACATTCTTTGCGCAGTTACAAGTAGCCTACCAGCTCCCCAACAGAGACCATTTTCATTATCTACGAGTCCACACATATTTACAACAGAAGGGCCTCCCCCCCCCGTCTACCCTCTCAAAACCACCATCCCAGTTTTTAAAACTTTTGATGGATGCCACCCAAGGTATATATGATCCACATTTAATAGGCTTAGTCTACAAAGCATTAAGAGAAACATGGGCGGATACCACACACTTTGGCTTCAAGCCTGGAATGATAAATGGCTGGAGCCAATTATGCCTTCCATGTGAATGTCTCAAGCTCCATATTGGAAGGAATTTCTTTGGAAGTGCCATATTAGATACTTCTGTACACTGGCCAAATTATTGAAGTACTTACCTTCTCAGTATGGGGCCTGCTGGTGGGGTTGTTGGGAACGCCATGCTAATTTTATTCATATTTTTTGGAGTTATCCAAGTCTGAGCTCCTTTTGGCTAGAGATTGGCTTGGCCCTTAATCAATTATTGGATTCAGACTTGACTCCATCCTCACAATTGGTTCTTTTATACATAAATTTGGATGACACAGTACCGTCCCCTCGAAATATGCTGTATTTATATATTGCAGCTGCAAAGAAAGTAATCACCCATTTATGGCATAGCCCTGTGGTCCCTACTCTTTCTCAATGGCACTCTATTGTAAATGACATCTATTATATTGAATGACTAATTGCATATCATTTAGGCTGCTCTTCTCATTTTGAACTGAAGTGGTGGCCCTGGTGTTTTATATTTCTGGGGGAGGATGCAGCATTTGTCCCCCAACCCCCAAGGAAGACCCCACCACTGATTCACCAAGACTCTGAAGACCCAAAACCCTAATGTATTTTTCCTTTTGCTGCTGGGGGGTTAGGGTGGGAAACCCTAACACCACATTCCCCTACTTTTGTGGCATTCAGTTACCTTAACTGGTGCATTAAAGTAGTTTTTTGCAAAGAATGTCCTTACTTTTTGAGATATTATAATCATCTACTCATTTCCCTTTGGGAGTGCATGGCCTTCTGGGCCTCGCACTCCCATCCCTCCACAGATGCGTACATGTATGTTGCCATGCAAGCAAAGGGCCCAGAGGGCCCTGCACTTTCATTTCAGCCAAAACAGCAACCCAATTGTCAGCATAGTCTTGTTATTACCCAACCCCATGAATGCCATGTTGAGAATGTTCCAGTCCCCGCCGAAATGTCATTCTGTGCCACAGGTGCAAAAACACATTTTGGCCATGATTTGAAAAACTACAGTGGTCGCATTCATGAGGTGATGTAAAAAAAATGGCTGTGTTCAAAATTTGTGGTCAAAATATTTGCAATTGCCAAAGTTACGAGAGCGTAATAAAATTTCAGTGCATGGCATAACTTTGTCATTTTTACATATTTTGACCCCAAAATTACAACATGGCCTTCTTATGACTCCATTTCATGAACAAGGGTGGTAAAAATGTTCAAATCACACTAGAAATTTAATTTTTCCAGGTGACTGTGAAAATGCTTTTCAGGACAGATTTGTGGAATTCCACTGTCATCTTTCATGAGGTGGGGTCTCTAAAAGACCATGTTGAAAATTTGGTGTCAAAATATGCAAAAATGGCTAAGTGATGCATCAAAGTTAAAAACTCCATTATAATACATTGAACTGCACTTACCTTAGTTTGTCATATTGCACTCACCGGTTCCAGCAGCAAGATATGTCTTCAATCAAAGAGTGAATATTCATCCTGTGACCCATTCAGGTGAGTGAGGGTGCATGGGGGTGTACTGGGGTGTGTGGGGTGGTGGGTGCTGAGTGCGATTTGGGGGGAGTCAGATTGGCGATGGAACAGTTTTGTTTCCAGGTTAAAAAAAAAAAAAAAATTGAGGGACAGTTTTCTCTATTTCAGATTAGGACAGCGATCGGAGGGTGGGGAGTGCCACTAGACACCAGAGAAAGTAAAAGTTATTAGTTGGATGGTGATCAGAGGGTGGAGGGTGCCACTAGACACCAGGAAAAGTGACAACTATTACAGGGACACTGATCGGAGGTTGAGGGGTGCCACTAGACACCAGGAAAAGTGACACATATTATAGGGATGGTGATCAGAGGGTGGTGGGGCCATTAGACACCATGGAAACATTATTGGGAACAGAGATTAGAGGGCTGGAGTGCCACTAGGCACCAAGGAAACATTATTGAAAATGGGATTGGAGGGTGAGGGTGCCACTATCACATAACTGCTGCCATTTTAATTGACCTTGCTAAGGCTTTTGATTCTGTCTGTCATCCCCTACTTCTCAACAAACTCAGCTCTGCGGGACTCTCTACCTTGACTGTAAACTGGTGCCCTTATCCTTATCCCCCCCCACCTATTCAGGCCAATGTCCCCCAAGGTTCCATCTTAGGTCCTGTCCTCTTCTCCATCTTCCTAAATGACCTTCCTTCAGCCTGTTCTTTCCAAGAAACATATGTATGCAGATGATACTGTCCTCTGTACCTCAGGTCCCTTCACCTCAGACATCAAGTCTAATCTACAATCTGATTTCCATTCAGTCCTTTGCTGGTTTTATGTCAACCATCTCAAAGTTAATGCCAAGAAAATCAGGTTGATGACCTTTGGAACTCCTCAAAAATTGGCCAAGCTCTCCTCCCCCCTTCCTTCTTCACCCTGGATGGAACCATCCTTGATGAAGTCCCCTCTTTCAAATACCTTGGCATCTGGCTAGGCAATTGGCTTAATTTCACAGTACACATGGATCATATCCGCTCAAAGCTCCAATCACAAGCTGGGGGCCTTGTATAGAAATAAAGACTCCCTCTTCCTGTCTGTCCGCTGCAAACTTTTCACTAAAGTGACCTGCCCTTATTCAACTACGCCGATGTAGTCTATGATACCACCCCCTTCATTTCATGAGCCAGGCTCAACTCCCTTTGCAATGCATTCTGTCACCTTACATTAAATGCCCTCCCCCACACTGACGACTGTTCCCTCTGCTCCCCCCTCTCCCTCTCCTCTCTTGACCTGCACCTTCAGCATCATGCTACCCTCCTCATCTCAAAATTCTGGCTTGGGTCTCCCCAATCCTATCTCACCTCTCTCCTCTCACCCTCCTCCCTGTCTTCCTATCCCCGTCTCTTCACAGATACCTGCACTTTCCCTCTCCCTCACCCCTTCTCCTGTTCAGGGCAATCAGCTTTTTCCTACTGCCTTCCCTCTCCCTGCAACACTCTCCCTAATTCCCTTAGACAATCACCCTCCCTGCTGTGCTTGATGCAAGCACTCTCCCAATCTGCCCATCTTCCATGCTTCTACCACTCCTACATCCTTTAGCCCTTTTCTATTCCATCTAACCCTCCTCTTTTCACCCCACTTCAGGACTCCCCTTGTCTTCTAAATGTTCTGCTACACAATCTGAATTGCCTCCCTGTATACAATTAACTGTATCTATTCCCTGTGCATGATTATTGTGAGTGATAATGTCTATGCAACTATTCTGCCAGTTGCAATTTACCCTGGACATGATTATTGATCGTATGTGATAATTTCTGCATCATACCCTCCTAATTGCAATCTGCTTTACTCATGGCTGTCCTATTTAATTCTGATGATTTTATCAACTGTTATTTACTATACCATTGTACCTAATGTCCTTATTTCTGATTTGTTCCTCAGCTGTATGTTCTTTGCTAAAGTGTTGTTCTAGTGAACTTTATGCATATTGTACTCCCCTTCTTCCCTTCCCCAGGTCACACCTGGAAATTAGCCCCAGGTCAGTGTGCCTTTCCTGGTCACCAACTTTTAAATAAATAAATACATTATTGGAAATGGGGATCAGAGGGTGGGGAGTGGCACTAGACACCAGGGAAACATTATTGGGAGTGGGGATCGGAGGGTGGCAGGGTGCCACTAGATGCCAGGGAAACATTACTGGGGATGGGGATGGGCGGTACCACTAGACACCAGGGAAACATGCTGTAAACAATTAAATAGACCCTGTTAAACACACAATGGGATCAGAAGCTCACTTCTCTTACCGCAACCCACAGCATGAGTTCCAGCTGTGGCTGAAGAAGTCAAGAAAGTCCTGCTTTTGTCATACAGAGAATGTGGGTCAATGGCTCCTCTTGCTAAGCTGGGCACCCTGGTTTTTGGGTACCCAGAAAAGGTATTTCTGGCAAAAGTTTAAAAAAACAAACAGCAGAATGTAGCTGAATGGGTCCCATTTAGCTAGGATTGAGGTTTTTTTTTTTATTACAAAATTTGATTGTTTTTTTACTGTTTATAACTTTAAAACAATAAAAAGAAAATGGCGGCCATCTCAAGTGTCCCCCCCCGGCAAGTAAATCATGCAATTAACCACTCGCAAGGTATTTTTTTTACCTTTCACGATCAGTATTTCTCTGCACACAAACAGTAAATTACGACCTGTTAACACTTGCAATCATTTTTTATCGATCAAACTGTTTTTAATCGATCAAACTTAAACATTACCCCAAAACTCGTTATAATTCAAAAACTGTATAATATATTTTCACCAAACCATCCAAAGGTACACCCTCAGCACAGGCCTCATCATCCCTGAACATTTCATGAAGAAGTTCTATACCATCTAGGCTGTAGGTGAGAGCAAAAATACCCAATGTTAAATATAGAGGGGGATGTCGTTGTTTTTTTACTTTTGACTCTCCTCATCTCGAAAACTGTACAAGATACTGCCATGAAACTGTTAACATCTTGAGACTCTGAAATCCTGACCACATGTGCCAAATGTTGTGCTATATCATCAAATGATGGCAAACTTATTATGGTGCTAAGAAATTGGGTTTAACATTGAACTGCCGGCCCATCCCTAAGTATAGGGGTGCGTGCCCATCCCTAAGTATAGAGGGGTGCTAACGTGCCCCTATAATAAATGATTGGTCATTGTGGGGCCATGTGGTATATAGGGAAATATTCTATTGAGGGAGGTCAATAATCTCAATAAACCACTAGCCCAAAAGGTAAGTGAGACTATTGAGCTAATTAGCCCCCCAAGATGGTAGATTTCCTTATGACACATTTACCAGTCATTTATTTTATATAATATATGAATGTTTGTTTGTTTTTTACTGAAGATAATTTTTGCAGTTATTTTCTGGTTTTAGGTTTGCTTTTTTTTTTGTCCCTCATAGTTTTTTTTTTTGTTTGTTTGTTTGTTTTTTCCCTCCTCCCCAGACTGGCCACCATCAGTCCGACCATGCTCCCAGCTATGTCACCCCTCTTCTCAGAGTCTTACCTCTCCTGGTTGTTCCTCTGTGGCATACTCACCAGGGCAGGGACTTCAGAGGTCCACCCCTTACCTCTGTTGGGTTCTCAAGCTCGGTTGGCCAGGGAAGTGCCATGGTTGATGGTGTGGGGCCAAAAGAGCATGGCAGGTGGCATCCAGTGGTGGGCCAGCTTTTCTTTCCTATGTTCTCCAGAGAGACGTGTCAAGCAGTGACATCATGCTGACATCTGCCACATCTCCCCTATTAATCTGGCTCAGGTTGCCAGACCCCCAGCTTCCACCAGTGGTCAGTAAGGTTCCGAGCACTTCCCCACCCTTCCCCTGGAGAGCAGTTCAACAGGTGCTCTATCCTCCTCCTCCCCCGGTTGGCCCCTGACAGGCTCCACATAGTTTTTCATAGTGTAGGAGCACTTTTTCTGAGGTGTTGTTTTTTTGTCTGCATTGTTTTCTCTAGTGCAAGGTCCACCTATAAAAGGATGTGTCTGTGGCAATAAGTTATTTACTTTTGCATTCAGATGGCACTCAGGAGTGGCAGGGTGTCTGTGGTCAGGTGGTGGGTCAGCCTTTAGATTAACAATTAGGATGGTGCTTGGGAGTGGTGTGCCATCTGCAGTTCAGTGCAGCATGTCGTGTACAGCCTGGAGCTGTAGCTGGGAGTGGTGTGGTGTTTTAATGTGGAGTCAGCAGAATCTGCATGAAAGTGGCAGTAGCATGGTGGAGGTGACAGCAGCATGGAAGGCTTGCCTGTAAGGGCTGGATCATCGAGGGACCTGGCTGTTTGAGTGATGCTAGAGACGGATGTACAGTAAGGATAAGGGTTTTATGCTAGGGCAGTTTTTGCAAGTAGACTTCATATTTGCTATATGCAGAAAGCAAATGTGTTAAAGAATTGGAGGCTGGTGCTATCTAGGATGACCTGCCACTCATTCTCACAATCAAATCAAGAGAAGGGTGCACATTGCAGAAAAATGATTTGGTTGAACATAAAGCATGCAACAGGCATGAAAATGACTAAATGATGGTTTAATGTTAATTACTGGTGAACATTTTTATGCACAGATAACAGGAGTTTTATCCCATGTTACAAACACCTAGTTGATATTTTTGTTTACAACTGAGTGGTTGTAATCAGTAGCTGTCAATCAAGCTCCACCACAGAAAGCTCATCAGCACTTAGTCTGTCTGTGGGTGGGCCAAATAACTCACACAACATGGTGGCTCTGTTACCAAGCACTAGTACTGGCACTCAAGCTTTGCCTCACACTGTTAAGGTAGGTAACTTTTTAAATATTTTTAAATATATTTCTAGTTGATCCTGCCTTCAAAACAACAAAAATCTATCTGGTTGATCCTGCTGCTGGTACCCTTTTAGTGGGGCTTCCATACACAGTGCGGCTATGTCAACAGACCACGACTTCCTAACTATATCATTGCACAGTGTGATTCATGCTGTAATGTAAAAAAAACAAACAAAAAAAAAATTAATGTCTTTACTGAAAATGGAGAGACAGGGTGTGTGTGTGTGTGTGTGTGTGTGTGTCTGTCTGTCTCTGACAGAAGTGTTGCACTGACTCAACTGTACTGAAACAAAGAAAAAATATGATCACCAGTAATTAAATAAAATTATTACATGGGGTAGGGAGAGGGAGGGGGTGACTGGTGGAGTGTCGTCAAGTGACAGTGCATTAATGCACATTATCGGCACAGTTAGTGTGAAGGGATCCCCATGATCGAGAATCAGTGTGCAGAACTGGTCTTCTTTTGTCCTTGATGGAACAAACATGAAAGACAGACATTTTTGAAAGGCAGCTTAGCGAGAGGTAATCAGTATAGCACCCACATCTGCAATCACCTGTGCAGCTGTGGTTCCACTCCCACCCACCCGCCTCGTGGACCTCCAAGCACCAAGCACACAGTGAAGCCCCGGTCCTAGCACTTCTGTGAGGGTGTGGTGTGAATGGGTATTTGCACCAGTATATTTAAGCAATAATGACTGAAGAGCCGGTCATTTCCTAGAGATTAATGAATGGCTGGGGGGGAAGTGTGCGCCGAGGGCCAACCCCACCCAGCCAGACATTAATCGACAGGAAATGAATGGCTTTGAGGTCGTTATTGTGATTATAAGTCTAATCACAGTAATGACTTCTTTACCGTTCATTTGTGTTATTTTTATGTTGCTTGCACGCATGTGCAAGAAACATAGTGCCATCATCCGAGTTTTCGGAGATGTGGCACCTGTCTTCCAATTCAGTCAGTGTGTTTGCAGGTATGGCCTCACTTCCCCAATCACTGCTGCAGCTGTCTATGACAACAGTTGAAAATGCAGTGGCATACAGTTGAAAGGGAGAGCTACGCTTCAGTGAGCAGAGCTCTCCCCCCTCACACACACACGTAAGCACGCATATTGTGTGCTGATGCGCTCCCTCCCTCCCCGCACGCGCACACTGTGTGGCCAACGGGGTGCCCAATCCCCATCAGCTCCACGCCCCCACAAAGCGACCAGGTGCCACGCTGGGAGCCCACCCCAGCGTGGCAAAGCTTGTTATGGCCGACGGGGTGCCCAATCCCATCGGCTCCAGCCCCCAAACAGCCTTTTCCAGCTGCCACGCTGCGAGCCCACCCCAGCGTGGCAAACATCCCGTGACGCCTTGATAAAAAAACAAAAAACATGTAAAGAAGAAAACGTTCTTCGCTGTCTCCCCACCCCACAACCTGCACCACCCATTGTGCACCCTGCCTCCCCACACCCCCTCACCCCATACTTACCTCCGGAGCTCGGTGCGCGATCATCGGTGGACCGGAACACGTCTGTACTCTTCAAAGCCGACCTGCGAACTGAGGAAATGCCGGTAAGCTGTATAATGGAATAAATAGGGTTTTTTCAACTTTGTTGCATATCTCAGGCATTTTTGGGAATTTTGGGCCTAAATTTTCAACATGGGGTTTTGGGACCCCTCCTCATGAATTCTTGCACTGTCATGGCGTTAATCGGGCCCGAAGGGTGATTTCGCAGTCACTGTGTGAAATCACCTTTCAGGACCCATTAATGAAATGACACTGCCAGTGTTCATAAGGTGGGCTCTCAAAAAGCCTATGTTGAAAATTTGGTGAAAAAATTCCTTAAAATGACTGTTTTACGAGTGTGCGTTGTACAGTTTCTATGCACGCGCGTAAGTTCACGAATTTTCAATATTTTCACTCCAGATTTTCAACATTGCCATTTTACCACACCTCCTTATGAGCAGTACAGCTGTCATTTTTCACATCTCACCCAAAATGTGTTTCCGCCCATGTAGCGCACAATGGCGCAGTCGGTGTGCGAAATCAATTTTTGGGACACATTAAGAAAATCACAGTGACACTGTTCATGAGCAGAGGTCTTAAAATGGCTATGTTGAAAATTTGGTGAAAAATTCCTAAACTGACTGTTTTACAAGCTGCGCTATGAATCTTACGCGACGCCAGAAGTTCGCAATTTCAATATTTGCACTCAATGACTTCCAAATACCTAAACAGCACATACAAGCAAGCAACATTCGGCATTGACAAATGATTGTTGAAATTGTTTCTGTGGTGCCACGTCACTCCTGGTCGCTCCTGTAATGTCGGCATGATGAATATTCATTGGCAGCATGTTAATGAGATGCACAATTACATGCACAAAGAGTGACAGCTATCCACAGCTTCAGCTCCCCAGAATATGTCAAAACATCTAGAAGGTACTGTCATTTTTACTTTTATTTACTCCCGTTTCTATTGTAATGTTCGGTATTGAAGCGGTTCTATCAGACTTGTCTATGATTCGACGCTTGACAACAGGCTATCAGTAAACACTGTCAGTAGCAGGAAGAGCTCTTGTGCTGCCATGCCAGTCATTTCTAAGAGATTTCAAACCAGCATGGCAGCCAATGAGTGAACTTCTTACGCTCATGAATAATTAATTAGACATAAATATTGTTGCAGTGCATATGATGCCCCCCGTCCCCAAGTGAGAGCGAGCCGGTCAGCCACAAGAGTGATCTCTAAGTGTTTCAGTGTGGAGAGACAATGTTGTTATTTTTCTCTGTGTGTCTCTCTCTCTGTCATTGCCGCGAGTTCTGACTGAGAAGGTGTGTATGGCATCTGTGGTGTGCATGTCCCTCCACAACCGCAGAGAGAGAGGGGGACTTTGACAGAGACCACAGAACCCGCAGCAGACTGTATGACAAATGTCCCTGTACCATGTTTGAGTGACTGTACACACAATCTGTGTGTCAGTGATCAGCTCTGTCTGAGTGTTTGTAATTGGGTCAGTGATGTACACAGATGTATTGTTTTGGACTGTGTCTGTGAGCCCTGTAAAGTAAGAAAGCATTGCACTGTAACGGTGGCCCCCAGAAGCTGTCCTCCATGTCATGGTGTGTGTGCGCAAGTCCAATAAGTCAGAGCTCTAGCTACAGGGTGACTCAATGTTCACCGTACTACCACATGCCTACCCACTGAGAGAGACTGAGACAGGGAGACAAGAGAGTGAATGCTTGTTGTCAGGGAGCACTGCTACCGAAGTCTGTTTCCTCCATCGTGGTCAGAGCAGGTCCCGAGTCCCTGCTGTCTGTGGCTCTCTGTCTATGTGTATGTGTCTCTCTGTCATGCTGAATGCCACTGCTGGCACCCTGTGCCAGTATACCCCCAGCGCTTCATGTTCCTTTGCCTCCCAACCGCGCCCCCAATCGCGCACTGTGCAAGTAGTGTCCTGGTGCTCCCATTCTTATTTGCTCCTTCTGTACCCATCTCTCTCTCTCTCTCTCTCTCTCTCTGTCTCTGTACTGCAGCTGATGATAGTAAGAGGTCAGGAGAGAGACAGAGACAGCAGGCAGTCTTCAGCGTGCTCCAGGCTTCTCAAAAGAGAGAGAGAGACAGACAAATGTATCAGGGCAGCTCTGTGCGATCAGACTGGCATACAGCAACCAGGGTGTGCCACTCACTGCATGCATTTCTTGCTGAGTGGTGGGGGGATGCAATGTATCCTGCTCTGCTGGGTGTCTGTGTCTCACAGTCCCTCTCCCCACACCGCAGTCCTGCTGCTGTAATCACAGTTCAGCTAGAGAGAGAAAAACACACTTACAGTTCTGCACTCCGTGAGAGAGAGAGAGAGAGAGAGAGAGATGCTCACAGTTCTGCACTCCGTCTCCTGAGAGTGCTGTCAATCTGCACACTGAATTCTTCACTTGGTCTCTCAAACTCACACACACACACACAATGTTTAATTGACAGTTCCTGCACTGTTCTTTGTAGTTTTCTCTCTCTCTCTCTCTCTCTCTCTGTCTCTCTATTGAGTTGCATAGGGAGACAGCACAGAAATATGGGGATTATTTGACACCTCGGCAGGATACACCCACATTTCTTGTCTTTGCAGTGCTATGAAACAATGTGTGATAATTAATTCTTGTTTTCACAAAGACCCCATGTCATAAGCGCAATAAGGCACTCCAGGGTGTGCTGATAATGGGGATTAATGTACACTCAGATGCTGTGAGGATGCCCAGCCTGTGGCCTCATGCCTCACAACACACCTGAGGTGTGAGTTAATCCCCATTATCAGCACACCCTGTTGTGTGTTATTGCTTACTAAAACATGGGTGGGTGGGTGTAAAACCAGAATTTTACACACACCCTTGGTGTGGCATGCTTTCATAAATTCATTCACATATGTATTTTTCTATGTTTTTTAGCTATACTCACATATCTGGCTTGAGAGTAAAAATCTCACAGCTTGTACATTGTGTCAATTCCATGAAATATGAAAGTTCTGTTGCAAAGTTTTGAAACTATTATCCATGCTTCCTGGCTACACTACGTGCCCTGGCACTTTGCTTTCTACCCAAAGCTTCATTGGGGCACCACATTAAATCTGCATTTACTCACTAACAGGCCTGCAGTATGTTCTGTGTTTAACTAAGTTCTTTTCCTGCAGTGTGCACCTTTCTCTCGCGTAGTCTTTGTATTTGTGCTGCTTTCTTGGGGCTTTATTTATGAGAAGTTGTGAGATATCTAGAATGGCTGTCACATGTATTAATAATGTGGCTGTTACATCTGTTCGTAAGGTGGCTGTTCCATGTGTTAATCGGGTTATAATAAGGTGTTTCATAGTGTGTTTGTCAGGTGTTAATGTGTAATTATAGTATTCATAGTTTGTTAATTAACTGGTAGCAGTCAAATGAGTAGGTACTGTATATTATGCTTAATTTGTATATGGTGCTTAATTGGGTAGGTATATAGCACCTAATTGGGTTGGTATATGAGGAAATAACTGATGACTCTTCAATGGGAAAGAGGGTTCATCCATGTGCTTCTACACTACCTTCACCACTTTTATGAGAATAATTGCTTCTTTGTATAATGATTGATGTTTTTTACAGTTCAAGCACACTGTATTTGTTTGCTTCCCCCTTTGCCGACCCTTCCCCTGGGTCACACCAGGAATTGAGCTCTGACTCAGTGTGCCTTTCTCCATCAAGTAATTGTTAATAAATAATTACGCCTAATGAAAGTAGAAATTTCCCAAAGGGTTTCTCACCTTTCATGAATTGTGGCAAGGATCAAGCATGGCAGTTTTACACAACTCCAGTAATAAAAACAGTGGCAGGGCAGGTGTTTGTAAAACTGTGTACAGTAGTGCTTGCCAGTGTGTCAGAGAGAGCTGGAGGTGCCCTGGACATGTGTTCCATCTTTCCATTGCTGAAGAGACAAAGAAGAAAATGTAGTTCCTATATTAAATCCATGGAATACTAATGATCCTCATATTACTGTAACATTTTTTTAAATCTGTCATACATGACAGGAAAACATTTGCTCTGGTTTTGGAAAAAATCAACTGTTGCTACTAAGGCTTTATTCTTTTTTGTCTTTTTGACACTTTCTGGTATGTAATTCATCATAGGTATCTGTACATAAAGGGCACGATTCTCAAAGCCTCGAGAATGATGTAAAATGCTTGCGTCAAAGTGAAATGATGCAGGAAGCTCACTGTGTCATACCTTGCGTCATTCCCAATTCTCAGATGGTGCTTGAGGCACCACCTGGACCCCTTGTGCTGGACAGACTTGTGCAGGGCTTGCAGCAAGTCACAGGCTGCGCCGTGGTGCTGACAGGGCTTGTGCCACCCTTGGCTGCCATATCCCCTTCAGCAAGATTCACAAAGACCAGTGCTGAACACAAGCTGCAGACATGGTTAGATCAGGCCAGAGCTGGTCTAACTCCCCATGCACTGCCACTGTCTACAACTGGTGACTGAATATGACTGCCAATTGGGAGTAGCCCTGCCATCAGACAGGTACCAAGATAGCCACGGACGAGGCAGACCACCAATTCAGCACAGTGCATCCCAGCAGAGGAATAAAGTTAGCTGCTGTAAATACTGGTCCAGCAGTGGGATGTATGGCTGCTTTCACAGCTAGTGAATAGGTGGAAAGGTGTAGGTGTGGAGGACACAAGGGGCACTGCTGCCACCCTTCCGTGAGGTCTGCGAGCAATGGATTCAGCATGATGGTCAGACAGGTCAGGACCAGCAGGCGGTCATGCACTGGATAGAGGAGACTGACCATGTGCAGGCTGTGGACTATGGTACCAGGGATAACTGTGGACATAGGCATGACAGATGGCACAGTACCATTGGGCATGTCCCTCAGCTGTGCACCGCAAAGGGTTCTGATGTACTTTGCTGCCCTGATGAGGGGATGTGTCTCCCTTGTGTAGGGATACCAGCTACAGAACAGTTATCCAATGGTAGTGGACCAGTGTTCACCGCCTGTGGTTTGTGTTGGCTCCCATTACCCAGATGTGTAGCATGGCAGGAAGGGGTGGGCACTGTGTTCCCTCCCTGGATGTTATGGGAGTGCTATGCCCACCTGTGTCTCCAGTGTCAGTGCTCATGACAACAACAGGTGTGTGGCATTTCCATGGTGATGTGTCAGGAACGCATAGCCCTGCCAGTCTGGTGTGCTTGGTCTGTTGTGGACTGCCCCTGCCACAGCCACCCCCACGCTTGCTGCATGCATCTGCCCATGGGTCCACGGTCCCCCCTTCACCTGGTACCCATGCCACACTTGGCCCTGTAGCAGCTTCCTGATGGCCATGAGGTGCATTGTCTTCTACCTGTCCTGTCCTTGTGGCAGTGATGCCACATGGCAGCTTCACAGGGAAGCCATCCTCCATATGGGGCTAGGGGTGTGCCAGTAGGCATATCACTTATGTCAGCACTGTTGTCTGGCACCTAGCCACACCCCTACCCAATGGATCCTTTGCATGCGTGCACCATATGCCACCAGTATGACTTGCCAGATGCCTACTTTCTGTGGGACTATGGCTGTATGGGATGCTCACTCCTTCAGCTGGTTGATACACATGGTGCCACACTGTACGTAGCTGGGACAGGACTGCAGGGGTATCTTTGTTGGTCATCATGTGTAGGCATTCTGTCACTCCTACAACTGCAGCTATATTCTGGCACAATGTGTCATGGGGCATCATTTCTGATGAGGAGGAGGGGCTGGTATATTTCTGTGGCATTCTTAGATGCTGTAGCAATGCAGCTGGAGTTCTGGGGGCCAGGGGCTGGTAGCAGCCTCCATCAAACCCCTCATATGCACCACTCATTTGACACACGGGAGTGGTTGCCACATCAGTGGGGTGTTTGGTGCCAGAACCTCTCCTGTACTGGAATCTGGTGCAGGGTCTCTGGTGTGCCTGCCTTTGATGAAATCTGCTATTTCCTGCAGCTTGCATCGATCTAAGAGCCGCTTTGAGAATCAGGCCCAATGTATCTTCTTATTGATGTCTGACCTATTTATGTCAAGCAATAAAACGTTTTGAATCTGATTTATAGATACATAGATGATAAAGGACTGAAAAAGATAATTTTCTATTGTACTACTTTCGATATAAGCAAAATTGTCCCTAAGTCAAATTTTCCAACTTGGGACATAACTAAGTCCAATTTTCATAACTCTGACTTAGTCATGTCCAGTTTGCAAAGAGTAGGTATAAAGGTGCCTGGAGACAATTTTCAGACTGAGTGCAATGTGGTCTATCATTTACATCTATGTCTAGCATTTTATTAATCCAAAAACTGGATGCAGAGTACCATAAAATAGCTGGTATTCTGAAGGTAATTCAACTTTTGAAAATAGTCCTATGTTCTGACTTTTGAAAATCCCACCCGACATTGCTAGAAGTTGCGTCCATTTTATGATTTTTAAAAATCCCATCCAATGTCACTTGGAGTTTTACTTTCCAAAATTCCACCCTACAAGTCCATTGTGTTTACCCTGTTGCTCTAACGCTGATTTACTCAGCCCCATCTGAGTCCCCCCCTTACCTCCCACTTGTTTCAAATTACTCCCTTAAGCCTGTCCCATTGGGTTTTAAATCCCAGTGTAGTATTGGTATTTATCATTTCACTGGGTAGATTGTGCCATTTGTCTACCACCTTCTCAGTGAAAAAGTACTGTGCTTTCTTTTGTCCTTATTCAATTTGCCCCTCAAGTTTAAGATTATCCCCCCTTTGCTTTTATGTATTTTTAAGTTTTCTTTTAAACTTCAGTTGAAAGTTCTTCTCTCAGTGGAGCACTGTTTTTTATAAAATTGTGAAATGCAATTTCATCATTCCATCTAACAATGTAGAGTGGAGACTGGGAAAACTATGCAATTATTTGCTTCTTCACTCTGTAACCTCCTGGGTCATGCCTGAAAATAGGCATTCTAACTGTCTAGTGTGCTTGTGACAGGGTTGGGTAAGACTCTGACTCATTTATTATACAGAGAGAAAGTTAAAATCAAGAATCTGTTTTCCTCCCCTCCTGTTCTGCCACTTGTCTGTCTCTTGCCTGTCTGACTGCATAATCAAATTTTCCTTGTGGCACCTAGGAAATGGCTACTCCTATGGTCCTCAAAATTTCCTCCTGTTATCTCCCTTGCTTCGCTTGCTCTTTCTGTTCTTTCTTTCTTTCTACCCTTGCTTCTCTGTGGTTAAAGATATATAAGAATATATACACAACACTTTTATATTGTTATAATGATTGCAGATAGCTACTTGGGTGTTAGAGAAGTCAACCATTTGGAACACAGGTTGTTGACCTCGACAAATCTTTTGACCTTTCATAAGTATGTTAACAGAACTGTTAGCAGCAAATCAGCCCTGGAACAGTACAGTACTGTATGTCATAAAATTGGTTGCATCTGTTAAAGACTAGATGTGCTCTTCAGGGCAGACTCAGGAAGGAAATTGACCAAGTTCTGGAACATTTTGTGAAAAACAGGAGATGTAATTTACAAGAACAGGATGCAGAATTTAATTGCCAGAAAAAGACATCTTTAAAAAGAAGAGCAATGTTTTGTTTAGGGATAGAGAGAGACTGAGATTTAAATTAAAGAGAGCCTCTCAAATGAAAGATGATATTTCCTTGTTTTTACTGCATCTGGGAAGAGCTGTCCCGTACATCTTTTTTTTATTATTATTTAATTGTTATTGATAATGACAAAATGCTACTTGTGAATTTTATAAGTTCTCCTGTTTTGCCTAAGCTTCATGACCTATGCTTTGATGCCAGTTGGCTGACTGTCACTGAGGCATAGGTCAAGAAAATAGACAAAACAGGAGAAGTTATAAAATTTGCAAGTAGCAGTTTATCCTGAAGCCCCTTCTCTAGGCTCAGCATGTGATGTACATGCAAACAGCCTATCAACTAGGGAGATGGGCTCAAAAACCATTAATAGATTCATGCATAGCTGGGACAGAGTTAAAGGTTTAATAGTGACTCGGGGGTCTGTGCAGCAGTAAGGCAGGGAGCATGGGGGGAGATGAAGGCAAAAGCCCCATCTAGATAATAAAAAAAATGGAAAACCAGTACTATACATGGAGACTAATTTATAAAGTGTTCAATTTCTAATTTAGTTTAGTTTAGTTTTAATTTAGTTCTTAATACTCTTTGCTAGACTGGGTCCTTGCTTC
Source organism: Neoceratodus forsteri (assembly GCA_016271365.2). Classification (NCBI taxonomy): domain Eukaryota; kingdom Metazoa; phylum Chordata; order Ceratodontiformes; family Ceratodontidae; genus Neoceratodus; species Neoceratodus forsteri. The sequence goes on from CM057458.1 coordinate 1,223,806,963, forward strand.
CCATCCCCACCATGTAATGGATGTGGGTATCCTTCTTGATGCACTCAGGGATATAGTACCCTAAAGCCGCCATCCCCCCCAAATTCATATTTCTCAGGTCTTTCAAATGTGACTTGGCATCCATCCTAGCTGATCTTTGGTCAATTGATTGGTACCCCATCTCTACAGCCAGTAATATAAATTCTGCCCTACAATACTTTCAGTCTAAATTCTTGGCTGCATGGGATAATCATGCACCCCTGAGAAAAACCAGAGTGAGGGGTTCTCATCTTCCCTGGATATCAGCTGAGGTACTTACTTGTCTCCACTCCTGAGATCTTGCCTGGTGTACATGTAAACTCACAGGCTCCCAATCTTCTTTGGCCAACTATATTTATTTATTTATTAGCTTTTGGTAACCAGGTAAGTGCGTTAGGCAAAAGATCTGCCTATTTTCAAGCACAACCCGGGGGTGTACAACAATAGAGGAGACAATATTACAGAGGACAAGACAGGTATAACCAAAAAACACAGGACCCCATGCAGGGAGGTCAAACAAGGGTACAGATAAGAAAACACCCATGTACGAGTGGGTAACAACAAACCAGCAAACCGATATACAGAGCATCAGTATGACTACTATCATTGTCAGACATGGAGTGAGCAGGAGAAACCAGAGTAGGAATTAGGGGCAATTGCAGACACCAAGAGAGTTCAAGTAAGAGAAAAGTGCTTTTGAACGAATAGTGAAAAGGAGAATGCTTGATGTCGGTGGGAAGGGAGTTCCAGAATTTGGGAGCAAAGTGGGAGAAAGCTTGCTCACCCATCTTAGTAGACCAAAGAGGAATGGCGAGCAGTGGAGAAGCTGAAGACTTGGATGACGAGCTTGGGTAACAGGGTTAAGCATAGCTGCAAGTGCGTTGGGACGTGGTGGACAGGATAAGGAATCTAAAAGCTTTCCCCAGAGTGTAGGAGCACAGGCCATAGGGAGACAGCCAGTTCAATGCTGAGTAGAGCAGACAGTGATGGGTGTGATGGGGAGCCGACAGGAAAAAATCTGCAGATGTTGTTGTATGTGGTGTCCCATTTATGTAGATCCACAACCTTGGCATGAGAGAAGACAGGAAGAGCATATTTCAGCCCAGGGAGCAGGAACCCATGGGCTACGGAGACCCTGGCTGAAGTAGTGAGTGAGTGACATACCCTGTAAGTGGCTCCAATCTTTGAGTTGACATGTCTACAAACCTCATTTATGTGTAAGGTGAAGTGGAGTTGAGGGTCAAGAGTTGCCCCCAAATATTTAAAGGTTTTTGTGTTGGTTATTGTAGATCCATCATGGCATTGGACCTGCAGATGAGGGGATTCAGTACTGACTTTTCTTAAGGACCTAAAGAGCATGGTCTGAGTCTTGGATTGCTTAAGAATTAAATGGTTAAAGGAGAGCCAGGATTGGATCTGCTGGAAAGAGGATGATAGGTGTGCATTGATGTCACTGACAGACGTGGAAATAGTATAAAGTAGCAGGTCATCAGCATACATGATAGATTTACAGTGGGTAGTGGAGGCCGGAATATTGTTAACAAAGATGGAAAATTGCAATGGGCCCAGTATAAAGCCCTGAGGGACACAGCAGGAGATGGCAGAGGAGGATGAATGGACTTTACAGAAGGAAACAATTTGCGAACGACAGTCAAGATAACTTGAAACAGGACAACGTGGGACCAGTAGCACCAAGGCACTGCAGTTTGCGTAGTAGCAGGGGATGGTGAACCAGGTTGAACGCTTTAGTAAGGGCAATGAATACGGCCCTGGTGAGTTGTCCATTATCTATGTTTGTCTTAACATCACTGGTGAGCAGGGTAAGAGCCGTGGTAGTGCTGTTTCCAGCCCTAAAACCATGCTGGATAGGAGACTGAAGACTGAGTTCAGTCAGGTGAGAGATGATCTGACCATGAATTAATTTTTCCAGCAGTTTGCTAAGGGTGAGCACTATAGCAAAGGGTCTATAATTTGTTAATATGTTAGGGTCACCTTTTTTGAACACTGGAATAATCCTGGCCGATTTCCATATAAGGGGAACAGCAGAGGTAGAAATAGAGAGGTTAAATAGTCTAGTTACTGTGGTTGCTAAGAGGGAGGCCTCCAGCCGAAGGATCCTAGGCTCAAGACCATCAGTACCCGCACATCCATGAGGACAGATGGTTCTATGTGATAATGGCAAGCACTGAATGGTGACCTGAATTATCATGACGTCAGGGCGGCGAAAACAATTTTGTCACCCTGAAAACCTCAGCGCATGGAAGAACAGCACCAGGGACTGAAATCATTTGCTTTCTGTGGGGGGGCTGTGCCCCCCTCACCCGCACCCCCCCCACTTAAGGATTCTCAACTCCAGGGGGGGTGCATGTTAGAGGTGAAAGCAAAAAAAATGCAAGTTTTGGGCCAGGCGCAACAAAACCACAGTAGCGCCTGGACCCAGACCCGAACTCGGAACCCCAGCACCGCAAGCAGAGGTCAACCCCTGATGCCATGGTGCAGCTCAGCAGCTGACCGCAGCACCACCACTACATCCCCTCTGCCCCCTCCCAGGCCACACTCACCATGCTCGCTCCCCCCGCTCGCATATACATATAGCGATATCCTGTCGCTCCGGTTGCCCACCCCACCACATCCAGTCGCCCTCCCTCCCCCCCTCGCCATTCGGGCGCCCACATCGTGCACCTTAATTCAGGTGTCCACCTCACATGCTACCAGGAGAGATAGATCTGAGAAGTTTTAGGACTTCAAATCTATTGACAGGGGCAAGCTTCAAAGGTGCTGGGGCATCGTAAGTGTCCGGGAGGGAAGTAGAAGAGCAATGAGGAGAGGCCTGAGGGAAGGTGGGAAGCATTGTGAAGATAGAGTTAAAGGCTTTGGCAGTAGTAGAGGGGTGGTTACAGCTGACATCATTCACCATCATTTCCCTCAGAGATATAGACGCCTCCGCAATGCCTGTAACAAGGCTGCTAGACTCACAAAGTCTGACTGTTTTGGTTCCACATTCTAAAACAATATTACTAACCCCTCTAAGTTTTGGAAGGTTATCCACTCTCTTTTCACCCCTCAGACCCTGTCTCCCCCTTCCAGTCTTAAGGTTGGTGACTCCCTCATCTCTGACCCATCTGCTGTTGCTAAGTCTCTTAACTCCTACTGTACTACTTGTGCTCTTTCTCATATCCCTAACTCCCTCTCCCCCTTCCATCCCTCTCTCTCTGCCTTCCTCTCCCCTTTTCATTTTCTTTCTCTCATATTACTCCCCTTGTTTCCCTAAAGGCTCTACTTGCCCTTAATCCATTGAAGGGAGGTAGTCCTGATGGCCTTGACCTAAACTTCTCCTTCTCTCGGCACCTGCTATTTCTCTGCTCATTACTTTACTTCTAAATATTTCCTTCTCTTCTGCTTCTGTTCCTGATATCTGGAAACAGACTATTCTCATGCCTATACACAAAGGTGGTGATCCCACTTCTTCTGGTAACTTCCATCCAATACCTCTCCTTGCTACCCTGGCTAAGTTACAAGAATACATTGTTCTATCTCAGCTCTCTTCCTTTCTTGACAACACCTCCTTTTTCACTCCATTCCACTCTGGTTTTAAGAAATCCCACTCCACTTCCACCTTCCTCCTTCAGCTCACTGACTCCATACTTACAGGTATGGATTAAGGTCTGATTACTTATGCCATTTTTGTTGATCTTGCAAAAGTTTTTGAGACTGTGGCTCGTCCCCTCCTTCTCGACAAACTTAAACCTGCATGCCTGTCTGACTCTTCAGTAAATTGGTTTTGTTTTCACTTTGAAGGCAAGTCTCAAGCTGTCCACATAAGAAAATCCATTTCACCTTCACTTACCATTAGCTCAGGTGTCCCTCAAGGGTCTGTCCTAGGTCCTATTCTTTTTTCCATTTTCCTTAATAACCTACCCACTGTCTGTTCATCTGCATCCATTCAAATATTCGCTGATGATACAGTTCTTTTTTCTTCTGGCTCTTCTCCCTTTGTCCTTACCTCCCAACTGCAATTGGATTTTGATAAAATTTAGTGTGGGTTCAAGTTTAATCATTTGTCTCTTAATGCCAAAAAAACTGTCTCAATTACTTTTGGCACACATCAGAGGCTTGCCAAATGTACTTCTCTCCCACTATTTAATACCCTTAATGGTGCTAAGATTGAAGATGTTTCCTCCTTTAAGTACCTCGGGGGTCTGCCTTGATTGGCATCTAGATGTCTCTGTGCATATTGGTATAATTCAGCATACGTTTAATCCTAAACTAGGTGCTCTGTATGGGAATAAAGTGAATATTCCACTTCCTGCCCACTGAGAAACCATATTAAAAATTATCCTTCCTATCTTTTATTACGGTGACTTAGTCTACAGTAGTGCCCTAAATCCTCCCTTGCCAAGCTGGACCCCCTTTTTCATTCTTTCTGTAATTTTGCTTTAGATTGCTCACCTGGTACTCACCACTGTTCTCTTTACTCAGTCCTTCCTCTCCCCTCTCTGGATGCTAGGCGCCTTTCCCATTGTGTCTCTTTTTTATCCAAAATCTGGTTCTGCACCCTTGCTTCACATCTCACATCCCTCCTGTCTCCTCCTCCTTCCTCCTACCCTCTCTACAACACTACTTCCCATTCTCTCTCTTCCTTCTAGAAAATCTACTGTTGGTCAATCTGCTTTTTCTTACCACTTTGCTAAACTTTGATCCTCACTTCCTCATTCTATTCATTCTGCTTCTTCTCCTTCCTCCCCAAAGTCTCTTCCTTATGACTTTTTTTATCCTTCCTGCAACTGTCTATGACCCTTTCCTCTTTTCCTCCCTCATTACTTGCTACTGGTTGTCCTATTCTTAACCTCCTTCTCTAGTTTTGCCCCGTTCATGCTGCTTCTCTTCCTTTTCCCTTCTTACATATACCTATTTTTATATGTTTTTTAATTGCAGTCATTATCTAATATTTATGATTCTGCTTGTAATTCTTTATCATTGGATTTGCCTTCTTGTAGTTTAATAATTATATTGCTTAGCTATCTCTTTCTCCCTTCACCCCAGGACACACCTGGAAATGAGCTGGTATAAGCTCAGTTTGTATTTTCTGGTTAAACTTTTTAAATAAAGAAATAATAAATACAACTTATTAAGTAATGGTCCCAGCCTGTGAAATGCTAACAGGGACATGTGACTAATTTTGAACTGGAACAAATAGAGGACATAGACATCATTGTTGATTTTATTACAGGAGAAAAAACATCTAATTTGCAGTCTGAAATTAATTTGAAGGCAAAGACAGGACAAAAAATCAGAAGTATTTTTTGTCCAATGCAACCATGTAACAGTGCCCTAAAAGTATTTGTAAAACTTGTACTTGATGATATTGATCAACTGTTTGAAATGCAGTCTGCAGCACCATATCACAACCTTTTGGCAGAGGAATGGGTAGCATCAAGAAAATTAAAAGAAAATAAAAACATCATAATTAAACCTGCCAACAAGGGTGGTATGGTGATGGTTCAGAACATTGTTAAGTACGTGAATGAGACTGAAAGGCAACTAAGTGACACAAGCTGCTACAGCACATTGCTTTTAACCCAACATCAATTTGTGCTTATGAATTACATAATCTGGTAGACAGTGCATTTGAAAAAGGATGGATTGAGATGGATGAAAAAAAATACATCTTGTGGCAGACCACTCAGTGGTCCCCACCTTGTATACTGTCCCCAAAGTAGAGAAGTCTGTGAGTGACCCTCCTGGACAACCTATTATGTCTGGCATAGGGTCACTCAGACAGGGTCCCCTCAGATTTATGAACTATTTTGTAAGACAAGCGCTTATAAAATGTCAAAGCTACATCAGGGACACTCAGGACATTTTAACAAATAATTGAGGGGTACACATGGTCTGAAGATAAATGTCTCACTATTGACATCTCATCCCTAAACACCAACATTAGGCACACACTAGGGATTGAAGCCAATTGTGAGTTTTTGACTGGTGATGATCAGCTTAAAAGTTCTCACAAGGATTTAATTATTGATTTACTGAAGTCTGTTTTACATTATAATTACTTTTTATTCCATGATAAACATCATTTCCAACTTCGAGGGACAGCAATGGTGGCAGCCATAGCATCATCCTAGGCAAACTTGTTTTTATCCTGGTGGGAGAAACAAGTGGTGTTCTTGGCAATGATCCCCCACCTCAGCCACATATGTATTTGTTATTGTTTTATTGATGATATAATATTTATTTATTTATTTATTAATTGTTCTGAATTACAACCTTTGAGTCAAAGACTCCTTTGCAAAGGCTCCTCGTCTGGACAAACAAACAGATTTATGAGAACACAGTATACAGATTGATGTGAACAAGCTTCTTTGCTTAGTGTTACACAGTGGTGCTTTACAGTTGACAACAAACATATACAGAATAGAGTTACAATAGGGTTGGTCTTGCAGCCCTAGGCCAGATTAACATCCCACAAATGGTGTAATGTTAGCCTTATCCTCAGTCTGAGACTACATTTGAGTTTCTGGGTAGGTTCTGGGGGTAAAATTAAAACCCTCCGTCGAGGAGGGGTTAGATGCTCAATTGCAGCTACACTTCTCTGAGGCTATGAGGTGTCTCATGATTTTGGTTTTAAATTGGCCTAAACTTGGAGCCTGTGTTATAGTAGGCAGGAGTTCGTTGAGCCAGGTGGGTGCACGATAGCTGAAAGACCTTTGACCTAGCGCAGTCCTTCAATAGGGGACATGGATGGGCATGTTTGTTAGGTGTCTTGGGGTGCTCCTGTGGGTGTTAGTTTGTATTAGGGAGTGAAGGCCCATGGGTGCAGATTTCAGTAGGATTTTCTTAGCCTGGAGGCAGGTATGGTATTTTAGCCTTCCTTTAAAGGTCAGCCAGTCTGCTAATTTGCAGAGGTCACAGGTGTGGGTTAGGTGGTCACTTTTGGTGACCAGCTGGCTGGCTTTGTTGAGGGCAAGGTCGATACGCTTCAGGGCAGTGGGGTCAGCCATCCCATATATTATTATTCCGTAGTCTATCAAGGATATGACCGAGCTGGTCACTGCCAGACAAAGGGCCTGTGGTGGGAGGCATTGTCTATGTCTGTAGAGGATCCCTAGTCTAGTGTTTACTGAGGAGAACAGTTGGTTGATGTGTGTGTGGTAGGTGAGAGATGAGTCTAAAGTGATGCCTAGATATTTGAAGTCCAAGACTTGTTCAATTATGATGCTCTGGTAGTTGAAGATGTTTAGTTGGGCTCTTATATGGGGGCTTTGCTGGTGCACAAAGATCATGGATTTTGTTCTGGTGTAATTTAATATGAGCCTGTGCTTTGTGAACCAGTTTTCTAGTTCATGGAAGTAGGTTTGCAGCTTGTGTTGGAGGGAGGTTAGGGAGTTGTCTTTCCAGTAGACTACTGCGTCATCTGCATAGAGCAGAAGTTTCCTATTGCATGCTCTAGGGATGGAGTTCAGAAAAAGAGTGAATAATAGGGGGCCTAAGATTGATCCTTGGGGTACACCTAATAGAACTAGAGTTTTAGAGGATAGAGTGGTATTGATTTTAACCTGTTGTGTTCATCCTGTTAGGTAGTTCTTGAACCAGATTAGTGTATCTGGTGCAAGGTTGAGGGAAGGGAGTAGGTATAATAGCAGGTCATGGCTGACGGTATCAAATGCTTTGGTTAGGTCGATGAAGATTGCACCTGCAATTTAACCCCCATCGAGAGCCTCGTGTACGTATGATGTGAGTTCTAGGAGTGCCGAAGTGGTACTGTGTCCTGATCTGAAACTATGTTGTTCTTGGCATACCGGGGAGTGCCTGGTGAGGTACTCTGTGAGTTGGTCTGAAACTATTCTTTCAAGGGCTTTTGAGAGTGGGGGGAGTATCATAATGGGCCTGTAGTTGCTGGGGTCCATTGGGTCACCTTTTTTTAAGATTGGTGTAATAATTCCCCTTTTCCAGAGAGTGGGGAATTGTCCTAAGCATAGTGATAGGTTGAAAATCTTGGTGATGTGTGGGAGGGTCTCGTCAAGTGTTAGACGGAGTATTTTGAGGTCTACAGAGTCACTGCTATACCTTTTATTCTGTAGGGCATATGCCAGGTAGTGTTTGGCCTGACTGCAGGAGATTGTTTTGAGCCGAAACCGTGTGGGGGTATGACTGGGGATGGGGTTCGGTGGGACACTGGGGGGGTGGGTCAAAGAAATTTGATGGGAGAATTTGGCTGAGGTCTGTGAAGGAATTATTCAGGACGGTGGCTATAATGGAGGGGTTTTGAGAGAGGGCACCATTTGTAAGTATTTGGGTAGGTGATTGGTTAACATTTTTCCCACAGAGTTCTTTGATGTTGCTTCAGAATTTGTTTCCTGTGCCCCAGGTTGAGGTGAGGGCTTGCTTGTAATGGTTGGCCTTGGCTAGCCGAATGGCCCTGGTGCATTTGTTTCTTGCCTCTCTGTAGTTTTGTCTGTAGTGGGGTGATTTGGAGTTGAGTGCTTTGTGCCAAAGGTTGTCTCTGTGGTGCATCTGGTCAATCAGGGATTGTGTGATCCATGGGGTGTCTCTGGTTTTTAGGATCTTTTTTGAGAGAGGGGCATATTTTTCACAAACTGTGTTGAAGATTTTAATAAAGGAGGTGAGTGCCTCATCCACGGATTGTGCGGTGTGGACAGCTGACCAGTCAGTGGTAGAAAGAGAGTGAAGTATATTGGTTATCGCGCCTTTTTTGATATGCCTTTGGAGCGAGATTTTGGGTAGAGCAGTTGGACACTTGTTTGACCAAAGGCAGGAGAGGGGGGAGTAGTCACTAAGGACATCTGGGAGGACCTTGACATTAGTGAGGTGATTGGGTGCGTTTGTTAATATTAGGTCCAGGAGGGTTTGAGTTCCTGTCCTGGGATCTAGACGGGTAGGGGTCTGGACAACTTGGGTGAGGTCGTGTGCTGTATCAGCATCTTTGAAGGGATCTGCTGAGGTAGTGAGCCGGTTAATATTGAAGTCACCCAGTGTTATGAGCTCACTTCTAGGGGAGAGCAGCGCTATATTGGCCTGTATGGAGTCAAAGGCTAGTTTTTGGTTGTTGGGTATGTAGACCGCCATTATGTAAAGCGGTTTCCCATGGTAGCCTACGTATATGTATCTGGGGTGGGTGTTTGGACACTGTGAGGACACCTTCATGACATGACTCAATACTAATAACTTGAATATTCTGCATATGTTTATTTGTGATGTCAAAGAAATTTAATTATTGGATGTCAAACTGTCTGTAAATGAGGAAGGGGTAGTAAACAATGTTCCCTATAGAAAGCCTGTGGCAGGAAATACGCTACTGAGAGTGGATAGCTGTTGCCCTAGATCACTCATTGACAGCATCCCATCTGATCAATTTTTAAGACTAAAAAGAACTTGCTCTGCTATAGAAGACTGCAAGAGGGAATCAGGGATGCTGTCAGTGAGATTGAAAGCATGTGGTTATGTAGCAGAAACAGTAGATAAAGCATATCAAAAGATCTGTAACTTAGACCGAAACACTTTGCTGCAACCTGTGATGAGGGTCTCCCTCATCTCTCTCTCTACTTGCAGCAGTCTCTTTAAGAATTAACAGGGTCATAGCATGAGCTGCTTTGGAATTCCAGAATATAATCTACTAATCAGTAATTTTGTAGATGTACAATCCACTATGCAAAAGTTACTTAACTTGTGGATATGTACCTTATTTAACAGAGATGCACGTTCGAGAAACAATCTGTTTATGACATGTGCAGCATTTCCCTCTCCCCATTTCTTTTCACTTTCTCTTTTTCAGCTCAGGGTTTATAGTTTGAACCCTGTTTGCTGCTAGTCATTAGTGCATGGCAGGATGCCTTTTTTTGTTTCTTTGTTTTTATCTCCTTTTTCCCTCACTGCAGTGTCCAGTGGAGCTATAGCTACACGCTGAATTTTGTCCAGCCTTTGCCTGGGTTGAACAGGCATATGCAGACAGTGTGGCCAGTATTCTTTCTGACCACTCTAAAGATGATACAAGGTGGAGCAGCTGTAAAGTCATACTGAAGTACGTGTGAGGCTGAAGACTAAAGATAGCAACTTAAATGATTGCCCACCTAAGTATTTTTTTTTCTTTCCTCATCTCTGTAGACCAGCCTGCTGTGCTACCTCTCAGCAGAGAGAGAGAGAGAGAGAGAGAGAGAGAAAATAAAGCATATTGTGCAGCCTCAGTTGTTTTTTTTTTTTTTTTTTAATAGCCCCTCTCCTCTGCCGTGGTGGAACTTCTTCAGGGAATCCCTAGACTGTGCTCCCCTAATCCCTCCCTGGGTACCTACCACGGAGTCACTCTGACCTACCTCCATGCTGCCTTGGCCTATCCCCCTGGGTGGGGTGGAGGGGGGGACCCATTTTACCCCCTCCAGTCCATCAGTGTGCGTCAGGAGGTCCATCTGTGGCATCCAGCGGTAGCCCAGTTATGGGTTATCTGGGGCAGTCGGGTTCCGTCTCTGTCCTCCACGACAGGTTCCTTTTTCCATTTTTCTGTCCCCTTCCACAGGATGTGAGCATGCTAGGGAAACCTAGGGGCGGACCATGTTGAGACGCGTGGCCCGGTCTCCGCCCATGTCCTCCTCCTTCTGCAGTAGTCCCACTCACTCTCCACCTGTGGTCACCCAGGTGGCGTAGAGCTGCGGGACATGCAACCTCTCCCTCCCCAGAGGAGGAGAGCAGCCGCTGGGTGCTCAATCCTCCTCCCCCGGCCGACCCTTCAGCTGCCTGAGTCTGTTCCCGAACCCGGGTTGCTGGTGCCGCAAGCGGTAACCCTACTGCTGTGCCGGCGGGCCAGCACAGCCTCGGTTGTTTTCATGTAAAGTATGCCTTGCTAAAAGTTGCAGCAGCATATGTCCTACCCAGTTGATATTCTTTTATCTTATTATCTTACTATTTTCCCTGACTCTGCTGAACCACTGTAAGGAGTGGTTCGAGGTTAGCTGACAGCTAGACTTCCCATCAGCTCAGCTGTTTAGAGGGAGAGAGCAGGAATAAAGTGTGTGAGCCATTCTGTACTTCTATGCTTTTCTGCACTCTTAATACATTTTCCTTTTTTTTCCTTTGCTGCCTAGTTTCAGACACCAGGTTATTGGTGTACTCTGTACATATGTAAACATTAACGTACCTGAAACACCAGAATGCTGATATACGTGTTTGAATTCCCCTAGCTTCTCTCTGAGGCTTGTTCCTTAGTACCATTCTCCTTGTCACCTTTAGGAAAAGGCCAGTCAATTCACCCCTTCATCTGAATTATTAGTTAGAGTGGTTCTCAGACTAGGTTAGGTGCAATCCTAATTTAGCTAATATTTTGTTTATTTTCTCATTATGTTTATTGTGTGAATAAAACATTTCTGTGAATGTGTAGAAAATGAAATAAGCAATGTATTTTATTTAAAGCTTTTTGTAAATGTGGTGATGTTGTATGAAAGATAGTGATGTGAACCAATCAAGGAAACTCCGGATGGGGGAGAACTATAAAACTCCTCAGATTCTGAACCTGAGTTAGTCTAGTTTAGGGCTCCAGAGAGTGCAGAGCACTGTGCTCTAACTCAGTTTAAGGTGGACTATACCAGCTCAGCTTAAAGTGGACCATACATGATTTGCTACTAGACTCAAGAGTGCATATCCTCCATTGGCTCCTTCAGGCTCCAGAAGTTGTGCTTGAATATTATGGTGAAGTATATTCTGGCAAAGACTAGTAAATAAACATGAATATTTATTTGCACCTTATTTCAAGAGTGGATATTCCCTCTTTTAAACCTGATTTGCACCACACAACCCAAATGTAACCCCCTAGCCATTTTTCTCAGCTGGCACCCCCCAAAAAAAACAGTGCCCAGATATGGCATGCAATTTACTCTTGGCAGAATTACTCAACTGGTACCACCCCTAGCTTTAGAGTGTATACCAGGCTCATTATCTAAAGGATGGGGAAAGGGGGTACAATACTAAAAAATGAACCTTTGTATTTACAACCAGGTTCAGGGGAGAGGATGTTAGGTGTATGCTAGACCTAACTGCTGAGGGGTCCCAATAACATTCACACAGAAGCAATAAGCTGAATGTCCAAAGCAGTAGTTGGGATTGTACAGTATGGCTTTATTCACAGATGTTATTTTAACTCATTGCCTCCACAGGAGCTCTGTGAAGTTGCACCACTTGTCTCCTGTGTACTGTTAACAGTGAATCCTGGGCCTTTCTAAGCAAAATCAAACCATTGTCAGCATGCCGCAAATAAATCCTAATAGCTCAAGAACCGTAAGTGCTAGACACAAAGTTTGAGTGGCAAAGTTGTTCAGCACAAAATTACCTTTCCAACAGTGGTATGCAAGTAATAATAAGTAATTTTTTTTCTATGCTGGTTGAAACAGCAAAAAAAAATAAAAAAATTTTCACTAAAAAAGGCAATATAAGCCATTTTGTGTTGGGAAATATGTAACGTATCAACACCAAATTATGCATCCAGACATTAGATGCAGTTTTATTATGTTTGTAAAAAAAAAAAAAGCTATCTTTGTAGTATGAATTATTTTCCCCCATTTTAGTCAAGGTGCTTTGGTGAGGTTTATGGGATGAATCTCAACCATACACACCATACCATAAAAAAATCTGTATGACTCCTAAATTATACACAATACACACAACATATCAGCAGCAAAGTTGTTCAGCACAAAATTACCTTTCCAACTGTGCTATGCAATCAATTGTAATCAATTTGTTTTTTGTTTTTTAGTGGCTTAGATACCCCAAAAGTGTGTTTTATTCAAGGTGCTTGAATGAGTCTTGAAGGCCAAAATGTCTGCCATACACACCACACCATACCATAAACAAATGCAAATAACTCCTAAAGTATACATGACATATGCAAAATGTCAGTGGCAAAGTTGTTCAGCACAAAATGACCTTTCCAACGTTCTATGCAATCAAATATAAATTATATTCTATTATATTATATTAAAATATATAAGTGATGTCTCCAGATGTTGCAAGGGCACAGAAGAAGTCAGTAGCTGACTTCTGTAGTCACCTTCAGAACACACAAGTGCATTTTACTGCCGACAAAGCACAGATAAAACCCCAATGGTTTGTCATTGCAACATAGGTACACTCTTTTTCCAGAAACGCATTTGCTAGGCAGTACTGTTTCCACAGAAACATTTCTATCCATTTTCCAAAGTGCTTGTACCCTGAACCACACACTTGAGCTACATTCAAAACACATTTCCATTTTCAGAGTGTATGCTCCTGGCCTGAACCACATACTTGAGCCATTTTCAAAACACATTTTCATTTCCAAAATGTAAACCAGTGACCTGAGCTATATACTTACATTTCATTCTGAGCATTGGCCTATGCCCAGGGGACCTTAGTGCCCATCAATGAACCAGTTAGCCCTGCATTGAAACTCCAGATGGTGTTCCTCCCACCCTTTTCCCCAAATACAGTCTCTGCCATTCCTTCAGGGTTACACCAAAAGAAGCCTTCAATCCCCACTGAATTGCTATAGACTCCAAATATTTACTTTACCTTAGCACCCTGAGGTGAAAAAAAGGGTCCTGGCTGGTGTGATCTAGCCTTATCTTTTGGAACACACACCCCAGACAACCTCCCAAGAGAATGTGTCTCCAATTCTGTACTCACAGTTAAGTTGCTCCTTCCTCCCAGTCCAGGAAAGAACAACAGAAAAGCACCTTTCCTCTCCGGTACATGTTAGATTCCACTCACAGTCCTTTCCTAAGGCAGCTGAAACTTCAGGACCTTCAGGGGATTGCCCCTTGCATCCACCAGATATTGCAGTCCCTCTCACACCCCCTGGAGTGAAACTAAGAGTCCTGCTGCCAAACAGTTTCCACCACTTCACAGGCAAACCAAAGATTTTATCAAACTAGGGTGAGAAATGACCAGGGCTCCCTTTTCAGAGCCCCACTGACAGACCTCCTGCCACTCTAACATTCTAACTCAAACTAACTGAACATTCTAAACTTCCACCGTGCAGCTGACTCAAAAATGGTTGTGCTGCTGTGAGAGTTCTAAATGACATAATCATCCTTATTTTATTTATTTTATTTTAAGAAGTAATCAGAATTGCAACCCTTTGAGTCAGGGACTCATTTACAAAGGCTTCTCATCAGGAAAACAAATACATTAATAGCAAGCAACAGAAAACAAAGTAAATGAGCTCAAATAAAAGCAAACAGTCAAAATTAAGGGCTGGCTACAAAGACCCCACATCAAGGTAAATTAGCAATATTAAACAGACATAAACAATAATGTGGACTATAATGAATCAAATGAAGGGCAGAGTCAAAAATAGGCAGACTGAGAGGAGTAAAGGCAGGGGAAAACTCAGCCAGGACAGTCACAGCAGATGAGAGGAGGTGGTTCTTGACAGCAGTTTTAAAAGGCCCCAATCTTGGTAGGGAGGTAATAGCAACAGGCAGGGATTTGTACCAGGACAGGGCACAGTAATGGAATGACCTCTGTGCAAGGGAGGTCCTAACTCTGGGGACTTGCAGAGGGGAGCAGACAGCACTGTGGGTAGAGAGGGAGAGGGTAGATAGGCTTATGATAGAAGACAGACTGGGGGAGTCAGACCTGCAGTGATTTTTTTGGTCAAGAGGCAAGACTGATAGATGCCTTCCTCCAGATTAGGAAGTTAGAGAGGGACACAGTGTGCAAGTATGGGTAAAATGTGGGAAACCTGTAAGTAGCCAGCAGGCCTTATTGAGGGATAGCTTAATTTTGAGCAGAGCAGTGTTGTCAGCGGCACCCTAAATAAGCAGACCATAATCCACGTGGGACAGTACCAAGGATGAGATGGCCAGCCTTAGTGCTTCAGTGGGGAGACAGTCACAATGGCAATATAGTAGGCCTATCCTAGAGATGATGGCAGAGCAAAGGGAGCAGATGTGGTCATGAAAGGATAGGAAGGGAACAGAGAGAACACCAAGATATTTGAAGGAGGAAGTTTGTTCAAGGTTGAAGAGGGTACTAGATAAAACCTGGACTGAATAAGCTTTAAGTTTACTCTGGTTATGTGCAAAAAGCATGGCTTTAGTTTTCTTTAAGTTCAAAACCAGCCTGTGGTCAGAGAACCAGCATTCAGCCTGGGTGAAGGAGTCCTGCAGGGAGTTTTGTAGGAGGAGAGGGTCAG
This sequence comes from Neoceratodus forsteri, assembly GCA_016271365.2. Taxonomy (NCBI): domain Eukaryota; kingdom Metazoa; phylum Chordata; order Ceratodontiformes; family Ceratodontidae; genus Neoceratodus; species Neoceratodus forsteri. The sequence continues at coordinate 1,223,822,162 of CM057458.1, forward strand.
CGAGTGAATGAAACAGGACAGCATCATCCACATAAGGTAGAAGATTTCCATTACAAGTGGAGGGGAGAGAATTCAGATAGAGGCTGAAAAGCAAGGGCCCTAGGATGGAGCCTTGGGGAACACCAGAACAAACCTGTCAGAGGCAGGTGACAGTAGACCCGATTTTGACACACTGGGTGTGGGAGAAAAGATAGCTGGAGAACCAATTCAACACACCCTGCATAAGGCCAAGGGGTTGGAGAGAAGAGAAGGGAGTGGTGGACAGTGTCGAAAGCTTTCGACAAGTCAATGAAGACAGAGCCAGCAACATGACCTTTGTCAAGAGCAGTGTGAAGGAAATTGGAGAATTCAATAAGGGCAGTAGTGGTGCTGTGTGCACGACAAAAACCATGTTGTTCACAGCACAGGAGGTTATAGGTGGAGAGGTAGTCAGAGAGCTGATTGGCCATGATTTTTTCCAGAGCCTTGAAGAGAGGGGGGAGGATGGATATCGGGTGACAGTTGCTGGGGGAGGTCCAGTCACCAGATTTATGAAAAGGGTGATCACTGCTGTTTTCCAGGCAAGGAGGAACTGACTGAGGCAGAGGGAGCAGTTCAGCAATTTGGTAAGGTGGCTGAGGATAGCATCTAGGACCCTTTTAAGCAGTTTGGTGTAGAGGGAGTCACTGCTATGACCCATGCCCTTAAATGATCTGCCCAGGTAGGGCCCTGCTTCATGAGGGGAGAGGGCCTTGAAGTAGAATGGGGGATAAGCAACTGGATCGGAGGAGGGCTGTGGGACTGGGTCAAAGAAATGTTGAGGGAGGATATGCAAGAGGTCAGAGAAGGAACTATTTAAGCAGTCAGCAATAGCCACAGAATCAGTAGACAAGGCACCGTTAGCAAAGCGATGGGTGGGGTGGTCACAGCCTTGCCATTAAGTTCCTTGATATTGTTCCTGAAATTATGGGATGGGCCCCAAGAGGATCAAGGGTGGACCTGTAGTGTTCAGCCTTGGCTTTATAGATAGCCCAGGTACATTAATTTCTAGCAGTACAGTAAGCTTGCCTGTCCACAGTCCTACTGGATTCAACAGCCCTTTGCCAAAGGTTGTCTCTGTGATGCATGAGACCAAGCAGAGATTGAGTGACCCAGGGAGATTCACGGTCCTTGGAGACAACTTTGGAAAAGGGAGCAAAGGTGTCGCAGGCCTTGTTGAAAACTTGGATAAAATACAGAAGGGAGGAGTCAACGTCAGGGGCATGATCAATGGGGGACCAATCACAACCAGGCTAGCTGAGTAAATAATGATGTCATTATGTAGAAAGCCTCTAATGAGCTCCCTACCAGCTGCCTTTTCCTACCTGCCTAACACTAGTACTAATGGTATTCTAGTAACCTCAGGGGACTGGGTGGTTGCACTCACCACAGCCAGACACACTGGCTATCCGCAGCCAGGTTGCAGTCCAGTACCAGGCCATCCTACCTCTGTGTTCCCTATGGTGAGGGTTAATCAGGTTATCCCCTACTATGTGTTAGGCACAGGCAGGTAACACTAAAGGACAGAGACCCACTGAAGAAACTTCAGCTCCTACTCTGAAACTATCTGTGGATTTTCGTGGCTCCAAGAGATTGCCTGAAGCATATCCTGACTGACAGCATTGGTGACCCTATCTGGATTCAGGACCACCAACCTGTCTTCCCCCCAGCCCCTAGGGAAAAGCTATCTGACTTATGCTACCTACTGTACCACGTGACCATACCCAAAAGCATTTTTACATCATTACTGTAGCCCACTTTATAAACATGCACATAGCACTACATTTCCTAAATCTAAGAACTACAAAACTCTAAACCAGCAAAGCAGAAAAAATTGTTAGCATTGTACTACACAGTTACGCTAAGCCTAGCAACTTTAAAAAGGAGGACTCTGAAGAGCCCTAAGAATCCTCTTCTTGTCTTCTTTTCTTCTTTCAGGAACACCTGCAAAAGAAAACATTGCAAAACACATTCTGCAAACAAAACACAACCTGTAAACTACACAGTGACCAAATCTCCCACCGGAAATACTACACAATCCCAAAAAGTTATTTTTAAAAGGTTTTTTTCTATAAAAGTACAAAAATAGAAAATAAAAACATTTACAAAAACATTTTTGGGGAGGGAAATCCTACAAAGCCTGATGTTCTAGGGGGAATGTCCAGAGTGCCCAGAGCACTCTACATAGAGTCTCTCCTAGGCCAAAGCCTGCTGAAACACAGTTCTTGGACAGACATGAGACCCACTAGCACTGCAGTCCAGTTGTGGAGTGTCTATTAATGAACCAGAGTTCCTGGGACATCCTCATTTGCAGACAAAACAGTCAAATTAAAATGTAAGAAGAAAAAAGGTACATCTTACCAGATTCAAGGTGAACGATGGATGTCTACATCACCTCTCTGGACCTGTGGCCTGATGATCTTCTGCTGCTGGACAGACCAAATCTTCAGATCAGTTTCTTCCATGCCTTCTGCTGGACCTAGAGAGGAAATCTTCTCTCTCTTTGTTGGGCTGACAAACCTGGATGCTGCTGCAGGTGAACCTGGAAGCTGCTGGAGATGAACCTGGATCACTAGAAGAGATGTACCTCCTTCTTGGTTGCTGCCGCTTCAGTGGCAAATTGCTGACCTGGCATTGCTGTAGTCACTTGGCATGCTGGCATAGTTACTGATGAGTGGCACTGCTATAGATAATACCACTCTGGGTGTGGAGCAAGAACTGTCTCTCCATCCAGATGAACCATTCACAAGCCTTGTCCACTATTCTCACAGTCTATTAACAGAGTCCTGCCATGCTTCCAAACCTGTATTCTCTCATGACATATTTTAATTCACACAGACTTGTTTACTTTTGGATGCAGGTTGGCACTAGCTTCTTCCATCAATGAAGCAAGCCTGTTTTTCTCGATTTCTTCCCAAACTTTTCTAGGAAAGGATGGATATGTCTGTCCATATTTGGCCTCAGTCCTATGTCTAATCACACGTTCATCCTTGTTGCTTTTCACTAGGTCTAAACCAGAGGCATGGCTTGGGGGAGGCTAATCCTGGTTAAACCAGCTTCAAAGACTCAATGCAGAGTCACAGACATTCTCCAAGAATTCCCCAACAAACTCACTGGGGTCCCCCCAACAGCAACCAGCCTGCTGCTGTTCCAATCTAACACAGTCCCCTGCCAGTGTCCATGTGGGGGCTAAGCAAATGTTTTTGGCTTTTGAAGTTACTGAACAACCTGCTTCACACATCCTGTTTTGTTTTTGACAGTCTGTACAATGTGGGATTAACAGAACGTCCCTTCCTGGTTTTAAACAGACAATGCACACATTAATCGGAAAATCTGGTAAAGCCACATCAGATGGTGCTGCTTCACAATAGTAAACTTTTCTAAATGAGCTAGCTCTTTCTCTTGTTGTGCAGTCCATGCCCTGGCATTGAGTGGATAATCGGAGCGTTAGATGCCGTTTCCTGCAAACAAATACACAAATCCACTATTACTATTTTGTACTTAAAGCTGAGTTCGGGCTTTAACATACACACTGTAACTGTTCTGTTTACTTTTGCTAGGTTGCTGAACAGGTTGTCTGGCTTGCATTTTGTTTCACAACTTTTGCACAACTACTTGAAACTTTGCTGCTCTGAGAAAGTGGCTAAACATAGCGCTTACTGCTTTGTTTACATTGCTGACTACACCCAAGATGGCTGCTGTAACTTTTTTCCATCATCACGCACACACAGTTCACTTTGCTGGAAATGCTTTCCAATCTGCTATTTTACTGTTTTATTCTCTGCACAAATTCAGTCTCACATTTTGTTCAAATTCAGCACATTCATACATTTACTGCACTTGTTTGGACTTGTTGATTGATACTGCCCTCGATTTTGTTATCAAACACAGTCACTACACATAGTCCACCTTTTAAATCTTATAGTCTCTCTATGCTTTAACTTTGCTGCACCACTTTACAGTTCCCTAATTTGCTCTCAGTTCATTTTAATTTCCTTTTTGTACTCACTCAGGCAGTAGCTGGTTCCCTCCTCAGACGGTAAGCGGTCTGCTGCCTGTTTGTATGGGCCTTTTTGGTGGATCAGGCTGGCAGACCCACGGATCAGTTGCAAAGTCACTGCAATCATTACTCCAGTGATTGGAAAATGGGTTGAGCCCGTTTTCAAACTGCAAAGTCCAAAAATTGGTGTTTTTAAACAGTCCTTTACTCTCGATGATTCCTCCTGCTGCTGCACTGTTTGCACGCTGCTCGCTCTCCTCCTCGAACACTCCACAGAGATTCAGGCAAAGGGCAGCGCTTGGCTCACTAGACCAATCACACAACACCATGCAATTGAGCTTCCTCTCTCTCTTGAATGCACTCCTCCATGACGATAGTTGAGTAGGGCAAATTTAAAACACAAACTGTTACTTTTTTTTTCTTGGCTGGCAATTTCAGTGGGGCAAAGCACCTTTAGGCATTTTAACACAGTTTCTTGTACATTTTCTTTAGCAACTCCCCCAATTTTCAATGTTAAGTACTTCAAACTTTCTGGACACTTAGCAATTGCTGTTATCAAAGTCCACAAATACTTTTTGCTTGAAATTTGTAACTTTTAAACAGTTCTTAAAGCACTTTAGTTGGCAGGGCAAGGGCATACATTGCACAGGTCACAGTTCATTTCAAGCATAGTTGAAACACACAAGCAGTACATTTGTCCACTTTCTCTCTCAGGACCACAGGCAGCAAATACTTCAAGATGGCATTTTCCTTGGCACAGCCTATTCTTTTCTTGGCAATGATCTTCTGTTATGTTGCACCACCATCAAACAGAAATATCCTAGACATACCCTTAGCATGTTTCCTCTCACCCAAAAACATATCCCTTTGGATGAGCCCAACATGTTTGTAACCCCCTAGCCACTTTTCTTAGCTGGCACCCCCCAAAAGAACCAGTGCCCAAATACGGCATGCAGTTTACTCTTGGCAAAATTACTCAAATGGTACCACCCCCAGCTTTAGAGTGTATACCAGGCTCATTTTTTAAAGGACGGGGGGGTTGGGATACACTACTGAAAAGTGAACCTTTGTATTTACAACTAGGTCCAGGGGAGAGGATGCTAGGCATATGCTAGACCTAACTGCTGCGGGGCCCCAATAACGTTCACACAGAAGCAATAAGCTGAATGGCCAAAGCAGTAGCTGGGATTGTGCAGTATGGCTTTATTCACAGATGTTACTTTAAAGCACAGATGAACCCCAATGATTTGTCATTGCAACACAGATACACTCTTTTTCCAGAAACTTATTTGATAGGCAGTACTGTTTTCCACAGAAACATCTCTATCCATTTTGCAAATTGCTCATGGCCTGAAGCACATACTTTGAGCTATGTTTAAAACACATTTCCATTTCCAAAGTGTATGCTCATGGCCTGAACCATGTACTTGAGCCATTTTCAAAACACGATTCTATTTCCAAAGTGTAAACCAGTGACCTGAGCCACATACTTAAATTTCATTCTGAGCATTGGCCTTTGCCCAGGGGACCTTAGTGCTCATCAATGAACCAGTTAACCCTGCATTGAAACTCTAGATGGTGTTCCTCCCACCCTTTTCCCCAAATACAGTCTCTGCCATTCCTTCAGGGTTATACCAAAAGAAGCCTTCAATTCCCACTGAATTGTGAAAGACTCCAAAATTTTACTTTAACTTAGCACCCTGAGGTGAAAAAAGGGTCCTGGCCAGTGTGATCTAGCCTTATCTTTTGGCACACACACCCCCCAGATGATCTCCCAAGAGAACATGTCTCCAATTCTGTACTCACAGATTAGTTCTTCCTTCCTTCCTCCCAGTCCTGGAAAGAACAACAGAAAAGCACCTTTCCTCTCTGGTAGCTTGTCAGATTCCATTCACAGTCTTTCTCTAAGGCAGCTGAAACTTCAGGACCTTCAGGGGATTGCCCCTTGGATCCATCAGACATTGAAGTCCCTCTCACTCACCCTGAAGTGAAACTAAGAGTCCTGCTGGCAAACGGTTTCCACCACTTCATAGGCAAACTGAAGATTTTACCAAACTAGGGTGAGAAATGACAAGGGCTCCCTTTTCAGAGCCCCACTGGCACAACTCCTGCCATTCTCACACTCTAAACAAGCAATAATATCCGACAGAGTGGGTGGTATTGGGCTATACCCGACCACCCAGGGGCGTAATGAGGCCCGACACCACAGGCGGAGGGCCTTATAGCCCATACTGCCCACCCTGGAGGGTATTATTGCACTTAGAAAATGGGCACTTTTTTAATATGTTTAAAAATATAATAGATTTTATGTAAAAATGTTTAATATATTTAGTATTTTATTTAGTTTGTGAAAAAAAGTAGTTCCTCCACTTGTCTCATAGTTGTGTGTAATGTGTAAAGGTGATTGCTGTGGTTAACCCTCAGTGCCCCTTACCCCTCCCTAGTTACAAAAACACACACAGCCTTTATTTGGTAAAAAAAAAAGGTTTCTTACTTGAGATGAGCCATTATATGGCATGGTACACTTGGAAGTTCAGTAAGGAGGGATGTGAAGGGACACAGGATCACTACATATCGTGATTTTCAGTGGCGCTGAGTGGGAAATCAGTAGTGTGCTGGACAGGAGATCAGTTTGTTGCTCATGAAGTGGGAGCTCAGCAACAGTGGCAGAATTACGGTGCAAAACGTATCGGAGTAGTACATGAGAAGAAAGGACATTAAGGTATTGGGTTAGGGAGTGGTTGTGGAGAGTGAAAAAAGAAATGGACAGTTATTTGTTTTGTGTTGGAGGCAGGGTGAGCCGTGAAACTGTTTGGGGTCTGAGGTCATAGTCACGGTTGTGTTGTGTGTGGGACGGCAACAGAAGGATGAGTAATCCACTTGGTATGATGTAGAGAAAGGAGACTAATGAATTATGGAAACAGTTCTGGGATTAGGGTGCTTCTTTTATTGAGGATGTTCTGGCAGTAAAAAAGGGAGCATTAGGAATGGCAGTATGACTTGCTTAGGGACTCAAAAAAATGGCGGACATTTGAAATGAACTGAGGGGGATTTAGCCAATTGGAGACCAGGCTGGGCAACAGGATTCTGGTGATGGGGCTGGCTTGGCTGGTACTTTTAATAGGTGGGCATTTGTTGTCTGATAGATGCCCACCTAGAGAAGTGTCTCAGCCAATCGGAAGCCTCTAATAGCTTTCCCCATTTTCTAACTCAGACTAACTGAACATTCTAAACTTCCTCTGAGCAGCTGACTCAAAAATGGTTATGCGGATGTGAGAGTTCTAAATGACATAATTATCCTTCTCTCAGGCTAGCTGAGTAAACAATGATGATGTCATTTAAGGAGACACTGGATACCAGGGTTATCCAGGAGAGTCACAGTCCATGGGCTATACTCATCCTACTGGTTAAGAAGAAAGCTAGAAAGCTGAGATTTTGTGTCAATTACCAAAAACTGAATCAAGTGATCCACAAAGATGCTTAACCCCTCCCTAGAATCGAAGACTCACTCACTGCCTTGAAGTCAGCATCACTGTTCTCGATGCTTGATTTAGCCAGTGGGTATTAGCTAGTGCCAATCGCTCTGGCCAATCAAAAGGAAACTGCTTTCATCACACCTATGGGGTTATTTGAATTCACTAGCATGCTGTTTGGACTGTGCATTGCAGCTGGTACCGTTCATTGATTCAGAGCACTGCCTGGGCAGTCAAAATTTGAAGCAGTACTGTTGTACTTGGGTGATATCATCATATACTTGTAAACCTACCAGGAGCACCTACACCATCAAGGAATTGTCTTTGAGTGACTGGAAGCCTATGGCCTGAAGATAAAGCCTTCTAAGTGTTACTTACTGAAAGACTGAGTTAATTACTTAGAACACATAGTCATTTCTGGAGGAATATCACCAGGCCCTGAGAAGATTCGAGCAGTACAGGAATGGCCTGTCCCAACATCTAGTCAAGATGAGAGGAAGTTCTTGGGATTTGTGGGTTATTACAGGAGATTTGTGAAGGACTTCTCCAAGATTGCTACTCCATTACACAAGTTCTTAGTATACTTTATTAACTTTTCAAAAATGGAAAACAGAAAAACATTATACAAACATATATGTAACCCCCCCGGGGGGTTGGAGCACTAGTTAGTGTACTGGGACGTACACCATAAGGATTTATCTTGGGTTATTTCAACCATGCCCAGAAAGGGTTAACAGTTTGTTGTCCCGGGACTGCTATGTGCATGGAAGTACCTGTGTGGGCCTTGTCAGGCTGTGAAGCCATAGGCTAAGATGTGTGGAGGTTGGTGCTAGAGGAGCAGGGACAATTGCCCGCTTCTGAGGGGCTGATTTTTTTTTTGGGGAAGAGGGATGAAGAAATGTTGGGCTCTTGATATGGCGGCAGCTGTTTCAAGTGATTCCCTCATTGTGGGGAAGGTGGTCCCAGCAGCCAACAGCCTAGGAGATGGGTGGCCGCAGTGGGAGATATGTTAAGGCCTGAGATGGAGCCGAGGGAGAAGGGTCAGTCTGGATGTACTGCTGAGAGGGAGTGTCAGCTGGATTCCCCATGGGGACGTGTCACATTAGTTCTTGGGACAGTCACCCAGAAGGGATTTGCTGATATGAAGCTTCAGTGTGGATAGAACCCACTGCCCTGAGCTGAGAGGCTAGCAAGTTCTGAGTTGATGGAAGAAGTGTGTCTTATGGGGGCTTAGAGGCAGAGATAGCCCCTTGAGATTGTTGTGATGCTACCTATGGATAAGTGAGCTGCCTGAATTTTAGGGGTCATCTGGATCACGGCCCTTGATATGGACTTTTGGACTAAGTGTGCAATTTGTGAAGAGTGCTGTGAAGTGCATCCTTTTGTATGGACTATTTTGGACTCATAGACTGATGTGACCATCTCAGTCCCTGTGTATGTGGAATGTTCCCCCATAAACTGTTATTAATTCTTGGCTCCATGGAGTTGTATCATTCTCTTTGATTAAATGGGATCCTCATCGGGTTACTGGAAATGGAGTGTTGTCTCAGTTCTTTGATTGACTGTTGCTGCCACTAACCATCAGTTCTCTCCTAATCCAGCACCTCGGTGAGACCCTGCTTTCAGAGGGACCTGGAAAGTGTAATTCATCTTGTGTAGTTTCTGCTGTGGCCACCCCCTCCCCGTGGACAGTTACCATCAGCATACCCCTGGACACTGGGAAAGGGGCAGCTGTAAGGAAGGGCTCACCTGGAATGTTTTTGGAGGGGTGCCTTTCTGCACTAAAGTAGCCCTGAGAGATGCTGGGTACAATTATTCATTATCATGGATTTTTGTACTGGACTGTAATGTGACTAATATGGCGCTGGAGGACATTCACGCCTTCCTGCTGGTGGTGATGCCTGAGGTCTGTTGGAGAGAACTGTGTGTCTAGTCCATGTGAGAGTTATGCAAATGGACTGGGTCAAATCCATGGATTGGCCTCATTGAACTCACCTGAGTGGGGTTGATGATTTCCTGGGTCTGGTGCCTGTGTGGTGTCCATCTGTGCAATGTGTTTATTGGCATATTATTTATTTTGGCACCTGCACTATCAGTTGGATTTTGGATTGTACTGAACTGTTGGGGAGCAAGTATTGGCAAAAATGGCACAAGCAAATTCAGCTTCAGATGTTACGGCGCCATCCGAAATGTTTACATGGATGTAGAAGCTGGTGGGCAAATCAACCATGTTTCAAGAGTGTGCCCTTTGCCAACAGAAGGGAGCTGGAGAGGAGCTGCTCCCTGTGTGTACTGTATGCTGTGGTGCTAAGAAGCCAGCCCAAGGATACCTGCTGCCTGGGTGGCCCTGTTATGGCTCAAGACAGTCAGCCATTACTTTGACCTCAGAGAATGGCAGTGAGGAAGGATGGGAGAATCTTGTTGCTAAATTGGACCCCAGCATTGATCCTGTACCCATGGTGTCTAGTGAGCAGAAGGGATCCCACCCTGAGGAGGGTTTGGTGGCATACAAGACAACAGATAGTGGGCAAGGAAGTAATCATCCTGCTCTGCAGTAGGCGGCACCACTTAAGTTAATGACTCCTGCAGAGTTTCGTGACTCTAGTCAGCCACGTGTGGCACCTCGTCCAGCAGTGTCTGAAATTGCTGCAGTCCCCCCGGCCTATGCCCACTGATTGAAGTAGCAGAGACATCACCAGCTAACCCATGTTGAGCCTTGGTCAGCAGCCAATGCCACTGGCAGAACAGATGGACACAGCATGTCACTGCGAATCAGAGGCTGGAGGAGCAGAGGGCCTAGTAGAGGGTGAGGTGGAGGATAATTGGGAGGAGGCATCAGAACAGGACCCCCCATTCCTGTATGTAACAGTGGTTTTGTCCCCTCAAAGGGGTTTCTCATCCACTAGTGCAGCCTTTCCTTGGCCGCGAGACCATCACAGCCAAGCTAGACAGCAAGAACAGTGCGAGTGGGAATATAGGGATGGTACATGGCTCCTGGAGGGACAGGCTCCATGAACAATTATCTGTAGCCTGCCAGAGTGGTCTAAAGCAGAGAGAACTGTGAGGAGGAATATCTGCCAGGACTATCCCGTTTGACCACTCCTATCTGCCTGAGCGCATCTGGGATGACATTGAGGAGAGAAGGGTGGACTGGGTATTCCATGCCTTTTCTAGGGAAGCTCTACTGGAAGCACAATTTGAGTTCATGCAGCCCCACTGTTTCCCTACAAGAAGCACAACACGTTGCTAAGGGTATTTGTGCCAGAAGTGCTTATGAGGGACTCACTTTATTCAAAAACTATGCTTTAGTGCAAGTTCTGGACAGTAGCCACACCAAGTATTGTGTGGGAGCAAACAATTTGCATGGTTGACCGTCCACCAAACCACATCCCCACTACTATTTTGGCAGACGATGTGTTGATAACGTTCAATGCCCTGCAGTGCTGTGATGTTTCGGCATTCCTCCCAGGAGGACATTTAAATGGGTGAGAGTAACCCTTTTTGTTGACTTTTCCTTTCATGGTCTAAGCCACAGACTTTAACCAGTGGGAATTCCTATAACAGCATGCTAGTGCTGCTAAAGTTCTAATGTTAAAACATGTCAATTAGTTGTTATCGTTACTGGTGCTTTAATGTTATAGCATGTTAATTAGTTGATACTGTTACCAGTGCATTAATGTTACAGAATGCCAATTGCTTAAGAATAGTAGTGCCATTGTGTATCTTCCCCATTGGGCTTTTATTGTTACGATCATTGCTACTTTTTAGGCTATAACAATTTGCTGGGGGGCATAATGTAGCTGGCAGCTTTGGGCAGCGTTTCAGTCTTGGCTAGACAGATGAAGGGGCCTTGGACAACACCCCCTGGGGATTTAGGCAATCTGCCCTGAAGGTCCAGGAGGGTGGGTGGCCAGGGTGACATTCAGCTTGAGTGTGTTTGGACAGTCAAACTGATTTGGGGCCCCATTTGGTAGTGTAGTAGGTCTCCCTTTGTGGTGAGGCAGCCTGAGCCCCCCGGAGTTTGGCAGAAGAGAAAGTGCGCATACCTTTTCGGTCTGGGCCCTGGTGAGGTGGCTGTCAGTGCTCTGGAGCTCACTGAGGGCATCAAACTTTTAAGGGGGGAGAGTTGTAACCCCCCCCGAGGTGGGTTGGGACACTAGTTAGTGTACTGGGGTGTACACTGTAGGGATTTATCTTGGGTTATTTTAACCCATGCCCAGAAAGGGTTAACTGTTTTGTTGCCCTGGGGGACTTTTGTGTGCACGGGAGTACCTTGGGGGGGTGGGCCTTACTCGTAGGTGCGGGAGCGCGCAGGTGAGGAGGTGTGAGGTTGGTGCCTGAGGAGCAGGGAAGATTGTCTGTTCGAGGCACTAATTTCTGTTTTTAGGCGAAGAGGGATGAAGAAATGTCTCCTGATGTGGTGGCGGCCATTTCAAGTGATTCTCTGGTTAGAGGGAAGATGGTCCCAGTGGTCAACAGCCAGAGAGATGGGTGGCCACAGTGGGAGACATGTTAAGGCTTGAGATGGAGCCGAGGGAGAAGGGTCAATATGGATGTACTGCCAAGAGGGATTTCCCACTGGGACGTGTCACATTAGTTCTTGGGACAGTCGCCCAGAAATGATTTGCTGATATAGAGTTTCAGTATGGATAGAACCTGCTGCCCCAAGATGAGAGGATAGCAAGTTCTGAACTGATGGGAGAAGTGGGTCTTATGGGTTGGGGGGTGGTTAGAGGCAGATATAGCCCTGTGAGATAATTGTGATGCTGCCTATGGATAAGTGATCTGCCTGAATTTTAGGGGTCATCCGGATCACATCCCTCTATATGGATTTATGGACTCAGGGTGCAATTTATAAAGAGTGCTGTGAAGTGCATCCTTTTGTATGGACTATTCTAGACTCACAGACTGATGTGACCATCTCGGCCCCTGTGTATGTGGAGTGTTCCCTGTATGAACTGTCATTAATTCTTGGTTCCATGGAGTTGTATCATTCTCTTTTATTAAACAGGATCCTGTTACTGGAAATGGAGTGTTGTCTCAGTTCTTTGATTGACTGTTGCTACCACTAACCGTCAGTTCTCTCCTAGCCCAGCACCCCAGTGAGACAGCAGCACCTGCCTTCAGAGGGACCTGGAAAGTGTAAGTCATCTTTTGCCATTTCTGCTGTGGCCACCCCCTCCCCACAGACAGTTACCATCAGCATACCTCTAGACACCAGAAAGGAGGTGGGCTACATATGCAAACAAAAACACAAACTTAACAGGAAAAACACATGACATAGGACAACACTACTCCCTTCCCAGTACACCCATACAGTAAACAGGAAGGAGACTGTATAAACGAACAAACTATGATAAATAAGAATAGCGCAGGACCACTGGTTATAGAATTATAAGGGCCAAAGGAAAGGCTCCCCAAATAACAGGCGACTGTCATGCAAAGGAAGACCAAACAGCAAGCAATAATAAAGTATATAATAGCACCCAATGCTTTGTAATGGCTGATAAGCGATGGTGTAAACTAGCTATCATTTTTTCACTTGTAGTGCAAAAATAATTTCCCTGTGCTATTGTGTGTAGGTAGGGAGATCATTGTCAAGTCAATGTCTCAAAATCAGTTTCTTTGCACAGGCAGTAATTAAGGCCATATGGTACTTCTGGTTCCCTAATAACTTGCCCAAATAATCATCTATGAGACAGATATCTGGTTGAAAAGCATGGTCTAGGCCTAAGAGGGGGATCGATCCTGTGCTTTAACATGTCCCAAAAAGGCTTGACCTTTTCACAATCCCATAAAATATGCGACAAAGTACCAGAATCTTTAAGGCACCAAAAGCAAATATTAGATGATTTTTCATTCATTTTAAATAACTTACTAGGAATATAGTATATGTTATGAAGAATTTTCAATTGCATGAGATGATACTGATAGTATTTAAGATATTTGTAGAGATCAGTCCAAATTTTGGTCCAGCTATAGTTGCCTGTGGTATGGGGAAGGCCTGAGACTGGTATAGCCCTGCACTATCACTTTATTAGGCAGAATACTGTATATATTCAAATATAGTTAAGAAATAGAATGTGACAGCTGTGGCCATTTCACCAGAGATAGAAAGTACAGTCATGTAAGAACTTAGCGTAACAGTAGATCTTCGAGAGAAGCTCTTGCAGCAGGCCACACCGGTAGAACTAAGCCATCAGGCAGCAGGACCACATGGAAAACTTCTAGCTAGCAGTCTACCATGGGAGTCTACCCACCACTGACGCCAGCTGCTGACGTCATCTTATTCTATGAAGGCAGGCAGTCCCCCACACCTACCTCAGTTCTGCCACCAGAGACCCCAAACAGGCAGCAAAAGAAGAACTGAGGAGGTTCCCAAGAGCCAAATGAAAGACAGAAGCAGTGCAAGGGGAACAAAGAGCAGGAGAGGGAAGGAGGGAGGGAAAGCAGGGCCTGCTGTAAGAGCTTCTCTCAAAGATCCACTGTTATGGTAAGTTCTTATGTAACTGTACTATCTGTCTTCAAGGAAGGCTCTTGTAGCAGGCCACACCAGTAGGACTGGGTCCCAAGCAGTACCAGGTATCACCAGGAGAAAAACACCAGGAAGAGGACAGATCAGCAGCCAAGAGCTCAGGAGAGAAGGCCCTGAAGTACAGCTAGGCTGAAGCTGGTCCTGTGCCTAGAGGCAATGTCCAGACTGAAATGTTTAGTGAAAGTGTGGACAGAACTCCAGGTGGCAGCTGCACAGATGTCCTCAGCAGATACATTTCTGAAAGAAGACATAGAAGTGGCCATACCCCTGGTGGAATGGCCCTTAACCACTCCCGGAAGGGCCTTGTTGTACTTGCAGTAGCAATAAACAATGCAATTCATTAACCATTTAGACAAACATTGTTTAGAAACAGGAGCACCCTCCCTCTTAGGAGGGAATGGAACAAACAAATGATCCAATTTCCTTAAAGGCTTTGTGTGGTTCATATAAGTTGCAAAATCCTATGTACATCCAACGTATGGAGCAAAGCCGTCCCCTGAGTCGAATACTCAGGAAAATAAACAGGAAGGTGGATGGATTGATTCAAAGTAAACTCCAACACCACCTTGGGTAGAAATTTAGGATTAGTACACAAAGACACCCTGTCTCTGTGAAAAAATAAATAAGGCTCTTTACACATAAGAGTCTGGAGCTCAGAAATCCTTCGAGCAGAAGTAACAGCAACTAAAAAGAGCTCTTTCCACAACAGGAAGCGCAGCTTGCAACTCGCAGCTGGCTCAAAAGGAGATAAAGTGAGTTTCTCCAACATAAAATTGAGGTCCCATGGAGGGCTTGGGTCCTGAATGGGAGGTTTCAGATGCAAGGTTCAGAATACTTCAAGCTCAGCGACAGCTTTGCTCTCGATAGGTACATGGTACACAGAGATGGCAGAAAGATGTAGCTTGAGTGAGGAGTACCCCAAGCTGGAGTCCAGAAGGGAAAGAAGGTACTCCAATACAGTGCCTTATTCACCGGGCAGGTGAAAGGGTCCAACTGGCTAGCAGCAGCCCAAAGGGAGACATGCTTCTATTTCATAGCATAAGTGTCTCTGGTGGAGGGCTTCCTAGCAGCCACCAGGATGTCTGCAACACTAGATGACTCTCCAAAGTGGGCAATAGCTAGGTCTGCAGGAGTCACGCATGGAGATGCAGGGACTTGAGGTCTGCATGGACTAGGGTGCCCTGATCCTGGGAGACCAAGTCAGTGCACAGGGGTAGGGGCACTGAAGGTTTCACTGCCAGCTGCTGCAGCAAGGGGAACCAAATCTGATGCTGCCAGAAGGGAGCTATGAGAATCATCTCTGCCCCTTCCAACTGGAGCTTGAGCAGAACCCTCTGTAGAAGAGGAGAGGGAGGAAAGGCGTACAGGAACCTCCCCTTCCAAGAGAGGGACAATGCATCTCCCAGAAATCTCCAGGCAGGGGATTGAGTGAGGAGAAAAACGGCACTTTTGCATTGAGTGGAGATGGAAAAAAGTCCGACTCTGGACGACCCACCTGTCGAAGAGTTGTTCGACCACTGAGGTTAGAAGCTTCCACTCATGAGACCATGACCTGGAGTGGCTGAGACTGTCGGCCAAAACATTTTGGATGCCTGGAACATATATAGCTGAGCGCTCCAGACCATGCTCAATGGCCCAGTACTAGACTGTCATCGCCTCCCAATGCAGTAGGTAAGAATGGGTGTCCCCCCCCATTTGTTGATGTAATACGCCACACACACGTTGTCTGTTTGCACCAGCAGCGGACCAGGGAAGAGATAAGTCTGAAAGGCCTGCAGGCCACGAAGGTCTGCCCACATCTCCAGGATGTTGATATGGAGACCTTGTTCCAATTCTGTCCAGGTAACCTGGGTATGGTGATTGGCTCAATGAGCACCCCATCCCATGCCAGATGCGTTTGTCATGAGAATCTGACAGGGGGTCGAGAGCTGGAAGGAGACTCACCGAAGGAGGTTGGCCAGATTCAGCCACCACAACAGAACCCTCCAGACCAGGTCAGAATCCAGGACCAACTGGTCTAGGTCATCTGTGCATTGGTCCCACTAGACCCGCAAGGTCCACTGAGGAACTTACATGTGCAGGTGGGACATGGGAACCATGACAATAGCTTCCACCATATGGTCCAGAAGGGACAGGAAAACCCTTGAGGGGACCTGCCAACTGGAGGAAATCAAATGGGCCTGTTCCATCAGTCGCTCGACCCTATCCATGGACAAAAAGGCCTTGCCCTTGAAGTGTCTAGGATCACTCCTATGTATTGAAGGTGCTGGCAAGGAGAGAGACAGGACTTTGACAGATTGACAGTGATCCCCAAGGCCTGGAACTGGTGAAAAGTGTAGTCTATAGTCTGAACCAGGCAGTCCTTGGAGGGGGGTGTTAGCAGTCAATCATCCAGATAAGGGAACACATAGAAGCCCTGACTCCTCAAAGTCTCCACCACGACTGCCAGACACTTGGTAAACACCCTGGGGGCTGAAGAAAGGCCAAAATGGAGGGCCCAGAACTGAAAATGAGCTCCCTGAAAATGGAGGCGGAGGAAGCGACAATGGGCAGGAAAGATCTGAATGTGCAGGTATGCATCCTGCATATCCAGAGAACAGAGACAATCCCCCTGGTGCAAAAGGGGTAACAGTCCCTGGAGAGTGACCATCCTGAAGCATTTGTACTCAATGTACAGATTCAGATGGCTTAGGTCCAGGATGGGCTGAAGGTCCCTGTTCTTTTTGAGGACAAGGAAGAAGTGGGAGTAAAACCCCTTTTTCCCATTGAGCCAGAGGGAAGGGCTCTATGGCTCTTTTTTGTAGGAGAGCTTGAATTTCTTCCCAGAAGGGGGGGGACAGATGGGCCAGGGGATAAGAGGAGTTTACTGGAAGATTTTCTTTGGGGCTCACTAGGGCCAGACCAGCCCATATCCTCAGGTGGTGGGTCCCGGGGCAGATACAATGGGGAAACATCAAAACCGTCATCACAGAGGTAACAAGCCTTTGTGTGAAGCAAATAAACAAATCAAAATGAAAGAAAAAAACACTATGGTTCTCAAAAGAAGTGGCGAGGAAGGTAAAGGAGAAAAAGACAGCATTCAGGAAGTATAAAGAAACACAGAAGGAGCAGGACAGAGAACTGTACCAGTTAAAGCAGAAGGAAGTAGGGAAGACAATCAGAATAGCAAAGGCCCAAACCGAGGAAAAGATAGCCAACTCAGTTAAGAAAGGGGATAAAACCTTTTATAGGTACATTAGGAGCAAAGAAAGACTAAGGCAGGGATACTGAGGCTGAATAAAGAGGAAGGTGGTTGGGCAGAGAGCGACAGTGAAAAAGCAGGGATACTGAACGAATACTTCTGCTCAGTATGCACCAATGGAAAAGCAGGGGGAGATACCTAATCCAGTCAATAGAAGCACTCTGGATAGGGGGATTGATATTAGTCCTTTCACAGAAGAAAGGGTTCTCAAAGAACTCTTAAAACTGAAGGTGGATAAAGCAATGGGGCCTGATGAGATTCACCCCAGAATTCTAAAAGAACTAAGGGAAAAACTAGTAACACCACTGACTACCATTTTTAATAAAACATGGGAGGATGGTGTGGTACCTGAGGACTGGAGGAGGGCAGATGTGATTCCCCTTCACAAAAGTGGGAGCAAGACAGAGGCAGGAAACTACAGACCTGTCAGTTTGACCTCAGTGGTAGGGAAAATGATGGAATCACTTCTGAAGGAAAGAATTGTTGAGTACCTAGAGGCCAGTGGCACAGGACCCAAGGCAACATGGATTCACAGCAGGAAGGTCATGTCAGACAAATCTAATTGATTTCTTTGACTGGGTGACCAAAGTAGTAGACCAGGGAGGGGCTGTAGACATGGCCTACCTAGACTTTAGCAAGGCATTTGACACAGTCCCACACAAACAATTAATAAACAAATTAGCCAGCCTAGGAGTGGGTCCCAGGGTGGTAGCCTGGGTAAAACACTGGCTGGACAACAGGACACAGCGGGTAATAGTAAATGGAGTCCACAGTGAAGAAAGAGGGGTTACTAGTGGGGTATTGCAGGGTTCAGTACTGGGGCTGGTCCTTTTAATGTCTTTATAAGTGACATTGCAGAGGGACTGGAAGGGAAGTATGTCTCTTTGCAGATGACACAAAGATCTGCAATAGGGTTGATAGGCAAGGTGGGGTGGAAAGGATGAAAAGGGACATGGCAAGGTTGGAGGAATGGTCAAATGTATGGCAGCTTAGATTCAGTGCAAAGAAGTGCAAGGTAATGCACCTGGGAAACAAAAACCCAGGGGAAGAGTACACAATGGGGGGTGAGATACTGACAACAACAAAAATGGAAAGGGACCGGGGGTAGTCATATTAGATGACCTAAAGTTGGGGCAGCAATGTGAGAAGGCAGTAAGAAGGGCTGGGGGGGATACTGGGATGCACAGGGAGAGGCATCATCAGTAGAAAACAGGAAGTTTTTTGCCCTCTGTACAGAGAGTTGGTAAGACCACATCTGGGGTACTGTGTACAGTTCTGGAGACCCCATCTCTGCAAAGACATAGACAGGGTGGAGGCTGTCCAGAGGAGGACAACCAAAATGGTGCAGGGTCTGCACCAGAAGGCATATGAAGAAAGACCAAAGGAGCTTAAGATGTATAGCCTCGAGGAAAGGAGACAGAGGGGGGACATGATAGAAACTTTCAAACACCTCAAGGGAATCAACAAAGTCCAAGAGGATAGCATCTTTCAGAAAAAGAGATGTGCAAGAACAAGGGGGCACAATTTGAAGATAGAAGGAGGATGGCTCAGAGGTAATGTGAGGAAGTATTTCTTCAAAGAGAGGGTTGTAGATGCATGGGACAGCCTTTCTGAGGAGGTCGTAGAGTCAAAAACAGTGGGGGAATTCAAGAATGCATGGGATAGACATAAGGCAATTCTAGTGGGGGGTAGGAGGAAGTAGGCTGCTGGTTAACTAGTATCTGCAGCTTATCTGTTAGGTAGGGAAATGGGCAGACTAGGTAGGCCAAGCGATCCTTATCTGCCATCAAATTCTATGTTTCTATGTTTCTGTGGCCCTTGAGGAGTGGGGGTCTGCCACGGGACAAATGATCACCATGCCAAAAATAGCATGTTATAATCCACCGGTGGTGGTATATTATACACTGGTGGATACGAATAGGAAGGTGCCAGGTAAGGGTATTATGGCAGTAGGACTGGCATTGGGTACCCAGGGACATGACCATCCAGTGCCGACTGATGATCCAGCATTGGGCCAGTGGGCATCGGCTACAGTGCATGTTGTGGCTAGGGTGATACCGGTGCTGGGTCCACAGGCTAAGGCAGCAGTAGTACTGGTGGAAGCCCAGTGGGCAGCAGTGGGCAGCTCCACCGGTGCAGGCTGAGCCTGAGAAGCAGGTTCCTGGGAGCAAGGAGACCCCCTAGGCAGGGGTGATGCCAGAGATGTAGAAGCAGCAGTAGCCTGCTGTGGGCACTGCCTGGAAGGACTGGTGTCAGCCTCAGAAGTAGAGACCAATGATGGCAGCACTGTGGCTGGGGGGGGATAGTAAAGGAACTGATGCCAGAGGAACCAACAACAGCCAAGCACCCTGGCTGAGAGCCCATGGAAGATATGGGCCTGAGTGTCAGGGGCTGGTGAGCAGGAGATAAAGTCCCCTACCCCAAGGAGCAACTGCACAAAATAGCAATGAGAGTGGGCAGCTGGGCCACTGGTAGCCCCGAAGAAGTGAGGGCTAGCAGAGCTAAAGGGGCCCCCCCCTTGGGAGGACGACCCCATCATGGTCAAGAGTTTATGGGGCGACCGCGAGTGGGAAGCAGATCGGTTCCAGTCCCAGTGTTTGTGCTTCCCACCAGATTTCTGAGCAGAAGAGGCCCCGGAGGACTGTACCGGTGAGGCCAAAGAGCTCCTGGCCTGCAGCTCCTTTTCCATTGCAACCAGCTTCTGCTTCAAAAGGTGGCTCTCCAGAGTTTTTACACAACATCTCCGGGTGGCCTGATTGAATTTATGGCAAATCTGGCAGGCTTCGATGTTGTGGCTGGGGCCTAGGCAGATGAGACATGCAGAGTGGCCATCTTTTTCAGGAATCTGTTTGCTGCAGGCACACCTAATGGAGTGGTCAGAAGATGAGGCTGGTGGAGAAGATATAAACTCATTGATGAGAACACCAAAAATTTGATGTTGAACACTGAAGAAAAAAGGAAAATAAAAAAAGTGGCAAGCGTGGGTAATGGTGGTTGACTGTAACTGCAGCATCCACTAAGGTCTGACATGCGCAGGTCAACGGCAGGAAAAGAACTGAGGTAGATGGGAGGGACCACCTGCCTTTATAGGATAGGCTGACATCAGTGGCTGACGTCAGCAGTGGGCAGTCTCCGATGGTTGACTGCTAGCTAGAAGTTTTCTGTGTGGTCCTGGCGCCTGACAGCATAGTCCTATTGGTGTGGCCTGCTGCAAGATCATTCCTCAAAGTAACATCCTTAGTGCCATGTGAATTAGACCAATTATGTGTTCCAAAATGCTTAGTAAGAACATAAGTAACCTGAAGAAATTTAAAATAGTCCCCAGAAGGGTGGCATACTTCTGTTGAAAGGTGGCATATGTAATGAAGTTACCATTTATGGTCAGTTGTTCCACAGATGTAATATTCTTGGTGGACCAAAAAGGAAATGAAATGACCTGATCATTTATTTTAAAATTCAAGTTGCCCAGCATGGGTTGGGAAATGTCTTTCACAGGATCCAATCCCAGAAGTCAGCACAGCTGTATGTGAATGCATACAGAACTCTCAAGTAGTGTGTTAGTAAAGAGTTTAGGAAAAAGCCTAGGAGAGGTATGAAGGAGAGAAGTGATATCCACATGATGGGATTTACAAAGAGAAAGCTCAATATCCAGCCATTGAGGAGCATAGTTAGAAGAAGTCATGGTGGCAGGGTCCCGGTACCACTGAAAATCTTTACTCGAATGAATAGCCAGGTAGTAAAGATAAAAGTTGGGCAAAGGTAATTCCCCTTCAGATTTGGGTGCTACAAGTTTATCATATGCTCTGCAAACTGCTTTCCCTAGCCAAAGTTCAGTTTAAGAGCATGCAATTTAGTAAACCAAGTGAGTGGTATAAACTGGTCAAGCATAAATAAGGGCTAGATAATTTGAGGGAGTAATGTCATCTTAACGATATTGATCCTGCCCCATAGGGTAAGTGGTAAATGAATCTGCAGGTGCATGTCCTGCTTCAACTGCTCCAGTAATGAATTCAAATTATATAATAGCATCTTACTTAAGGAAATGCTTAAAAAAATACCTAAATATTTAAGTTTAGTGGAGTTCCAAAGAAGGCCACATTCTGCAGTATCTGATCTCAAGGCAAAAAGGGACATAAATTCTGTTTTATTGATAGTAAGTTTGTGATTAGAGATAAGACCAAAGTTCCTAATTATGGAAAGGACAGCAGGCAGGGACATCCTTGGATACAAGGGATGCGAAAGCATATCATCTGCATAAACTAATAATTTAAATTGTCTTGAACCAATAGAAATGCCCTGTATCTCAGGAGTAGTGTTAATTTCCCTAATTAAAGGTTCTAAAAAAAGTGGAGAAAGTCCGAATCCCTGCATGATGCCCTGCTGGAGAATCACAGGGTTAGAACACACGCCATTTTACAAAGAATCTTGGAGCTAGGGTGCGAATAAAGGACCTGAACCTACTGTATAAAACCTACAGAATATTAATGCTTTCACAATCAGAGAAGATAGTGCCAAGAAACCCTATCAAACACTTTTTACACATCCAGGAAAACCAAATCAGCAGGAGTGGTGCCCTCCCTGGATGCAGAAAATAAATAAGCTAATTTCCTTAAATGAGCAGAGGTCACCCTCTCAGGAACAAAACCCACTTGTTCAGGGCTGAGTAGTCCCACACATACACTTTCCAAAGACAAAATGACAAAATCTTTGAAAGGATTTTATAATCCAAATTAATCAAGGAAATAAGGGTCTGTAGCTACCTACTCTAGTGGGATCTTTGCCAGGTTTGAGCAAAACTGTTATTAGGGCTTCTGTTAAAGAAGTGTCCAATGTACCATATTTATAAATATACAGTCGTTATAAAAATCTAAGAGAACTGGAGCTACAAGCTGTTTCAGCTTTTCATAAAAGTTGGGTGTGTAGCCATCAGGACCAGGGGCTTTAGCTGGAGCAAGTGAGTCTATAGCCTTTTCCACTTCTAATAAGATAATAGGAGATTGGAGAAAAGAATATTGGGCTGCATCTAACTGTGGAAGTGTAATATCCCTAAGAAAATGCTCCAAGGATTAAGAAGAAGGGTCAGGACAATCTGGGGTATCTGAGGTCTGATAATAACTCTGAAATTGGGCCACTGTATCTCAGAGGTGAGTTAGGACCTGGTCCTGGTCCATGTAGATACAAAAATAATCCTGTTCATCTCATGTTGTCGTAACGGAGAAACAATAACTTACCTGCCTTTTCCCCTTGATCAAAATTCTTAGCTCTAGTTCTGTGAATGGTGTATTCTGCCTTCTCGTGCAGAGGTTCACCATATTTGGCCTGAAGATTATTGAGTGTAATGCAGGTAGACTCCTGGGTGGCAGGAGAAAGGGTTTTCTCAATAACTCTGATCTGTGTGAGGTGAGATGTGGCCTCCTGTTCTTTAAGTTTCTTTTGCTTAGATGATAACCAGATAAGGTCCACGCAGACACTACTTTTCAAAGCCCCCTAAAACAAATCCTGCTTAGACATAGACAGCAAATTAATAGTAAGAAAATCAGTAATTAATTTCTTAATAGCACCAAGGGCCTCCTGGGATTTAAGCAACTGATTATTCAATCTCCATACTTTGTCCATAGCCACATCTTAAGAGAGTCTAAGTTGAAAAACAACTGGGTGATGGTCAGAAAGGACCTCGGGACTATGGTTACAACTATGGAGACCCTGGACAAGATCCACCCCACCAGAAAATAATTAAGTCTGCAAAAGGTATTATGCTGTGGCATGTAAAACATATAATGGTATGAAAAGTCAACAGAGATCCACAAGTCTCAAAGTGTCAATAAGCTCCCTGAGTGCCCGTTGCAAGGGTAATGGACCCTTTCATCTGCAACCTGACCTATCCAGTTCATTGGCAAAGACTGTGTTCCAATCTCCAGCCTACACAAGCTCTTAAGGAGAAACAAGAATCAGAAAATTACTCAGAACACAGCAGTGAATTGGGCCACAGCCCAGCAGAATGCCTTCAACCAGTTAAAGTGAATGTAACCCCCCCCCGGGGGTTACTGAAGTGTTTCCCTGTTTCTGTGGCCTAATTCAGCCCTGCTGCAAAATAATTAATTCTCCATGTCTCCAGGGTGACGCTTCTACAGGTTGGAGGGTCACCCTTAGGCTATTTGGGGATTTAAGCAAAAGAAGGGATTCCATACCCAGACTGTGTGAGACAGAGTAGGGGGGAGAGAGACAGTTTGGGGCAGGTGGGGGTGGTTGCTCACCCAGCCCCAGGCCAGGACTGTGGTCTAGTAGGAGATTCCTGGGAGCTTAAAAGGAGTGGCAGAACCATCAGTGGACTCCTCTGTGGAGTGAACTGGACCCAGAGTTCAGTGTGCTTGGGAGTGTGCCGTGGCCTGTGGTTGGTGTCCAAGGCTTAGTCAGCAGAGGAGAACACCCTGCCATTGTAGAGAGAGCAAAGGGACTCAGAGCAAGTGGGCAGCAAGGGATGTGTCACCTCTGTCTTCAGGGGAAAGTCGACAGTGGTCTAGTGGGAGCGTGTGGGTCAAGAGGGAGCTGCAGCCCAATCCATATGGTTTGTAGTTCTACGGGACCAATGTGGAATTTGCACAGCAGGTACCAGGAAGAATTCATGGTTGCCAGGCCACTGAATGTTTTGGGGACATTACAGTTGTCTGAAAGAACTGTGAGACCATATCAGTCCTAGTGTGCTGCTACAGATTGTGTGACCACCTCAATCCAGGTTAAAACTTCTGAAGGTTCTATCAACCACATGGGAGTATTTTTTCCCCAATGTGATTTTGCACCTCGGAGGAGCTGTTTTTTTAAAGTTTGGGATCCCGCTTTTGATAGTTTGTGTGAACATTCAGATAATTGTGGACAGTGGTTTGTGTACTAACGTTTGCCTTTAACAGCAAGACACATGGAGTAGTTCCAGAGAATTGTGACACACTGTGGTAATATCTGGGCCTGAATAAATGGGGCCTGTGGACATGCTGCTGCAGCTGTGGGCATCCCCTCCCCAAAGACACTTTGTTATCCATACCCCTAGACATGGGGGGGCTAATCTGTGATGCATTTTTGGGGTGTTGTGGACCTTCCTTTCCCAAATACTGTATTCTTTTGATGACCGAACAGAGACTGTGCCCATCCGCTGTATATTTTATTGTGTAATCATCATGGCACTGAGGCATGGATATTTTACACCAATTGGGGTCTGTGACACCACTGCATCTGTAAAAGTGTGTAATCTAGTGTCTACACATGTGTCTGCCATGCAAATGGATCTCTGTGATGCCCAGGATTGGACTGTCTGGTTCTGAATGGGGAGGAGGAGAGAGAGAGAGAGAGAGAGAGAGAGAGAGCTGTTCTGCTGTTAGTACCTGCATATCGCTTCTAGGCAAAAATTGGAAGAGATGGCTCAAGCTCCAGCACTGTCAGGTGTTACAGTCCCACCCAAAATCTTTTCATGGATGTGGCCGCAGCTGGTCTGAGTGATCACGGGTGTGGAGTGTGCCCTGTGCCATAAGAAGGGCCCTGGGGTGCAGATGCTGCTGGTATGTACCCTCTACAGTGGATCTAGTTTGGGGCCCAGTAGGTCTAGTGCCTCAATAATGTCTGAGGATACCAGTCTGGACAGCTGGGAGGACATGGCTGCAGCCCTGGGCACATTGCCAGAGAGTGCCCCCATGGAGAGTGAAGCGAGAGGTCGGAGCCGTGGAAGAAGCCAAGCTGCCCCAGCACTGAGTTTGATGACACCTAATGACTTTGTGACCAGCAGGCCCCGCAGTGAAGACCCCATCCCAGATCCAGTGCTGAAAATGTCAGCCCCAACGTCTGTGCCTCCCAGTAGCAGTCAGGAGGCAATGTCCTGCTCAGTGCCCCAAATGTCTTCAGCCCCATGGAATCCCCTGGCAGTGAAGCCAAGTACCGTAAAGTCAAGGGAGCAGTTGGAGGGGAGTTGAGCCCCCGTGGCAGTTGAGGAAGAAGAGGATGAGTGGGAGGAAGATCAGCGAACTGCCTCCTTGTATTCCTCCAAGCTTTTGGAAACAGGATCCGAGCCTAAAGGGAGAGAGTGCCACTTCTAAAAGGGGGTAAGCAGAGGAGACCTAGAGACAAAAGTGGGAATATTAGAACGGAATCTGGTTGCCCCAGAGCAATGCACCCTCCTGCAGAGAAGTCTGATCCAAAAGACCAGGGATCCCAAGACACACAGAGAAATACTGCAGATAGTACTACCCCACCAAGCAGCACCTATCATTCTGGAAGCATTTCATGATCTTTCTGGACACTTTGGCCATAAGAAAACTGAAAGCCTCAGAAAATGATTTTATTGGATTGGGATAAGAGAGAACATTGTGCATTTTATTTGTTTTTTTTATTTATGCATTTGATAACTGGATAAGCACACTGGTCCCAGGGACCATTTTCAGGCACGACCTGAGCCATATAGATGGCACATAGATTATACACTTACAACACATTCACAAGATTACTGGACTTCAGTAGGAATTTAACAATAATTAACAGTATGGTTTCTGTAGGTTCCTAGTAACCGGGCATTAGGGTTGGGCAGACTCGAAAAGGTCCTGACCCTTATTATCAGGATCAGGATTCAAGTCAAAGTCCTGACAGGTTCTGATTAGTTCTGATTCAAATCAAAACCTTTAGGAAATAAATAGTAATACTGGAGAACAGTCATGAAGCACCAAAACATAGACTGTTTTGCTGCAAAAAGACCCAGAGGTCCATCCAGAAAGTGAAAATGAAGCATTTATTCTAACCTGAGTGTGTTGGCCAAGGTTTCTGCTTTTATTCTGTACATAGTCGATATTTGTCTCACAATTTTTCAGAGCTATAGAGAATCAGTGTTTTGCTCCCTTACCATCTGTTTAAGGGCATAATATTGCTGATGAACATATCAGCGTCCTCTCTATCCTAGTATACATACCCCCAGTCCCTCCTATCTGCTTACAAATGCTCCACATTAGTAGGCAGATTACTGATCCCCATCCCATGTACTGACACCCACTTTGCACCAGTAATATTCCCATTCCTGCTCATCTGACACCCACACTACACAGTATAGATCACACACGCACACACACACACACACACACACACACACACACCACCACCACCACCACCACTGCCCCTCTGCTAACAACTACTCTGTCCCAGTATACCCACCTCTGGAACATCACATCACTGGACACCCACCCTTCCACAGTATGCACACCCCTACCCTCTTTATTCTCTAGTAACCACCATGTTTCAGTAAGAATACACATACCCCAGCATACGCACTCGTACCCCAATCATCTGGTAGCCCCTATCTTGCCCCATTGTGAACACCCTTGCTCCAGTATTTAACTCCCCCCCCCCACTCATTTGCTGGCAACCACCCTCTCAGTATGAACACCAATGCCCATTCCGATCTGTTGCACCACCCTCCCCAGTATGGACCCCCTGCCCCAGTATAGTCAATGAAGAATAAACACAGCACATACAGTAGCACACAGCACACCTGATCAATACTAAAACCAATAAAGATAGGTGTAATATATTTTAATGGGACTGCTGAAATCATTCACCTCCTGGCCTAACCATCTCAGCACAGCTGCTCTTGCAGTTCTTCCTACCTCCAGTTGTATCCTCCATGTGGACTGCGGCCATCTTCAGCTGGTCAGTCTTCCCAACACTGCTGCTCCATCCACAAATGATCCTTGTCATTCATTCTTAAAAGATGCAAGTCCTGGGCTCAGGTCCAGTCTAGCAGCCTCCAGGGACAGTCAGTTCAGTTGCTTGACTCCCTAATTCCACTACAAGTGCGCACCACCAGTCACCACAATATAGTTGGGGAAACTTCAACCATCCAGGCTCAGTACAACTGGTCCGCATTCTATTACCATAATATCATGCCAGTAAACTGACCTCACCTGCGCTGTTGCTGCATTTACTTAAGCAAAGGCGCCAAAGCTTACCACGACTGCGCAGCTGCAGGCTCACTCAGTTGGGCATGGATTATCATGCATCACATCTCTACCAGTTAGCCAATTGGTGCTCTTTATCTATGGGCTAATGGATCTCCTTTCACACAGTGGGGTTGGTGGATCAGTGGCAGTAGTGAGAGAAAAAGCAGCTCGGAAGACGCGGTGCACCATGGCAATCGGGCTAGCAAGAAAAACAAAAACTGGACAACTCACAGCACAAATAAAAAAGTTCAGATACACAAGCTACAGCTGCAACATTTATTTAGCGTAAAGTTTCTGTGTACCTGTGTGCTTTATGTTGAATAAATGTTGCAGCTGTAGCTCGTGTTATCTTAGGGTTTTTTTCATTTTGTGCTGCAAGTTGCCCGGTTTTCATTTTCCTTCCTCCCCAGAGCAGTGGAAGTGTTGAATATTTTTTTCCCTGTCATTTTCACAGAAGTGGCTACATTTTACAGATAGAAGAGGGGATTCTTAGTCATTTATGAGCAACAAAAACAGCAAGGCAGACCCAGTACACATAACAGCAGGGTCCTGATCTACCCGGGTTTGTTGGATCCTATGAGATCCGGGGGGGGGGTCTGATTTTAAGTGGACTGACCCACCCATCCCTACTGGGCATTATAGTGTAAAACCTGCAAAGCATGTAGTTTGAAACATAATCTCAACAAATACTGAATGGGCGCCACTGGTACCCTTACTAAGCAAATCTCCTTTTGACCTACTAGCATTGGAGCATCACAAACTAGATGCCAGCAAGAATGGACGTCTGTACACATTCACTATAAACAATCATTATAGCAAATTCTTAGAGGCAGTTTCAGCGCAAGACCTCACTGCAAAAATCACAGCCCAAACCTTCTAGAATCACTTTATGAAGCCGTATGGGTACCCAACTCATATTCTGACAGGCCAAGGGACAGCTTTTGAATCACACCTTATCAATGAACTATGTACACTGCACAGAAGTCATAAAATGCAAAGCACTGCCTATCACCTACAGTCAAATGGACTTTGTAAGTGTGCCAGTCGCAACATTATTAACATGCTGAGAGCTCTACTGGAACCACAGTGCCTAGAGTAGCCTAATATCCTTACAGAACTGGCATACCTGTACAATAATGCTGTCCAATGTTCCACAGGGTACACTCTATACTACTTGATGTTCGGAAGCCAAGGATGATTACCTGTGGACTTAGTACTTGAAGTGCCTACAGAATCTGCAGATGAGGCTAAATCAGAATGGGTACAAGAGCATCATAACCAACTACAGATTACTGGTGAAGCAGTGTCAAAGCAAATGGTCAAAGCAAGAGAGCAACAGCAGAATTTGTACGACAAAAGAGTCAAAGCAGAACCTTTACTGATGAGAGAGACAGAGAGAGAGAGAACGCAAGCGAGTACTGCTCAGATGCACTCACAATTGCCAGAAACTGAAGACTAATTGGGATCCAGACCCGTACATTATCATTCATATTTATATCCAGATGTGTGCATCTTCTGAATCCAGACTGTGTCCAGTGTCCAATTCCAAAAGATTGTACACTGCAAACTTCTCAAGCCATGTACTTTCTGAGCCACAGAGAAGAATGAAGAGCTGAGTCTGAATGCCAAGGACCCTCCTGCAAATGAGAGGTAGGATCGCTTCAGTGGAGAGTTCCCTGACCTCATCCTGGAAGGTTGTGCTTTGGTGCAATGAATCAGTAGTATCCCCCTCAGTTCCTGGAATCCTACGCCTGTAGAACAACTGATGATGCAGCAGTTGCCTAGGTGGTCTCAGCTATCGAACCTTGGGATCCCCCAAAACATGTTGTTATGGAGGTAGCTCAAGCCACATTGTAGAAACAATAGTAATACAGTGAAGATTTTTTGGACTGTAGGGTCAGAGTATTGTGTCATGTCTGCCACTGAATTATACAAGTGCTGCAGTTTAGTAGTTGTCACATGATAATCACTTAGATTTTCTGTATGAAGGGCAGAACTGAATTTGCTAATATATTTGATACCCATACATAGGGACATGTATTTTTAGTTGGGCCTGAATCTGTAGTGCCTCAAATTTGTTCCCCCACACCCCCCCCCCGGGCAGCACAGACATGCAATGAGCACATTGTACAAGCTCCACCTCCACAGAGATGCTCCTGGTGCTCTGAATGTGTGCCCTTCCCACTTACCATGAGCGGTACACACTACCATCTGGATTCCTCCAGATGGCAGTCAAGTGGTGATGCACAGAATTGCTCCTCCCCAAGGGAAGAGAGGAGAGCAGTCCTGCAGATGCTCAATCCTCCCTCACCCAACCAACCCCTGAGTGACCCGAGTCCATTCCCAACCCGGGTTGCCAGCATGGGCCAAGGTAAGGCGCTCCCAGTGCCTCAGCCCTCTGCACCACAGGGCTGGCATTTTGATTGCCTTCTCTTTGAAATACAAAATGGTCTTGTCTGGGGCTTGCAAGTGGATCATTCTAAATTTTCTGTTTAGTGTGTCACTATGAACTCCTTTGATGAACTCATCAGTCAGAACTTAATCAGAATCTTGCTCATCTCTAGAGTCCAAACCCTCGATAGCCCTCAATGCCTCCTGATAACTCTGTGTGTACTCCCACAGACTCTCCCTAGGCCCTTGGGTCCTAGCAAAAATGCACATCTTTAACTCTGATAATGTCCAACTGTCAAAAGGTGCATCCTAGTCAGGATATGTTCAGTCATGGTCTTCTCTCCTTTGGAACCGGATATCACTTCTCAATGAGCTGCTCCTCCCAACTGTCTGATGAGAATTTCTACCTTCTGGTGTTTCAGTACTTGGTACAGCCTAAACATAGCTTTAGTCTTGGCTCTGAACTCTCCCAAGCTGCTGGCGGTGGGATCTGTCAGTTCTCCAGTGTATCTGGGCAACCATGAGGTGCCAAAATAGTAAGGCAAGGCGAGAGGTGATATCTGAGTACTATGGTCTCCTTCTCCTGTTCTTCCAGAGAAATCACTTGCACTTTCAAGTCTGAAAGGCATCATGACAGAAGTGTGAACTGCTCTGGACCACTTGACTTTTAGATCCCACTCACTATGCCAAGTTTCACCCCGGTTGCAGTGAGCACACCCCTTGTGCCACTTCCAATTGGACTACTGGTTCTTTTATGTTCTCTCAGACCTGATGCTTGTCTGACTTGCAAGGAGAGGAGTGCACATCTTCAAATGCAATTAACAGGCCTTATTGAAGGGAAGGGAGTGCAAGTGTCACACAAATCACAAAAACAACTGAGCCACTGGTAAAGCTGTAGTTAGAAGTGCTATAGAAGGTTATACGCTGAGGCAATACTGTAGACACCAAATAATTGCTATACTCTGAAGCAAAGCTATAAACTGTAAGTATTTGATGTAGTCTAAGGCAATTGTATATACTCTTAAGAAATGCTATGGTCTAGAACAATTTCAAGAATTCTAAAACTCTAAAGACCCTGGCCAGGGCTAACTCAGAATGGTAGTCTGGATAACCTTTTGTGAAGCTGACAATGATGACCTATAGGTAGACTCAAAAAATAATGGCGTGAACACAAGAGGGAGATTTCCAGGGAAAGTGCATCAGAAGGAACAAAAGAAATGCACCTCCAGGAGAGACAAGAAGAACTTTCCTTGGTAAAGTGGGTATCACCAGAGGGTACACCTCATCCCCTGATTTGGAGACTTAGCTGTCCAGAAAAAGTCATGTCAGACCACCAGGCTGAAGGAACTTCTAGAATTCTGCATCAGTGAAGGGGTTTTGGCAGACCACTGATCAAGACAGAATAACTGGATTTCTTCACAGGACCCTCTGGGCATCAATCAGTGAGGAAGTTGTGGCAGACCATTGAACAGGGTGGTATTGAGAATACAAATATGTATTTCAGGGATCTTAAGCTGTCATTGTTCCTGGATCTGGCCCCTTTCTTCATTCTTGCAACAAGAAAATCCCACCCCCACTGCAAGTCGATGTCACCACCCCCCACTGCATGTCGATGTCACTAACTAGTGAGCCGATACAGCTCCTAAACCTCCTTCACTTCTTAACAGGGTAGGGATGTAGTTTGTCAGAGTAGTGGAAGGGGCCTGACCTGACTAACCCCTAATGCTCCTAGCCGGGTCGATCAACCCAAGTTGTAGTCCAAGGAGGTGTTGGATGTCACAGGCAGAGGTGTAGAAACAGTCTTTAGTTGGTGTGACACCTGAACAGTTTGTAGGTAGTTGCAGAGGGTATCGGGTTACTTTTCAGTAGAAACCAGGTTGTCAAGCAATGAGGTGGCTCAATGCCAGGTACACAGAGAGTCACAGAGAGTCACGGTAGTCTTTTAGGAGAATACCCAGGACAGTAGTCAATTGCAGAGTAGTACGTCCAGATCTGGCAGTCTGTTCTGCAGACAAATGGGCAGTTACTGGATTGTTATGGGGCACCACAGATTCAAGGCAGTTTGTTTGGTAGCCAGAGTAAAACAGGTTTAGGCAGTTTATTTGGCAAATAGGGAAACACAGGTTCAGGCACTTCGTTTGATAAACATGACACAACACTGGTTTGGTCAGTTTCGTTGGGTAAAGAAGGCAACACAGGTTTGGGCAAGTTGTTTGGTAAACAGGGCACAATACAAGTTTAGGCACTTCATTTGGCAAACAGGGCACAATACTTTAGCTTTAGCTCAGAAGGGCAGTTTCAGTAATGAAACTCTGTACCTTTAAATGCAGTGAAATAGGCAGTCTTTCAGATAAGGTACACAGCCATTTTAAACGCAGTTCATTAGACAGGTTGCACACATTAAGCAGTCATTTGAATACTTAACCGTGATTGATAGGTTCAGTGAAACTTATTTTGTTCCCATTTCCAGAGGATCTACTCATATGGAGTTGTAACTGCTGTGCCCTGTGGGTACTTTAGGGTGCCTAGGCCCACACTATACTGGCTCCAGTGGAGCTTTATTATTCCGCCCTATGGCCATTTCTTTTACTGGCGCCTTTGCTGGGCCCAATTCTGCTCCTATGGAGATGACTGTCAGCCACTTCTGTGGGCAGTCCTGAGGTGGGGAAAACCCCTTCCCCTTCCATGTGTGGCCTCGATGTCTTGACTAAGTGCCACTTGGCACAATTTATTTAGAATAAAAAGAAAAACCTTGGCTCTGATTAATGTTATCAGGGTCTGCACCACCCTTGCCCCATTCTCTGGGAGCTCCTTTTACCTGGAGCCTTCAACCAGCACTCTAGAGGTGAGTGTGCTCAGTGGAGGTGGGGGCCCATTGCTCAGTGTGGGGTGGCTAATCCAAATCATTAACAACACAGTCCAAGGGAACCGAGCACTCACAGGGTGACACCCAGATGGATAAAAAAAAAAAAAAAAACTCAAACTACAAATTCTCCAAATAGAAAAATGTTTTAATCTAGCCAGGTGATGTGAGAATAAAGGTGTGAGACAAGTGCCAGCCACACTAGCACCCCAGTGCTTCGACCGTAGTCTTCGTCAGGGCGTGGAGTTAGTATGCCTAATGCTCCCATTTATATTACTGCCATATTGAAGTACAATGCTGTCACCTAGAAAATTGTTTACAATTTCAAAACTCTCAACAAAGTAGCACTGTGGAGGCTCAAACAAGTGAACTACAAATGTTGGTATGGCCTCCTGCCCACTGCTGTACCTTTGCTCCACCATCTGGGAGCTCCTTTTAGCTGGGGCCTTGCCTGCCCCCCCTCATAGTCTCATCTCAGCCAGTGGCCCCTGTACTATCTGGCACTTTTAGGATTCTTTTTTAAATTAAAACTGTTCTGGTGCCGGCGACCCAGGTTTGGGAACGAGCCCGGGTTGCTGGGGGTCGGCAGGGGAGGGAGAGGATGGAGCATCCGGAGGACAGCTCTCCTCTCCCGGGGAGGCACAGGGGTCCCTGTTTCGGAGCTCTGCTGATCTCTGGTGAAAGCTGGAGATACAGCAGGCACTGAGGAGTAGAGAGAAGGAGTGGGGAAGTGGCAGACGTCGGATACACCTTGACGTCAGGGCACCAGTCACTCCCCAGAGAAAAACAGAGAAAATGCCTCTTGGCTCTGGTGGAGACAGAGCACTGGAGCTTGCTCCTGATTTTTGGCCACCCACCTGGCATCCTCCCGACTGACGTTACTGCAGTGTTGGGGCATTGGGGCCCAGCCCGTCCCCGCCTGGGGGTTTAACCGAGGCTACATGGGTGACAGAGGATGGCCAGGTAGTGTGCGTGCCGTAGGGGATGACTCCATGTGTTCCCAAAGAAGACCAGAGCTGAGGGGGTGAGAAGGAGGAATAAATAGTAAAATAACAAAAAAAAAAAAAACTGTTCTGGTGGTCAGCACCTGCCCAGTGGTGCTGCTGCCGACTCACCACCCCAACCTGGGGTGAAGCATTGAGGGAGAATGTGGTGGAAGGTGAGGTGACTGGCTGTTGCTGCTGTGGGAAGTCATGGTGGGTGGTCCTGAAGTCGATATCTTTCTGCGCTGTCCAGTGCTCCTCTCATTCCCTGCCATGGCCTCACTCACTCTGGTGCTGCTCCCTCTGGTTCTTGCTCCCTGCCATGGCCCGCTTACATGCCACTGATGAGGGACCAACTTTAACTTTTAAAAAAAAAAAATGAGGGGGGGCACATGCATGACCACCAAAGAAGATGGCCACTTGAATACTGAACTTTGTGAAGCCATTCCGTAATCTGAGATAAATCGGTCGGTGTGTGTAGTTCAAGCATGGTGCAATGGATGTTATTTAAGCCAGCTTGCTTGGCTTTGCTTACCATCTGATTTCCAGCTCTCTCAGAAGTTCGGGGAAAAGGTTTTCTGTAAGGCACTGCCGCTTGAGTTACCTCACCTACACTTGGTGACCATGGCGACCATGCCAGAGCCTCATATGGTCATCTGACTCACTAATCTGTCAGATATTAAAAACATGCTACACATCTAATTGCTTATATTCCCCTGATATGGGCCTCAGGTACAAAGGTGGAGGAAAGGGTCAAGGCAGCAGAGATTAGTATAGCTGACCATGAGATGTTTTCGCTACAGGTTGAGTATTGGATGGCCCAGAAAGAAGACAGTACAGTTCCTAGAAAATCAAGTTACAGTAAGCAGTTGTGAGAAAAACTGGACAACCTTGAAAACAGAGGTCACCAGAATAATCTTTGCATTCTTGGCATGCCAGAGGGATCGGAGGGCAAGGATATGTGTGTGGTTTTGCAGACCCTGATTCCCAAGGCTTTGGACCAGTACTGGAACTACCACCTGGAAGTTGAAAGGGCACATCAGTCCCTGGCCCCATGTCCTAGCAGAGTCCCCATGATGTCCTATTATTGTTTACTTTCTCAGATACAGTATTAAAGAATAAATACTATGGCTGGCTAGAGAACATGGTGAGCTGACGTGGAATGGACACAACATACAGATCTTTCAAGGACCTATCAGGAGCAGGCTGAGAGAACAAAAGCTTTCACAGCAGTTAAAAAAGAACTTGCTCAGCTCTGAGTGCCCTACAATATCAGGTATTCTGCCACATTCAGTGTTCTTTGGCAAGACAAATGGCATAAGTTTGAGTCCCCGCAAGATGCTCAATCCTTTCTGCGAAATCAGATTTCTTGCTCCTGCCACCTCTCTGGTCATCAGGAAGGATGCAAGGACCAGGAGGGCATACCATCAATCTCAACTGCCAGGCCTCAAGCCAGACCCAAAGCTCTGCATACCACTTAAGCCAAGCAGAGCACCCTAGGACTAGGCAGAAAGCTAATAGACAAGCTCCAGCCTCATCAGGCAGAGAACACAGTGGCTCCCGAAACTCCTCGTCAGACTCTGGAACCCCCTCCTATGAAGCAGAACTGCCACTGAAACTTCCTAGGGAACTGAAAGAACATGAAGCAGAGGACCCCTATGGCTCACCCCTACAGCTGGCAGAATCTATGGACATTCAGGAAACAAACCCACTGTATCTGACACCTACAGAGGATGAAGACGTCTCGCTGCGACTGGGTTGGGCCACCATCATAGAAATGGGACTAACAGGGTAACTTTAGAAGCCCAACAGCTGACCTCTCACTTGTTGCAGCAGATTGTAAGCAGCCTAGTACATTGATCTAACCCTGAATCGTGTTACCTGACTCTCTCAGTGAGTACGAGAGTAGTACCACAGATTTTAACTTAAACTTTTCAAACTCTCTTGTTTGCATGCTTGTTTAAATGTGCATATTGTTATTAGCTTACAGTTGTGGAAAGTGAAGGGGGGACAGGTGAAGGCATGGTAAATGAGCGTAATTGTCACAAAGGGGATGGAGCTGTCAGAAGTGGCTCAGTCATGTGGGGCAGGTGCCAGGACTGCTTCCACTTAGGGCCGTGTCATAATAGTATCACCATGCCAACCCCTCCACCTGGTCCCCTCAGTTGTCAGATATGCTATATGGCTCCTCTGCCAGATGCCTCCTCTGCTCCCTGTAACTGCCATCATGCCCCCCTCATACCCTAGGAACCCTCACTGCTTCAGCTGCCCCCATTCCTCACCTTCCATCTTGAATCCCCCCCACCTCCACAGCTCATGTATGCTTGCACCGCGGGGTTGATGGATCCCTCCGACAAACCCTGCAGTTGTGCCCAATGTTTTATGCAGCCCTGCAGCTGCAGCAGCTCCCAGGTCTTTGGTGCAGGGACCCCTAATTTTACAGAATTGGGTGCAGGGACACTGATGCACCAAGAGTTTGCCGCAGCCCTAGATCACCGCAAATTGCAGTGATCTATGGGCTCTCTGAAAATCGAGTCCAAGTTTCTGGTATGCCCTCAAGCATTGCTTGCACTCAGCCTCTTGGTAACCCTCTCAACCAACACCCTATCTCCCACCCAGCATTTAGCAACCACAGTAATATGTAATGTGACAGTGTTATTCACACAGCCAAGGCATGCTGCACTGGTTCCTCGTCCCAAGCATACCACTCGAACATGGCCATCCAAATGTGGGACTGCAACCGCGGCCCTCCTTGGAAATGGTGTCCTGCTGTAAGTGGCAAACAGCAGCAAGGTACCCCTTCATGAATATTGTTTCTATGGCTTTGTAGTGGCTAGGTGATATGATGACACTTTAACTGCCATCTTCTCCTTAATGTTCGGCTATATACCACCTTCCTCCTATAACCACCCTGGCAGACAAAGATCTGCAGCTCCAGCACTGACCTTTGCTGGCAGCTGCTACAAAACATGGAACCCACTAACCGGTGTCCTCTCCTCTCCTCCTCCCCATAAAAGAGAGATGGAGGTAGCAATTCTTTAAATAATGCTTGTGGGATGGCAGAGTGTGGGCCCCAGTGGACATGTCAATCTGGGAGGGTGAGCAGTACAATATTGTCTGGCAGGACAACAGGATAAGGTACGAGGATAAAGGCCTTGTGCATAAGAGCACAATGGCAGAATGAATGACAAACTGGCGCATACAGCTGTGGGTCTGATTACTGCTCCAACAGGTAGAGGGAATGATCAAATCTAGTCTACCATACGAGCAGATGGCCAAGTAGCAACACCTACCCACACGCCTGCAAACCGGGAGAAAAATGCACCCAGGGCTGATCTGGCTCCTGTCCTCATAAAGCTGTACCAGGTTGCCCAGCAGCGCCATCCACTCCCAAGATTATGAACTGCCATGCCACCCTCTCTCCCAATCTTACCACCCCTTTCACTCACCTGAGACCCGTGTGTATGCTTAAGTACAGCATATCTCAAAACCAGATACTGAACTCCTCCCACCTCCGCCCCCACTCAGGGCTAACATCCTGACAAGTGGTCCAAAAGTTATTCCCCATGCCCAGTGAGGTGCCCCCCCAGTTCACACCAACTGCTTTCAATCAATCAAAGATGCACTGAACCCCATGGCTAGTCAGCACGATTAGCTAGCTGCCCACTTTGAGCTACAGTAGCATTGCCATGTCTATACTTTTGTGTAAACAGGCGGCTACAGCAAGAAGTAAGGAGCTAAGCAAAAAGTATTCACAATATTCAAGTTCAAGTTTATTGCAGGAAGACTCCGTTGAGCAAGATCATTCACAAGGGGGTCCTGAAGCATATATACGGTCAATGAGACATTACATAAAATAAAGAAAGGCATCCTAAAAATACAGTTAAAGTTCATGTGAACCATTACATAGAATAGTACATCACGGTTTAATACAGTACAGTTAAGGTCATATGAAACAATGTTCAGAAACACAAGGAGAAGATTATAAACACATGCTAGGAAAAAGCAGTAAATATGGAAAGTATAGAATATCAGGAGAGATAAGCTGGTTTAGAAGGAAGAGTTAAGGATTAATGGAGAGCAAAGAATGGAAGTGATAGCGAGAGTAAGAGGGAGTAAGATATAGATAGGAGTGAAAGGGTTGTGGAGGGTCATGAGAATGGCTGGAGGGATCATACAGTTTAGCTGCAGCAGATATTTTAGGGGTCTTGGTGACCTAGTTCTGATAGATGGGAGGGAGAAGTAGGAGCAGAAGAGTGAGGAAGAGGCTTAAAAACAGCTGTAGATATCTTTTATTTTAGATGTAGCCAGCACTTTGTAGAAATTAACTGAGACAATGCTAGATAGTTTCAGTACAGATTGCAGTTGGTTCCAGATAGCTGGAAGAGAATGTGATAAAACACATTTGCCAAAGGTGGTGTGAGTTCTAGGCAAGACAAGGAAGATAAAGTCGGATTTCCTAAGTGAGTATGCACTATGGGAGATGCAGATGAGAGATGTTAAGTAGATCGGGAGTTTGTTCAGTAGTAGCTTTAGAGTCCATATACCAGGATGCAGCATCCATCTATTGGTGAGTGATGTCCAACCAACAGCTGTGTGTAGAGCACAATGATGGGCTTGGTAAGGGGAGTTTGTAATGAACCACAGTGCACGGTGATAGAGGACGTCCAATTTGTTTAGGCTTGAGAGTGCAGAGGAAGTATAAATTAGATCCCCATAGTCAAGTAGGGGAAGAAATGTGGCCTGGACAAGCCTGATACGAGTCTCTAATGGGAAGAGAGACCTATTTCTGAAAAAGAACCCTAACCTGGCTTTCAGCCTCCTGGCTACGTCATCAAGATGGTCACTGAAAGAGATCTTATCTATCCACATGCCAATACATTTAAATTTGGGGATGACTTCTAGAGGTTCACCTAGAGAGGTGACAACAAAGTCTCTAGGTGAGATAGGGGGAGTGGTAGAGGAGGTGCTAAAAGTGAAGATCATTGCCTTGGTTTTCTTAGCATTGAGGAGAAGCTTAGCATTGATAAGATTAAGTTCGAGCTGAGCAGTCATCTTGTAGCATGTTACTAACTTCAGACAAGGTTGAGCCCGAGATGTATAGTACTGTGTCATCTGCAAAGAAATGCAATTTGGATTTTGTTATGTGAGAGTCCAGGTCATTGATGTACAAGGAGAAGAGGATAGGGCCTAGGATGGCGCCTTGCGGGACTCCCCTAGCAATCAACAAGGAGGCCGAGAATAGGCCATCAGATTTAACTTTCTAGGTCCTCCCTGCTAGATAACTGGTAAACCACTGAGCAGTGGAAGGGGTGGAACCTAATTTAATAAGGCTAGAAACAAGTAGATTGTGACCAACGGTATCAAATGCTTTACTAAGGTCTAAGAAGACTGCACCAGTAGTCTTCTTAGCGTCCATAAGAGTAACCCAGTCATTAATAACTTGAGTCAGTGCTGTGATGGTGCTGTGGTTAGGCCAGAATCTGGATTGTGCTGGGTTAAGAAAAGAGAAAGTTTTGATGTGGAGTTTTAATTGTGTGTAACTCAATTTTTCAAAGACTTTGGATAGAACGGGCAGGATTGAGATAGACCTATAGTTATTTAGATCACAAGGGTCCCCAGATTTGAATAAGGGCAAGATGTGGGCAGATTTCCAACAAGGCGGAACTGTGGCAGTGGTGATGAAGAGATTGAAAATGTGAAGAATAGGGGTAGTAAGAAGAGAGTAGCCAAGTTTTAAGAAGAAAGGTTCAAGACCATCATCCCCAATGCTTTTCTTAGTGTCTAGGTTAAGAAGTGAGTCTTCAACTTCTTTGTAATTAAGTGTATGCAGCTGGAAGGGAGAAGTTGAAGTATGGGAAGTGGGAATAGTATTGACCTGAATATTGTAGACAGGAGCTTGGCTTCACAAACACCACATAAAAGATATACAGCAAAACAATGCTCAGGGATAAAGTCCAGTTTTATTTTCACCATGGACACCAGCAACCTGATACAGGTACCCCTCCCACTTAGCCAGATGTTTTTACACGTAATCGACACTTTCTCAAGGTATAAGGTGGTAACAGGTACTGCACCCTTAAAAAGAAATCCATTAAAGGAACAGTGCAGGTGCAATAGTAATGCGCAATGACCACAATTATACTTGTACCACCACTGTATAGCAGGACTATAATTCACAATAAAAACCTTTACATGCAAAAAGCATGCATGCAATTTATCTAAATAACAATAAAAAGTGCCTAGTGCCAAATAAATACTTTAAGGACCTCAAAACCTTGTTATTAATCTATATTATGATTCTAACTATAATTATAATTATCTAGATCTATACAAAAAGATGAAAAAGATGAAAAGAGCAGTTCAGTGCTATGATTCATAAAATTAATAGGTATAATCCAAAGCCCAATATTTACTGTAAAGAACATGATAATATCAAATTTAGCAGTTTAAAAACTTTTAAATAAGTTTTAATTATATGCTTTATTTTAAATATTGAATATATGGAAAATTGATAATGTTCAATTCATAAACTCATAATAGCTTATGGTAACTTTTAACTTAGATGTTTAAATATCATAGTTTTAGAAAACATAAAAAAGATCCTAAAGCATAAGGATTAAGCATGGTTATACAGGACTGCATTAAGCAGTTCCCTATACTAACAAGAAATATGTAAATATATTATGTAAATGAGTTCTACCTCTCTCAATAATGCCTTTCAACAAAATATTCTCAATAAGGCAAAATAAAAATTAATCATGATAAAAAATAGAAATAATAGAAATAAACGACAAGAGCATAAGGGGCTGTAATAAAACACTAAAGAACTGTATATTATCACTACAAATATGGGATCAATTGGAAAAAGTCATTTAGCACTGGAAGGTGTACAATTTAAATTTATGTTGCCAGTAAGTCTCTCTCTGGCATTTTTCTTACTTTTTTCATCATCTGAAACAAAAATTTATGTTCATAACCTTTTATTTTTACATGTTGAGCCAGGACACTAATATCATCAAATTTATTAATGCTCCTCAGATGTTGTGCAAGTCTTTCTTTAAATTTTTGAATAGTCTTTCCTATATAGAAAGCCGAGCAGTGGGTACATTTAGCTAGATTAACAATGTTTGTCATACTGCAATTGCAAAAGTCCAGGATATTAATAGATTCCCCTGTTGTAGGATTTGTGAAGGTGCTGCCGATCTGTACGTGTTTATAAAAGATGC
Organism: Neoceratodus forsteri; assembly: GCA_016271365.2. NCBI lineage: Eukaryota > Metazoa > Chordata > Ceratodontiformes > Ceratodontidae > Neoceratodus > Neoceratodus forsteri. The sequence continues at coordinate 1,223,862,860 of CM057458.1, forward strand.
AATTGCCACATTTGAAAGTGCCTTTTGGCAAATTATTAACCTCTGGTGATTTTTCGGTGTATATGCTGTGGACTAGGGAGTCTTTTAGATTCTTTCCCCTTCTGTACACTATCTGTGGCATGTCCTTTGTTGCATTACTCAGTTTTTATCTGTATATAAAATGTGTCAGTTCTTTTTAATAATGTCCACAAACAAATGCAATTATGGAGTATATGTAGTGTTGAATTTTGGCATGTGTGACACTTTTTTTTATTATTGTTGTTTCATTCATTGTTTCAGATACATGCAATGCATGGGGCTTTCTTGGTGTTAAAAGGCTATCTCTGTTCACAACAGCCACCTTCTGTTTTGCTTTACATATCACATTGTGGTTATATCCTCTGGCAATAAAACATTCAGTTAAGTCAGCAGCACTGTTATTATAATCCTCCATATGGGAACAATTTCTTTTTGCTCTTAAAAATTGACCCACTGATATATTATCAGTAACATGGCCTAGGTGACAACTTTCATAATACAAAATGGAATTCCTCTCAGTTGTTTTCCTAAACAGTTTTGTTTCAATATTATTATCTCCTTTCATGACTGTTAAGTCCAGGAAATTCACTTCTGTAAGGCTATGATTGCATTTGAAACTCAGATTACTATTGGAAGTTTAAAAAAAAATGACAAATTGCTGTAGTTCTGATATGGTACCTTTCCAGATGAAAAACAAGTCATCTAAATAACGATGGTATAAGTCTATAAAATGCAGGAAGGGATTGTCATCTTCCCATAGAGAGAGGTAGATTATGGTGTACTTGGGGGTCATGGCTGCCCCCATCATTGTGCTCCAGCATTGAAGTGCATGCTAGCCCAGATATTCAAAAGGGTTGCACATGGCGCAACAGTGTTGTGCCATGCACAACCCACTGATGCTCCCGGTGCGATATTCAAAAGGGAAAAGTGCACCACGCAAATCCCGATGTGCCGGAGCGCATCAGTAATGTATGCAGGCACAGGTAGGGGAGGCATGCCCATGCATAGCCTGCACAGCCCGATATTCAGCCCGGGATGTGCAGAGTCATGCATGCGCAACCCCTACCTGCACCTGCACAAAGTTATGCCAAAAAAAGAGGAATGAGTGATGGTCACCCACAGGTGAGCTGCCGCATTGCAGGGCGCAACACAGAAGTTGCCACCTGTGGGTGGCCAACTGAGTTCCTGCTGCACCTGGCGGCACCCCCCCATGCCCCATCATGGGCATCTGTGTAGTGAAATCCCCTCAAGTCCAATATCCCTGGTGGTCCAGTAGACCGATTGCTGCCCGATCGCAGGCATCTGTACCTCATCAAATACCCCTAAGACCCTGGTGGTCTAGTGTACCCCCACCCCACCTGCCCACTGGGCCCCACCCACCGCCCGCTCCCCACCGTCAGCCGTCGGTGGCAGCACCACCCGCCTGCCGCCCGCTGCCTGCCGACTGACAGCTCAGTAGGGCTGCATGCTCATTGGTTCACAGCTTGAGCCAATGGGCGCAGAAGCCACATCAGAGCTATTACAGTCCAGATATGTGAATGAATCATTCACATATCTGGACTGAGTAGTACGGTATGGCTGCATGCCCATTGGCTCACGCTTGTGAAGCAATGGGCGCAGCCCCACCGAGCTGTTAGTCGGTGGGTGGCAGGGCGCAGGCGGTGGTGAGGCCACCCGCCAGCTGACGGGGGAGGGCGGGTGGTGGGATCAGTAGGCGGGTGGGTGGGGGGTACACTAGACCACCAGGGTCTTAGGGGTATTTGATGAGGTACAGATGCCCGCAATCGGTCCACTGGACCACCAGGAATATGGGACTTGTGGGGGTTCTATTACTGATGCCCGCAATCGGGCTCAGTGCAGTCCACTGGACCAACAAGGATATTGGACTTTGGGGGGTTCTATTACTGATGCCCATGATTGGGCTCAGTGCAGTCCACTGGACCACCAAGGATATTGGACTTGGGGGGCATAATCATCAGGACAGATGCCCATGATTGGGCACATAGAGGTCCACTGGACCACCAGGGATATAGGAGGGGTTTTTTTCTACACGAATGCCCGCGGTCGGGCTGCAGGGGGCGTCGGTCCCTGATGGCTGCTGCCTGGCAGGGAGCCAGGTGCAAGTCCTCGGGGGTTGGCACACCTGCATGCTAATGGCATGCAATTGGGGCCATGATGAGATACAAATGGTCCCCTCTGCACTTTGCATAAATTATTGCTCCATTTGCATGTCCCTTTTTGAATATCGCAGGTGCTGTGCATGGCGCAATGGCACTTGCACTAGCGCATCTCCATGCTCCACTCTGGCCACTTGCACTGGCGCCCAGTACCACTGTGCCATGCATGGTGGGGTGGGTTGTGGCGCATTCGTTACCGCGCCACAGCGCAGCTCCATTGAATATCACCCAGGCCACACCCCGGCGCAACAAAGTTGAGCTGCGCCCAGGCTTGCACCACAGCCTGGCGCAGTTTGAATATCCGGGCTGCTGTTTCCAAAAAGGAAGCAGTTGCAAGTAAGCACTTTTTCCATAAGGGTGATGAGAAATTCTACTAGAGGCTGTAAGTAAGATGTTTCCATGTAAAGTTTTTCCCTCAGACTTTCCAGTCCATCCTCGTTTGGAATATTCATATATAATGATCCCATATCCAAGGTGACAAACATCCAATCATTTTCCATTTCTATATCTTTGAGCATATTAATCATGTGCGTGGTATCCCGTATATAAGAACATGTATTCTGTGTCACCGGCTTAATATAATAATCAACATATTGTGGTATGGAATCCGTAAGCGAACTGATGCTGGCTACAATTGGATGGGCTGGTGGATTGTTCAATGATTTATGGATTTTGGGCAAGCCGTACAGTACCACCCTGACTGGATGTTTCATGGTCAAGACATTCAGGATGTTGTTGTCAATCAAACCTTTTTGTAGCACTTATAGTCCTGCTATACAGTGGCAGTACAAATATAATTGTGGTCACTGCACATTACTATTGCACCTGCACTGCTCCTTTAATAGATTTCTTATTAAGGATGCAGTACCTGTTACCACCTTGTGCCTTGAAAAAGTGTCGATTATGCGCAAAAACTTTTGGCTAAGTGGGAGGGATAGTTGTATCAGGTTGCTGACATCCATGGTGAAAATAAAACTGGACTTTGTCCCTGAACATTGTGTTGCTGTATATCTTTTGTGTGGTGTTTGTGAAGCCGAGCTCCTGTCTACAAGATTGCCATGTCCATGGTAGCTCCTACAAGGAATGGGTCAGCCTTGATGCCAGGCAGGCATCAACTGTTTTACCTCCACTCTCCATGACCCATCTAGGGATGTTTCAAGTTACATGTTATATTGTTACAATCTTATCAGTTTTATGTTGTTAACTACGCATATGGTATGACGTCTGATGTAAACTAATCTTCACCACCTACATGTTCATTTATTTTCCAAATTTAGTGCTGTATTGTTCAGACAGTGCCTGAATTATAAGAATTTCATTACAGTATTAGCATGCTATTTGTTCTTTTTTTTACTAGCCAGGTTTAAGCAGCGGGTTTCATTCCCAGTGTCATTGAGGCATAGATCAGGAAACATAGGCAAACCAGGAGAAGTAGTAAGATTCATAAGTAGTGTTTTATTATCAATAACTATAAAAAATTAAATTGTGCAGGATAGCTCTTATACAGGCAGTTCAAACAAAACAAAGTCCTTTATCTGAGAGTATCTCTAAATCTCAATCTCCCTTCTTAACTCTCTAAACAAACATTGCTCTCCTTTTATAAGATGTTTTCAACAGGCAATTCAATTCTGTATCCTGTTCTTGTTAAGATATTCCTCCTGTTTTCACACAATGTACCAAACTTTGTCAATTTCTTTCCTGTAACCAGTACATCCAGTCTTCTCAATAGGTGCAGCTAATTAAGACATTCTGGCCAGAGCTGGTTTTCCTGTTGAGAACTCTGCAAATAAGCTTGTGGAAGGTCAAAAGGTTTCTAAAGGTCAACCCCCTATGTTGCAGCTTGCTATCTTTTCTAACAAACCCCAAACAGCTATCTACAATTCATTTCAACAATATAACTATATACATTTGCAAACCAGGGGAATTTAGTTTCACATAAAGATTCACATATATGTTTTAACCACAGAGAAGCAAGGGGAGAAAGAAAGAACAGAAACAGCAAGTAAATGAAGGGAGATAATGGGGGCAATTGTGGGACCATTGGAGTGGCCAGTTCCGAGGTTGCACAAGGAAAATTTGATTGTGCAATCAGACAGACAAGAGATAGACAAATGACAGAATAGGAGAGGGCAGAATAGATCTTTGCTTTTAACTCTCTCTGCTTAACAAATGGGACAGGGTCTTACCCAACCCTGTCATACCCAGGTCAGACCTTTAGAGTAAGCTCCTGTCTCTTTTCTCTGTGCCACAAAGACAGGTTGGTTGAGTCACAATCTGCACTACATGCAATTCTGCTGCTCCACATCATATTATGGCTGAGCTGAAATTTATTTTTTTCAAACTTGTCACTTGTTTGACAACAGATAATGAATAAAACATAGTGTTCAGTTTCAGTATAAAGTGTACAAATGAATATTAGTTCTCAGTTATGATAAAAAATGAAGATAACCAATACAGAGGTGCATTAACCTGATTAAATCAATTGTCCTTTTTAGAGGAAGACCATCTGAATTCGGTCCACAGAATGAGTAATTTAGCTGGGTTTGAAATAAAACAAATGTGTGGAAGATATCACAGAAAAAAAAACAATTGTATCTCTCTGACTTCCTGATTGTCTAAAAAACGTTGTTCTTCAAATAGGCTGCTTCCTCACAATAACAAAATTCTTAATATATTGGTATTGACACCTTGATATCTGCTTATACCATTCAAAACAGATAAAAAGGAACAAATTAAAAATTAAACAAGAAACTAATAACTCATTGCTTGATATGTGTTTCTTATTTGTCCTTTTTCCCTTTCTCCCTTCAAGTAACATTGATATACTATGTCTAAGGGAAATGGAATTCATATATTGAAATCCATGGGTGCAATAATTAAGTTGTACGTCTTCTGTTCAGAGAAGGTGCTGCTCCAGTACCAGTCAGCCTTCTGTCTCCTCTCTATGTAACTGTAATATGGAAGCCACCTGGAGTTAAATTTCTCCACTTGTAATCTTAAAGTGTCCATTACTGCCTCTATATTTTAAATCAATTTTAGATTGTTCATCCATTGGATCAAATTCAATGAATTTGAAAGAAAGCTAATTTTGCATAATTACCTTTAGGACAATGGCTATTAAAATATATATATATATATATATATTTAGCTGATGAAGTAGTAATTTCATCTGGTGGGTAGCCTAAAACCAAATTCACAAAAGTAAGGGTCTGCTGAAGTTCAACATGATTTTAATGGTTTCCTGTACCCATCTTCAAAAGGTCTGGATCCTGAGGCAGCTCAAAAAAGTATTATAGTGTGTGCCCTGAAGCCCGCACACCCTCCAACATAAGTCAGTTGTGCGTGTGGCGTAGTGTTTGGAAACAGTAGGAGTTATAAAGTAGTGCCCACACACCTTCCACCTGAACTTTCTCCAGATTGCAGAAGCTGTGGTTTTGTGTACATTTTGCCGTATACCTGTCAATTCTAGGTCTGTAAGGGTCTGTCCCAGTTCTGCCTCCCATCTATCTTGGATTTTCTGGATTGCTAAAGTACCCCACCCTTCTTGCATTAATTTATAAGTCTGGAAAATAAGATTCTTTGTATCTGTCAATAGGGCTTTGTTATAAATTACCAACATTTCCAAGACAGGTGGGGATAGCAAGGCATTCAACACTCAGCCTCCCTCAATATAGTGCCTGCACTGTAGGTATCTGTAAAAATCATGTTTAGGTATTCCAAATTCTTTTTGCAGGGTCATAAAGTCTTTAATCACTTCTCCCTGAACTAGTTGGGGTAAATATTTTAAACCTAATTGTTCCCACCTGGCAAAACACACATCTTTCCATAAAATTGGAAAGTTGGGAATATATTGAAGGGGAATATATTGCCAAACATAAGAGGGTAACTGTCAGTGTGCTCTAACCTTTAGCCACATTGCCAACATATGTAAAGTAAAACATTTTTTTATCGTCTTTAAGTCCCTTGAAAGCAATACCCAAGGGAAAACTGAGTGGAAATTTATGTTGTGGAATGTACAGGGTATCAATCATCCTATTAAAAGGAAAAGACTATTGAATTATTTGAATTCCACCAAGTGAGATGTGGTGTTGCTGCAGGAAACTCACCTTCCAAAAATAGAAGTGCAGAAGCTGAGAAGAGCAAGGGTGAGGGCTGAGTTCTCTAGTTTCTTTTTCCACAAAACATTGGGGTGCCTGTATCCTTATTAGTCATAATTGTCCTCTTCAGTTGGACTCCACCTTAGCAGATAAAGAAGGTAGGTCAGTGGGTTCTCGTAAAGGAAAATCTGAAAAGCAGACATCTAGTCATTGACAACACTTATGGCCCAAATTATGATAATCCACACTTTTACCTAGACCTCCTCCAGCAGGTGGTGGATGTTACATCACCAGGAGCAGCAATCTTGGTAAGGGGTGACTTTAATCTAGTCATGGATGTCATTCTAGATAGGGTGCCATTGGAAAAAGGCACCCCCTCCAATGCTAAGGTGAGGGAGGCCCTACACAGGTTGTGTGATGAGCCTCAGCTCTCCGATTCTTGACGCGTATTCCATCCTATAGATAGGGACTACACATTCCACTTGGCCAGGTTCTACTCCAGCAGCAGGCTTCATTACTTCTTTGGTAGTTCCCATTGCTCACCCGAAGTGCTGGCCACCGAGATCCATCCAATTATACTCTCTGATCACACTCAGGTCTCCCTAACGCTCCTTCCTGCTAGCACCATTACAACGTCGCCGAGGAGGTGCCTTAACCCTCTGCTGCTTTGATCTTTAGACTTTACAAAATGGATCACTAATGAGATTCAATTGTATTTTGAGACCAACAACCAGCTGGAGTCTCCCCGAGTACACTCTGGGAAATGTTTAAAGCTGTTATTAGGCGAAGAATCTTTAGCTATTCTGCTAAGGTAAACAAAAAATGAAAGCAGGCAGTATTAACTCTCACAAAGTAACTAAAAGATCTAGAAGTGTAGCTATATGCTTCCGCCAAACCCTCAGCCCAAGAAATGCATTGTATTACAAAGTCAAAATATGATCTCAACAAAATAATGCACCAGCAGGCTGAACGGGCAATGTTCTTCCTTAAACAAAACTATTTGGAAATCAGGGAGAAGGTGACCAATCTTATGACACCAAACTAAAAAAAAAGACACTCAGACATTGAAATCCCTCACATCAAGACCAATGCAGGCACCTTATTAACTTCACCTGTACAAATTAACAAAGCCCTTGCTAGCTACTATAGTTCCCTGTTTGTCTCCCAGACAACAAGTATACCTCTAGACAAGAAGACCTTCTTTTCCAGACTCATGTTGAACAAGCTCCCTGCCAATGTGGTCCCATACCTGGGGGCAGAGCTGACCCAGGGAGAAATTGCCAAAGCACTAAACAGGTTGGCAAATGGCAATGCCCTGGGCCCTGACGGCCTCAATGCCTACTTCTTCAAGTCATTTTTCAGCTGCTGGTAGCCAATTTGTTGGCCTTATTCCAGCATGCAGACCACCCAGGCACATTTCTACCTACTTTAAGAGAAGACACCATCACAGTCTTATCCAAGCCAGAGAAAGACAAGGATCTATGTCCCAACTATAGGCCACTTTTGCTTTGAAATACGGATGTGAAAATTCTTGCAAAAGCTATAGCAAAATGCTTGGAAAAAGTTCTTCCCTGTCTAATACATAAGGTGCTGGTGGGCTTCATAAAAAAGAAGTAAGAGGCAGACAATGTTAGAGTGCTCTTGGATCTGACTGAGGTGGTCCCACAGAGATCAGTCATCAGTTCTCATCTCGGTTGATGCAGAAAAGGCCTTCGACTTGGTGGAATGGGAGCACATATGGTTTACTCGCAATAAAATGGGTTTCTGTTCCAACTTTCTAACTTAGGTTAAGATGATGTATGCTGCCTCAACAGCATGGGTCCTTACAAATGGCATCCTCTCTGACCCCTTTCAGCTTCACAGAGGCACCCGACAAGGTTTCCCCCTCAGCCCGCTGATTTTCTTGCTGGCTATTGAGCCACTGAATGTGGCCATCCGCTATTGCCAGAAAATCTTCTTTGCCGATGACTTCCTCCTCTAGCTCTCAAAGGTGGAAAACCCTCTACCAGCAGCCTGGGAGATCATAGACACCTATGGAGGTATTTCAGGTTTGAGAGTTAATTCCACCAAAACAGACATACTGCCACTGGTAAAGGAAGCCCGGAATGGACAGTGGGAAGCATCGCCTAAAACTGAGCCCAGAAGGGATTAAGTATCTGGGAATGATAATCACTCCGATGGTGCATACCCTCATATCCAAGAACATCAGCCCTCTCTTGGATAAAATACAACAGCATATGCAACAGTAGCAGAATATCAACCTATCCATTACAGGGAAAATTGTGGTGATCAAAATGATGGCCCTACCCCAGCTGATTTACTGCTTATCTAATCTTCCCTTATGAATACCCTCAAAAGTCTGGCAACAAATTAGGATAGGCTAGGCTAGGCTAGGCTAGGACAGGACAGGACAGGACAAGACAGGACAGGACAGGATAGGATAGGATAGGATAGGATAGGAACTTTATTTATATAGTGCCCCATTCTGGAGACTCGGAGTGCTTCACATTAACAATTAAAAACAACACAAAAAACACAGTATTATAATCAGATTCATCAATCAGATTTAGATAAACCAGGCAACAAAAAACTTAAAATCTATCTATTATTAAAATTAATAGAATAACTCATAATAACATATTTATAAATTAAAGGACTGATTAAATAACACGGTCTTTAACCCCCATTTAAAGGTTTCCCCTGAGGGTGCCTCCCAAAAATGATTAAGTAATGAGTTCCACAAGATGAGTGTGGCAATAGAAAATGCACGGTCATCTGAGTTATGCAACCTAACCCTGGGAACCCCAAGGAGGCAACCCTCAGTGGAACAGAGAGCCCGGGATGGACGATGGGGCACAAGGAGATCTTGCAGATAGACTGGTCCCCCTTCATGTAGGGCCTTGTAGGTCAGTAACCTGACCCTGAAGACAATTCTCCACCTAACTAGTAGCCAGTGCAGTTTGTGGAGGACAGGCATAATATGAGCACACATTCATGCACCTGTCAATAATCTTGTTGCCGCATTCTGCACCAACTGCAGCCAACAGAGATTGCCTCCAGATAGCCCTAGGTAAAAGGAATTGCAGTAGTCCAACCTGGATGTGCCAAAAGCATTTACCATTGTAGTCAGGTCCTCAGATGGTATAAGGGCCTGGACCCGAGCGATGTTCCTCAGTTGGTAAATCCACTTTTGACGACGGCTGATGCCTGAGCGTCAAGTGTTAAGCCATCATCAGTGATCATGCCTAGATCCTTCACTCATGTGATGGGAGTCAGTGGGACCCCTCCCCCCAGTAATAGACCAGGGGATCTGCTAACTTCTCCCCACCACACCACGATGACCTGGATCCACTACTAGCACCTCAGTCTGAGTCGTAACCAGTTATGAGTCATCCAAGTCTGGATCTCCTCCAGACATTTGTTAAACATGGAGGCTGCCATCTGGTCAGGATTATGATGCCTATTGTTTATATTCATAGCTTTAATGTTTTAATGAAGATTGATTATTTATGTAGAGGTGCCTTGGTTTAAGAAAGGCGCCTTTTAAAGAAATAAAGTTTAGATTGATTGATTGATTGGTTTCCAGGTGCGCAGGACAGGTATAGCTGGGTGTCATCAGCATAGCAATGAAAACCCAGCCCATACAGCCTGATAATGTTTCCGAATGGCAGCATGTACACTGTGAACAGCAAGGGTGACAAGACTGATCCCTGTGGGATGTAACAGAACAAAGGCTTCAGGTCAGATGAGGCTAGCCCCATTGTCACCCTCTGTACTGTACCTATGAAGTATGACCTGAATCAGTTGATGACGTTACTGGACAGGCCACACCAGTACCGCAGTCGGTCAAGCAACTCCTCATGGTCCACGATGTCAAATGCTGCTAAGAGATCCAGGAGGACCCAGATGGTACACTCCCTCCTGTCTTTCACCATTAGGAGATCATTAAGCACCTTCACCAGGGTGGTCTCCATACTGTGACTGACTCAAAACCCAGACTGGAAAGGCTCATAAGTGGAGGAGGAGGAGGAGGAGGTAAGATGGGCTTCGAGCTGAATGGCCACCACTTTTTCAATAACCTGAAAATGGGAGGTTAGAGACTTGTCTGTAGTTGCTGAGACACTCTGGGTCCAATGAGACAGAATATGACAGACTTTTCACCAACTATATTTGGGGCACTTGCTGCTGCTGCTTTAGCAAACAGATACTCCGAGCACCACTACATGGCAGTGGATGGAGCCTGCTGTGGATATGGGCCAACCACACTAGTCATGGAATCAAGCAAGCACTGCACTGGATGGAAGCCAATCACCTGCATTCTCCCACAGGGGTGGAAATCGAGCAAACCATGTTAGGGTCAAGACCATTAAGAACAATACTGATATTTGTTTATTTATTGAATTTTGTTGACCGGGTAGGCCCACTGAGACTATAAGTCTCTTTGTCAGGGGCGACTTGGGGGGTGGGGGATACAGATGGTAACCAACTGAAATTGAACCAGATTAAGCTGTTGGTGTTATTTTTTGTGAATGGGAAAATTTGGCCAGGACACCATGATGATTCCCCCACTCTTTTCAAGAAGTGCCATGGGATCTTTATCGTCCACCTGAACAACCACAAGAACAGGCAGTTGGGACCTCGGTTTAATGTTTCATCTGAAAGACAGCAACTCAGGAGTGCAGCATCCCCCTCATGATGCACTACAGTGTCATTATTGAGATTTTATCCAACATGCCTGGTGTGGGGCTAGAACCCACAACCTTTCCAACTTCTGGCCTCAGAGGTGAGTGTGCAACCTGCTGAGCCACTGACACTGCTGCATAGGTGGAACCCCCCATGGCATTCGCACATGTCAGCCATGACCTGTTCGATACTGGCCTGGGGAAACTTGCTTCTCCTTAACAAATGGCCTGGCAGCTTCCTCAGACTGGAAAAAATTACTTTGGAACAACCCCCACCTTGACATTGGGGGACACCGAATCAACTGAAATTCGTGAAGTCACCAGGATATATTGAAGCTGCAACACCTTCTGGATCCCCAAACACACTCTCTTAAGTCTTTTTGTCAAATCCAAGACCAGTATGGCTTGCTCCGGCACGAGCTTCGAAAATATCTCCAGCTGCACAAACCTTACCAGCTTCGCTCACACCGCAGCACATCCTTGAGCAGACAAATATGGTCCAAGTGATGGCATCCTGGCTTTCCAATGGCAAGGGAAGGTTGGGACAGATATATAAATATATTCAGTCACACCAACTCCCCTCCTGGGATAAGCACAGGCAAAAGTGGGAAGCTGAACTCACTGTCCCCTTGAATCATGAATGTTGGTTCAATGTGCCTGTACAATTTGTTTTGTGCTTGTGTAACATAGATCATTGTGGGCTGTTCGCCCCCCTATCCATGGGATATACCACCTTGTAGGGGTATGAAGGCAAGGAACCATAGGGGAAGGTTTCACCTCTTGAGGTGCCATGGGAGTGATTCCTTGGCTAAAGGTACCTTATGAAGAAGCCCAAAAGAGTGTTGAGCAAAGCCTGCAAGGTAGTGAACACTTATTGGGGTCAAAGACCTGTATGCAGGTCAGTTGTTAGTATGGGTTCAGTTGGTAGCATGGGTCAGTTGGTCATATTGTTTGAACAGGGTAGGCAGGAAACAACAAGTGAATAGTGACCCGCTCGGAGGTCTGACTGTAAGGCATGGAGGCCTGGCTTCCTAAGGAGAGAGAGAGAGACAGAAAGAGGAGAGACAGAAAGAGAGAGAGCAGCCAAAAGGGGAGAAGGGACAATTATGGGGCAGCCACCCAATTCCATCCATCAGTGAAAACCTAACTAAGTGATCTAGCGACTACAACTACACCTATCTAGTATTATGACCATTGGCACGGAGGAGAGGAAAAAACCCTTTGCGGAGGAAACCTCTGGGGATCAAAGGCCCTCCAGGTTTTGGGACAGTTTTTTTTAGTGAAGGATCTGCTACTGCAGTTTAGTAGACCAATCCAGGGGAATTGCAATTTCAGGGAACACTCTCACTCTATCCCTCTAACAGGAATGCCGTGAAGGGTTGCGAGTAAACTCTGCAACACCGGGACATCTCAGTGACAACCTCCAAGGCAGAAGGAGGAGAGTACTGACCACCGAGGTGCTCAGTCAGCCTACTGATCTAAGAACAAGCCAGGTAAACCACAGGTGGTTGTAGGGAGAATAGCTTTAAAAGATGCCTCTGAACCTGCTCGGGCAGCTAAAGGGGTCCTTCCCATGAGTGCCCCACCACTTTACTGCCGAAGTCTTCAATGCTACATTGAGAGGTGCCGTCAGTACGTTCATGACTGAAGGTCCACCCGGAGTGAGGACATTCCCAACTATGGACTAGGTGAGAATGACCCTGCTCCAAACTTTGCATGCTCAAGATGTAGACTTTAGGGTGCAGAGAGAGAGAGAGAGAGAGAGAGAGAACATCAGTCACAGGGCTAGCCCTGAGTCCTGGAAGTAATGGATATAGTTGGCATGTCTCCAAAATGTGGAGGAGTGAGTTATAAGGAGCATGGAACCCGCACATGGGTCGTGATGGATGGCAGCAGACATTGCAAGACCTATACATAGGTCAGACTGAGCACTATGGACCCTTTCATGGGTCTTGACTGGATAACAGCTAACAGGGAGAGGCCTGTATGTAGGTCAGGCTGAGCAAAAAGGACCCTCTCATGGGTCTAGGTAAGCAAATAGCATTTGTCAACCACAGGAATACATACTGACCAAGTCCATTATGAAGCCAAACTGGGAGTGAATTGTATTGTATGTTATGAGTAAGAAAACAGCGAGGCCGGGCAGACCCCTGGGCCGATGGTTGGAGAGGAGGAGGCTATAAAGTCAGTTAGGTAGGAGGAGGCTGCAAAGCCAGTATGGTAGGAGGTGCAGTTCGAAGCAAACAAACATGATATGCTGCTAGACTTGGAAGGGGATGAGCGTTGTTGATAGTGCAAGGCACAGGAAGGCTGGTATGACTGTGTAAACCAGGTGCATAATATTAGGGAAGGGCTGGTAGAAGGCTGGGTAGAGCCAGAAGCTCTTGGGTAGAGAGTTGCCTGGAATCGCTGGCTGTGTAGTGCCATAAAGGCTATGCCGAGCAGCAGGAGGAGGCCGGAGAGCCAGGGGCTTATACAATAGACAACCAATAGGAGCTGCCCCCGCTGCCTGGGGCAGCGATGCTCGCTGAGACTGCTCAGTCCCCTGCTGTAGGAAAAACAAAGAAGCCATGAACACGGTGCCATGACACCAAGCAGCTAATGAATTAAGTTAAATACATGCCAGTCATGAAAACAAGATTAGGTTATCATCAGAAACAGACTGTTGTGGTTTAGGTAAAAGTAAGGTCTGGTAAAAGTGGGAGTAGCAATAAATGAGCCTAAATAACACATAGAAGTGAGGAGCAATGCAGTAGGACAGGGCACTACTAGAACAGGCAGGGGAATGAGACAGAGTGATAGCTGCTACCAGGAGCCAGTACTAACTGCAGATGCAAACAATAAAGGCGATGAGCAAAGAGACTACAGCATAGAAACAGCAACTGGAACTGAGAGCACACAGGCTTCTAGTGCAGAGAAAGAGAGATTGCTGAAACCTAATAAATGAATTGCGAGCTTGATTAACAATGCAGCTAAGTATAACACTGTAAACAGAGGGGCACTAGCATACCAGAAAAGCCCAAAAAGCAAACGAAACAAACAGGACCACAGGAGCATTAGGGAGAACAAACAACAGAGACAGAAGCACAGACTGCAGTCAGAGGCAAAACATGGACTGAGAAGCAGGAGGCAAAGGCAAAAGTACTGACCCAGAAGCAGGAGAAGTACAAACCAAGCAGGGGGTCAAGCACAGCCAGCACAGTCCTACATGAAGGAAGGGAGGAGACAAACACAGCAGAGGGGGGCAGGGCTCAGGGAAAGAGGGATCCAGAGAGAGGATGGACAGAGCCTCTGGCCACAAAGAAAAAATGCTTGTGTTTGGAGTGAGGAGAGCAGCCCTGAAATAGGCCGAATGGGGGTGTGGCCAGTTGCACCACCTCCTTGAACTACAGGCAGTAGCCTTCCAAGAGAAATGCTGGACTGCAGCCCATGTAGCCAACCCTGATCCTAAACACCAATTCATACAGAAAAAAACAATTCTAGGGAGGTGGCATAGAACACCATATAGAGTATGTCAAGCCATATGAGCCTGGAGATCAGAAACAAATGATGGCATTGCAAAGCATCACCAGTAATGATTTACCACATTTTGTGGAGATGTCTGGACCTCCAACGCTGGTGGTCAACTGTTATATCTCGACTAGAGCAGCTTACGAAAACTACGCTCCCAATATCCCCAGTGCTTTGGCTACTGGAAGACCCAGGAGAGCTGCCACAACCAACAAAGCCATATAGGTATTTGCTCTTTACTTCAGTACTGGAGACAAAAAGGCAAATTTTATTGTGGTGGAAGCAGCCTGCTGCTCCACCACTCAAAAACTGGGAGGTGGGCCTCGCCAAAATGGTTGCATACCTCTAGGTCCTGCACTGACACAGGGGCAACCTAGGAAAGTTCACCAGAGCCTGGTTTTCTGGCTTGACTGGATGATCTCCTCGAATGATTATAAAGTGCAGGGGAGGGGGGATTCCTCCCCAGGTAGCAAACTAACAGAGGCACCTCATGACCCAAGTGGGTCCCACACCCTCTTCTCACTTCTGCTATTCTGCATCTTCTCCCTCCCTCTCTCTCTATCAATCTCTCTCTCCCCCCCTTACCTCTTCTACTGAAATTTATGGAGCTAAGGGAAACAAAATAACTAAACAAACAAACAAAAAAGACACTTCACCGCAAAACCCTTTTTTATGTCTTCACAGATAGCATGCTGCATGTTAATAACCTTTAACATATGAACATACGAAGAAGCCAGGAGAATAAGGCCATTTGGCCTATCAAGTTTGCTTCCACAGCTTGAGCTAATATCCCTGCCCTCCCTTCCCACTCCTCCCATCCTCCCTACCCATGATCTTTACCTTCCCCCATGCCTACCCCAGCCTCTCTTAAAGCTGCCCACTGACTTCAATGAGATGACCTCTTCCAGTAGTGCATTCCAAGTGTCCTTCACCCTCTCTGTGAAGAAGTGCATCCTGACCTCCCTCCTAAACCTCCCACCATCCAGCTTAAGACTGTGCCCCCTCGTGTTATGGTTGCCACTCAGCTTAAAGAGACTCTCCTTATCAACCTTATTTATTCCTTTCAAGTGCTTGAAGGTCCCAGTCATGTCCCTTCTCTCTCTCCTGTCTTCCAGAGAGTACATGTTCAGTGCCCTCAACCTCTCCTCGTATGCCTTACCCCTGCTGACCGGCTATCATCTCTGTAGCCCTTGTCTGGACCTTCTCCAGCAGGTTAATGTCATTTTTGAGGTGTAGGCATCAGTACCGAACTGCATACTCTAGATGCAGCCTCACCAGTGACCTGTACAAGGGTAGTATAACCTCCTTTATCCTACTACTGAGCTCCCTAGATATGTATACCAGCATCTTGTTTGCCTTTGCTGCTGCTTTCTTGCACTACGTGGAGTGCTTCAGGTCACTGGTAATCATCATTCCCAGGTCCTTCTCCTCCTCCTGTCATGCAGATACAGTACTCGGACTCTACCCAGGTAGTACACTGTCCTGGGATTCTTGGCCCCAATATGCATAACTTTGCATTTCTTGGCATTGAAGCCAAGCTGCCAGATCCTGGAACACCCCCCCTAGTTTTTCCAGATCTTTCTGTAGGTCCTGTATCCCTTCAGCTGTGTCTACTCTCCCGCAGAGCTTGGTGTCATCTGTGAATAGGCACATTTTGCCTTTAATGCCATCTCCAGTGTCATTGATGAAGGCATTGAACAACACTGGCCCCAGCACCGAGTCCTGCGGGACCTCACTGGTTACTTGTCTGGTACCAGATAACTCTCTCCCCACAACCACCCTCTGGGTTCTGTCTCTCAGCCAGTTTTCCACCCATCTGGCCATCTTTTCCCCAATGCAAAGATCCACCAACTTCCAGATCAACCTTTTGTGGGGTACACAGTCAAAGGTCTTGCTGAAATCAAGATACAGGATGTCTACCGCTTGGCCCCCATCTACTGTCTTAGTGACACAGCCAAAGAAGTCAGTCAGATTTGTTTGACACCATCTCCCCCCCCCCATGAACCCATGCTGCCTCTCATCCTGGAGACCATGCTCCTCTAGATATTCCACAAACCTTTCCTTTAGTATAGTCTCCATGAGCTTGCCCACAATGGAGAACAGACTGACTGGTCTTTAATTCCCTGGGTCATCCTTGGGACCGCTTTTGTGGAGAGGCACTACATGTGCTGTTCTCCAATCCTGCGGTACCATGCCTGACTCTAGCGAACTATTAAATAGGTCTGCCAGTGGCCCTGCCAGCTTCTCAGCCAGTTCCTTTAGTACCCTTGAATGTACTCTGTCCAGGCCTGGTGTATTGTCCACCTTCAATGCCAGCAGCCCCTCCCTCACTCTCTCATCCTCTTACTACATCTGTGTTCCCCTCACCACTACTCCTCTTTTCCCTCCTGAAGACACTGGTCCATCCTTCTTCCTGGTGAAGATGGAACAGAAGTATTCATTTGCTATCTCTGTGTTTCCCATTATCCTCCACCCACTCCACCCCTTTCTTAAGCCTAGCAATCCCTTCCTTCTTGTCCCTTTTCTCACTTAGTGAAAGAAAGCCTTCTCCCCCTTCTTAATTTCTTCAGCTATCTGCAACTTCTTCTGTGCCTTTGGTCATCGGACTTCCTTATTTGCCTCACTAACCAACCTTAGGTAATTTTCCCTATCCTCCTCTGTCTTGGTCTTCCTGAATCTTCTATAGGCCAGCCTCTTTCCTTTACTGCCTTGGTAACCCCAGAACTGAACCAGCTGGGTGCTTTGGCCCTTGTGTTCTTCCCCTGAGCCTAACGCACTCATCTGTGGCAACCAGTATTCCTTCCTTAATGTTGGACCACCTTTGATCCACCCCCATATTTGCTCTGATGCCCACCAGATGGCTCCTTAGCACTTCAACCATTTTCCTGAAGTCCAAGACTTTGGTCTTAGTCGGGATGCTTTCCCTGCCCATATCCAACTGGAACCTCACTGTGCAATGGTCACTTCTACCCAGTGGCTCCCTGACAATTATTTCCTGTACATGCTCCCCATTTGTGAGCATCAGATCAAGAATTGCCTCAGCTCTTGTTGGTTCAGTGATGCCCTGACTCAGGAACCCACTATACAGTCCTTTCAGAATCACGTGACTCTTAGCCCATGTTGTGGATAGTATGCTCCAGTCCACCTTAGGCAGGTTGAAGTCTCCCACAATTACCATCTCTATATTCCCCACAGCTTCCAATATTTGTGAGATCAGTTCCCTGTCCCTCTCCTCATCTTGACTGGGTGGACTGTAAACCACCCCCAACCTCAGCTTTCTCCCTGTATTGGACCTTAACTGAACCCATAATGCCTCCACCTCCCCTTCCTCTGACTCCTCCCCTGTGCAAGTTATTCCCTCCCTGATATAAAACGCCACCCCTTCCCCCTTCCCAACTACCCTGTCCCTACTGTAGAGTTTATATCCAGGGATTGCAAGGTCCCAGTCATGGTGTGATGTTGCCCAAGTCTCGGTTACTGCAGCTATGTCCACCCTCCTGTCTGCTAATAGTGCCTGCAGGTCATCCATCTTGTTTCCAAGACTCTGTGCATTCAGAGACACCACCCTCCACCTAGAGTCTGACCTTCCTTCTATTCTCTCTTTTCTTCTATTCACATTTATCCCATCTGTGTGCACCACTCCACATACCCTAGTTATGTGTTTCTCAACCCCTCCACCCTTTGCTAACTGTGTTTTTGCCCCTTCCACCTCCTCCATCCAGACCTATTCCATCACTGTGGGAGGGAGGTTCACTGACCACCTTCTCTTGGAATCTGTGGACCTGCACACCCACTGTCCCCTCCAGTAGTTTAAATTAAGTGCAGTGGTTATGTATTCCCCCAGTTTGTCCCTTAGTACCCTCAAACCTGCCCTACTGAGGTGTAGCCTCTCTGGTGAAGAGAGTGCTTTATCTGACCAGGTCTCCTCCCAGTCCCCAATACAGATGAACCTCTCCTCCCTGCACCATTTCCTTAGCCAGTCATTAAAATCCTCTCTTCTTCTATTCCTAGCTGTGATGCCCCTTGGTACTGGTATCACCTCTGAGAAGGCTAGCCAACTTCCTTCCTCCCTGCAGATTTTCCCTAACTCCCTGAACCTACTTTGCACTAACTCAACCTTCTCCCCAGCTAGGTCTTTGGTTCCCAAATGTATAACTAAATTAGATTTTCCTCCAACTGCCCTCACTATTTCCCTTATTCTTGGGCCCACCTTCCCTGCTGTCATCCCTGGCATACAAATCACCCTTCTGCTTGTATTTAAGTCCCCTTTCCTTCCCCAGTGAATACCCCTAATTATGGAGTCCCCTATGATTGCCACCCTTCTATCCCTTGCATCCACGCTCCCCGTCCTTCCTTTCTTACCTTTGGTACTAGCTGCTTCCTCACCTAACTGCTCCCTCTGCACCCTGGTGAACTTATCTATACATCCACAATTTATCCCCATAAATGTTTTTCCATCTCCCAAGCTGCCCCTCCCCTTCTGACTATCTGTATCTGCTTCAAGTTTTCCCTCCCCTCATCCATTCCTTTTCTCTCCCCACCCATCCTTCACTCTGTTTTGCCTGCAACTTCTTCCCTGCCCATCCTGATTAGTTCCCTCCCCCTTCCCTGTACTCCTGCTCTCAACCCTGGCTCAACCTGACCTCCTGCTGCCCCCTTCCTCCTTCCAGACAGTGGTGCAAATCTATTCAATAAAGGCACTGCTTTAGAATTTCCCACCCCAATGCTACTCTTACATTCCCACCCCTTCCCCTTACCATTCCACCACCGTGGGCTCCCTAGTCCTCTGAGGAAGAGACACTCCTGTATACTCGGTGCTCCTCCCCACTCCCATCCCCTGCCTGATGCCCCCTCTCCCCTGGGCATCACTCCCTGCCATTCCCTCTACTGCTCTGCTCCTCTGACCTCTCACACCATCCTCCCCAGATCCCATCTGAGCAGCCTTATATCAGCCCTTAGCTGCTCCAGGCTCTTACACACAGGACATCCCCCTTTACTCCACATCACCCCAGAAAGACTGCTGCCCCACAGCTACTGCAGTTTACCACTTTTCTGCTTCCCGTACATGTACCTATTCCCCCATATCCTCCCAGTCCAGCTTCTCCTAGCCTCCAGTTATACATAACTATAAAATAACTATAATATTCAAAAAAAATATGTATTTATACATCCCTCAGAGCCACTTGTTACTGAAAATGAGTGTTTTTTCGGCTGCAGTGAGAACAGCAAAGCAAAACTAAGTTGTTCTGGCTCCAGCTGAAGGCAAGTGAAACCACTAATTTTCAGCAACAATTGGCAACAGGGGACGTATTAATATATTATTGATTGAGAGTGATCAATAATATTTAAAAAAAAAA
The DNA here is from genome assembly GCA_016271365.2 of Neoceratodus forsteri. NCBI lineage: Eukaryota > Metazoa > Chordata > Ceratodontiformes > Ceratodontidae > Neoceratodus > Neoceratodus forsteri. The sequence continues at coordinate 1,223,882,701 of CM057458.1, forward strand.
TTAACTTCCCAGAATGTGCCTGTTTCCACGGCATCTGCGCGTGAGATGCTTATCACGGAATAAGAGTGCCTCACATGCAAAGGAAAAGAGCACTCCGATTGGTTGGGAGTGCTCCCGTGACCTATAATATAAATTACTATCTTACTTTACCATCAAAATGTAACAACAATCTCAATAATCTAGAAGTCAGTAGGCTGTTACTTCCAGTGTTCTATCTCTACTAGAACATTATGCCAAGGAAGCTGTTTCTTACTATACTATATGTAAAAGTAAGTTACTCAAATGGTGCAATACAATAGGCTATCAAGCAGACCCTCTCCATGGTAAATCCCACAATATACCCATGGAAGAGGGACCAGCCACCAATTGCCAGTCACGTGCCCCCAACAGCTGCAATATCACTCCGATCCCATTTTCAACTCCATACCGCCGCCATCTTGTCTCCCCGGTTAGTGACAGTCGTCTAGCATACTCTTATTAAAAACCAAAAAAAAAATGGACACTAGTTTTGAAGTAATTGACCCTGCAGAGATAGATAACATGTTCCAATTGCTAGAAATGGATGAAAACATAATAAATCCAGCTATACAATCAAATTTACCTGTCAGCGCTCCACCGGCTGCCGCATCATCTATACCCGAGACTTCCGAAGCCGGTACTGCCAGCAACAGTATGCCACAAATGGTGCCTGTACCTTCCTAATCCTCGGACTCAAATTCCACAGCCAATGACATCCACACGGGCCCTTCCAATCCTAAAAGAAAAAAACTGGATGTCACGAACAAGTCACACAAGATCAGCTAGTGAAGCTAGAGTTAGAGCGTCATGAGCATACCGCAGTAAAGCAAATACGATGGGCTCTAAATGTATTCTTAGACTGGATTAAACAAAAGGAAATACAAATTAATTTCAGCACAGTAACACCCTCAGAACTCAATACTATCCTAAGAGAGTATTACTCCAGAGTGAGAAACAGCGATGGGAACGAGTATGTAATCAGCAGTTATGTGAGCCTTGGAGCAGGTTTAAATAGGTTTTTAAATGACCCCCTCTCAGCAGAAACATTAATTTAAGGGCAGATACAGATTTCAATACAGCTAATAACATCTTTAAAGCAATAGTAAAACAATATAGAAGAGAAGGAAAGGATACAGCAGAGCATCACCTCCCATTAACAATTCAGGAGCTCACAGCAATTAGGAACTCTAAAGGCGTCTCTCCTAACACAGCAATTGGACTGGTAAAAAAAGTATGGTTAGATGTACAACTGCATTTTGCACAAAGTGGAAACGAAGGGGTCAGACAGCTTACAAAAAACTCCTTTGAAATAAAAGGCACAGAAGATGGGATTCAATATGTAACCAAATCGTTCAATGAGCAAACAAAAAATCACAAAGAAATAAGTGATCCTACCAGCAATGCACAAGGGGAAGCATGTTTGAACAGCCCAATGATCCCCTTTGCCCTTTGTCAAGTTTCAAAAAATATCTGCAAAAGTTGCCCCCAACCCTCCAGCTCTATTCTTACACCCTAAAAAACTGGACCAAAGCATCTTAGACACAATGGACATTTGGTACACCAACTAACCCATGGGAGTCAGTTTTCTTGGAAGCATGCTCCCAGAAATCTGCAAGGAAGCTGGACTCCATAAAACATTTACTAATCATTCCCTTTGAGCTACAGCTGTAACTTTGCTCAGCGACTCATGAATGGAAGCCAGACAAATTACTATCTTACTTTACCATCAAAATGTAACAACAATCTCAATAATCTAGAACTCAGTAGGATGCTACTTCCAGTGTTCTATCAATACTAGAACCCTATGCCAAGGAAGCTGTTTCTTAGTAACCACCTGATTCTAGCTAAAAACAATATTTTTAATAAATTCCTTTTAAATCATCGGCCCAGAAATCCCATGAAACATTGACAAAGTAAGTCACAGTACCACCTTAAACAACATGCCACCACACAGCAACAAGCCAGCTAATTCTGGTGACAAGGACAACCCCACAATAGTCTCAAACAAACTGTCTATCTACTGTACAAAATGAAACCTACACAAGATATGATTCACCACAGAACAAATATGCTGACTATACTGTTCCCATCTAACATGAAATACACACATATCACACCTTCCTGTAGGCAACAATACCCTCTTTCTCAGTTCACAAACTGTACACAAAAATATTTAAAAACTAGAAAAAATATAGAACATGTTCACTTACTGTATCTAAGAAGCTCCACATAGACGCAGCCACTCTGCTGCCAGCATTCTAGAATGTGTTAGCAGCATGTGTATATACAGTAAGTGCATGCTGCAAAATCTAGGCCTTCTGTACTACACATTCTGACTTGAATCTTTAAATAATCTGAACATTAAATTATCTTTATTTGCACCAGATAAAGAAAGTAAAAGAAATTTGCTTTATGGATATGTCTAGCACTGAATTGCGTGGGTAGAAGTAAATGGCAGATGATAATGGCTTAATCATTTTTATAACATGGCTAACATAAAATACAATCATTTCATTGGTCAGAACACATCAGCTGACCATTGATTAATCCCCAGTATACCCACAGTTGCCTTGCCAAACCACAATATCCTGACTGACAGCAATGTAAACCAACTTGGTGAAACCACTCCACCATAGACACATGTTAAAAGATAAAGCAAATTTTGCCTTAAAACAGCAGAATTTCACCTTTAAACAGCAAAATTATGCCAGAGAAAAGCAAATTTCACCCTGAATGGTGGAATTACATCTTAGAATGTTGAATTTTGCATCTGTTACAGTATTTGCATCCTCATAACAACAAATCCACCTAGTGAATAACTACAGCTATAGCATCCTCAGTACACAATATTCATTGGGCGGAAGGACTATTTTATTTACAATTGCATGTTCAAACAGATGTATTTTAATATCCCTTTAGATAAACCTCTAAAAATACATTGCTCATGTTATAAGAGGATTAACCCACTTCAGGGTATGGGTTTACTGAGCATGAATCCACGCCTGGGTGGTTGAAGTCACTCGGCCTGCGGCCTCATGACTCCGACCCCCCCCCCAGATGTGGATTAATGCTCAGTAAACCCATACCCTGTCATGGGTTATTCCTTCCTTATTGTGTGCAAAAATTAATTATAGGTTTATGATACTAATAGTAACAATGATTATGACATTATTCTTTGTTGCGAACTGGGTTAAAGAAATTAACAAAACTGACTGGTTAAGAGCTCTCTGAAGCCGTAATGATATCCAACAATATAATCACAGCTTCAGAAAAGCTCCAATCACCAGCCTTCTCACTGCCTAAAACTTCCTCCACATGCTTACAGTGGAATTCCCCACACAGTCTACAGCAGCAGCAGTCCCCCCAGTATGTGTGTATCTGGCGGCATGGCGTAAGTCGCGGCTTGAGCGACTTTTTATACCTCCCCTAAAAAAAATGACCCCAAAGCCAGTCAAAGGATGTGTGTCTGTGTTTTTAATTTTGTTAAATCATTCTATCAGCTGGCCGGCAACTTCAAATTCCAACAGCAGCTCCAGGCCAGTTACCGAAAACCACCTCCTCGTACCTTGCCAGCCACCAAGTACAGACACACACATACTGACCCGCTCGCTCCTCTCACAAACTGCAGCAGCACTCCTGCCAGCTCGTGGAAAACAGTCCCTCCAGCTGACTTGAGTGTGTTTTTTTTTGTTTGTTTTTAAGCTGTTCCCGACTCTCGCACACACGCATTCTTCACACAACAGTAGCGCAATACCGCCACATCAATCAAAAGCCACCAATGACAGTTCAGAATATCTATCAAGATGGCAATGTAAGGACCCCAAAACTGGCCGCAATATGTGTATTTTTGGTTTTCACAGAACAGTTTTATCAACCAGCCCTCCAGCACACTTCCTGATTGCCACCACAAAAGTGAAATCTCTCTTCCCGATTGCCACCAAAAAAGTGAAAGTTCTTCTTCCCCTAAAGATCTCAAATTTTACAAACTGTGTTTTTGGGGAAAAAAATTTCACTCAAATGTTCACCCAGTTCCAGAATAGGAAGCGGGACTGGGTCAAATGCAGGGAGAACACAATAACACAGTACACTTCTGCAACAGCGCCATCTGCTGCTCAGATCCCTCCAGGAACTATTTTCTGAAAAGATACTCCTCCAACACCACAAAACAGGCATTTCAAAGGAATGTTCAAAGGTTTTGAAAGTGTTTTTTTTTTTTATATTTTTACTGCTAAAACTTTAAGCTAGTTCACAATAGCAATAATGCATGACAGGGTGTGATATATCATGGGATATCATCACTTCTTGGGTGTTGGATGCACTTGGCCTGCGGCCTCATACCCAACCACCTGAGGCGTGATGATATCCCATCACATATCACACCCTGTCATGCATTATTGCTTAATTATAGCATTTGAATTTAGCTATACAATGAGTTATTTCCTTGTTCCATAGGTCTTGCAGGTCTTGGAGCAAAGTGTTTCTTACAGGGTATATCTTCTCTGAAATTATTACAGGTGGTTCTTTACAGGTTTTACAGTTTTATCTAACATTAGGATAAGCTTTCAGGGTTACTGCATTTGTTGTTGACTGATTGTTTCTGCTCTTACCTCCTTGTTCTTTCGTCCGTGGTTCTTCTTTTTAGGCAGGGGAAGGGCCCAGCCACCCACCCCCATCCCCAACCACCCCACGCTACACTCCTTTTATAGGGTACCACAGTTGTGACATATCCTGTGGCAGAGCAGGAAGGGGCGGATCAGTGGGGCTCCACAAGGTGATATCATTTACAGGCACTAGTAATTTAACTTGTTTTAACAAGTTAAACAAAGCACAATTAAACCATTACTTGCATTTTTTCCTTTTTTTTTCCTTCTAATTACTCTGACTAGGTTACAAACCCAGCAACTTATTTGGAATGGATTTCATTAACTGCAGGTACTGTGGAACAATTTTCAGAAGGACAGTCTTACAGGATTTAGGACACTGTCCTACATGCTGGGCCTTTGGAGATCTTAGGGCTCAGCTCCGGGCAGCATGGGCAGAGATTGCACACCTCAAATTTCATATTGAAGAGGAAATACATTATAAGAACCACCCCATTTCCCCAGCATCCAACAGAAAAACCTCGACCGCAGAGGGTAGTTGGTCCAGGAGGTTGGCAGGTGGTTAGGAGGAGCAAATCAGGTGCCCCATCACCTCTGCTCTCCAACACATTACCTCCAAAACCATATAAACACTACAAACAGGTATCTGCCTCTATCTCTGAAATCAAATAAAGAGGCAGAAGACACTGCAGAGCAGGACACTGCGGCACAGGAGCTAGCACAACAAAACTCACCCAAATCAGGAACCAAACTAAACAAGGCACAAAGGAAATCCAAAAACTTCTGATCATAGGAGACTCCATGATTCAGGAGTTGATACCATCTCCAGCCAGGGTGATGGTCAGATGTCTCCAGGTACATCAGCATGGAGAGACACTGACCGCATTGCTAAAATTGTTCACAAAGCAGGAGAAAACATTGATGTCCTAGTACACATAGGGACTAATGATCTCGCCAGCCGGTCAGTTGTGGAGACCAAGGAACACCTGACTAGGCTGGGTGACAAACTATCATCTATTTCGTCTGGCATCTCCTTCTCTGAGATCCTGCCAGTCTGGGAGAGGGGAGCAGATGGACAGAAGGTCAGAGAAGGGGAGATAGGGGAGCTAAACACGTGGCTCAAGGACTGGTGCCAGGAAAAAGGACACAGATTTGTAGGGAACTGGCAACAGTTCTGGGAGCGAAAGTTCTTTAAATTTGATGGACTGCATCTGACTAAAGAGGGAGTCAGTGCATTGGGGCAGAAGTTTGACGTCTTTGCAGAATATTTAAACTAGCAAATGGGGAGAGGGGTGCAGCACCCCATACGTCGAATGGGAAGAACACCCCTCCCCCCTCAGCTAGTGGTCAAACAGGAATTCAGCGTGTTTGCCGTTCATTTGCATCACCAGGTAAGAAAAAAGGTTTGTCTCCCCATACGATGCACAGGGGTAATGCCAAACTTCACCCAACAACTAACACACCAAAATCTGGCCAATGGAAAATCATGTACACAAATGCTCACAGCCTGGGAAATAAGATCCCAGACCTGCAGGCAATAATGTCAGAGGCTAAACTGGACATAGTAGCAATTAGTGAGACGTGGTTTACCAGTAACCACACTTGGGAGACTTCAGTACCTGGCTATGTATTGTTCAGAAGAGACCGAGGTGCAAAAAGGGGGGGAGGAGTGGCCCTGTATGTTAATGAAAATATCAAAGCTACAGAAATTCAGAATACACATAAGGAGCCAGAAGAACTGTGGGTCACCCTGGAAACAGGAAATGGGACAGCCATAAGAACTGGGGTTGTCTACAGGCCCCCAGACCAGAGGAGGACATAGATACATTACTGTTAGAAGATATACAAAACATGACAGCTAAAGGGAGGTTCTGATAATGAGACTTCAACATGCCAGATACAGATTGGTCAATACCAGCAGGAACATCTGCCAGAACTAGACTCATAGTGGATTCCTGCAGGGGGGCCTCAAACAACTGGTACAGCAACCCACAAGAGACAGGGCTATCCTAGATCTAGTACTGACTAACAAAGAAGGGATCACAGATCTCCAGGTAGAAGGTCACCTGGGGGCCAGTGACCATCACATGGTATGGTTCAGTTTGGCTACTACATCTAAATCATCCCATTCAAGGCAAAAATATGGGACTTCAGAGGAGCTGACTTTGATAAGATGGCCTACAAGTTAAGCTAGCCCTGGCAAAAAGAAACACAGGTGAGGGGTACAGGCAAAGTGGGCAAGCATTAAGGATGCAATACTTGAAGCAACATCCCATTGTGTTAGACAGAAAAGGAAGTGCAAAAGAAGAAGGAAACCACTTTGGTTCTCAAATACAGTAGCAGAAAGGTCAGAGCCAAAGTCTGGCCTTCAGGAAATATATAAGGAACACAACGGGATGAAGATAGGGAGGCATACCAAACTGCCCTAAGGGAAGCAAGTAAGGCAGTAAGGCAGGCAAAAGTCCCAAACTGAGGAAACACTAGCACAACAGTAAAAGAAGGTGACAAGACTTTCTATAGATACATTAGTGAAAGGAGAAAGTCCAGAGGGGGTATTGCTAAGCTTAATGGAGAAAAGGAGCATGTGAGGAGGAGGACCCTGTAAAGGCATCTATCCTAAATAGATACTTTGCTCAGTATTTACTGAAGAGAAGGTAGGACAGGGCCCACAGCTCAGCATCATGGACACAGGGGGAGGGAGGTGAGCACTACTCCCTTCACAAAAGAAAGGGTCCTACAAGAGCTTACAAGCTCAGGGTGGATAAGCAATGGGACCTGATGGCATACATCCCAGGGTACTTAAGGAGCTAAAGGAGGAACTAGCAGAGCCATTAGCAGAATTGTTTAGTGAGTCTCTGAGCACAGGAGAGGTCCCAGAAGACTGGAGAAGGGCTCATGTGATCCCACTCTACAAGAGTGGTAGCAGGGAGGAGGCGGGGAACTACAGACCAGTCAGTCTTACCTCAGTAGTGGGCAAGATTATGGAGGCACTCCTTAAGGAAAGGATAGTGCAACACCTGGAATCCATAGGGGCACAGGATCCAAGACAGCATGGGTTTACTAAAGGAAGGTCCTGTCAAACTAATCTCATAGATTTCTTTGACTGGGTAACCAGAGTGGTGGACCAAGGGGGAGCAGTTGATGTCGCCTACCTTGACTTCAGCAAAGCTTTTGACACTGTTCCACATAGAAGATTGATAAATAAGCTGGGTAGGCGCGGGGTGGGTCAGAAGTTGGTCAACTGGGTGGCAAACTGGTTGACGGGCAGAAAACAGAGAGTGGTGGTAAATGGTATACAGTCAGAAGAGATGCAAGTCACAAGTGGGGTACCTCAGGGATCAGTCCTGGGGCCAGTCCTCTTCAACATCTTCATTAGTGACCTTGCAGATGGACTAGAGGGTAAGACTTGTCTGTTTGCAGATGACACCAAGATCTGCAACAGAGTAGATGATCCAGATGGGGTGGGCAGAATGAGAAGAGATCTGGATAAACTAGCAGAATGGTCAGAAGAGTGGCAACTGGGATTTAATGCAAAGAAGTGCAAAATCATGCACATAGGGAAGAGAAACCCTGAAGCCACCTATAGGCTGGGAGGGGAGTTGCTAGCAGTCACAAAGGAAGAAAGAGACTTGGGCATCATCATCACTGATGACCTAAAATCATCCAAGCAGACCTCTAAAGCAGTAGGTAAGGCTAGGGGGTGTTAGGGTGTATTAGTAGGGGTATCACAAGTCGTAAGAGGGAGGTAATAATCCCTCTGTACAAGACACTGGTTAGGCCCCATCTGGAGTACTGCGTGCAGTATTGGAGGCCACACCTTCACAAGGACATCAAACCAAATTGAGGCAGTCCAGAGAAGGGCAACCAAAATGGTGCAGGGACTGCATCAGAAGACATATGAGGACAGATTAATGGAGCTCAATATGTATACCCTTGAGCAAAGAAGGGAGAGAGGTGATATGATCGAGGCATTCAAACACCTTAAGGGCATAAACAAGGTGAAAGAGTCTAACATGTTTAAATATAAGAAAATAGCAGGACAAGAGGACACAGCATGAGATTAGAGGGAGGCGATTAAGGGGAATGTGAGGAAATTCTTTTCACAGAAAGGGTGGTGGATGCATGGAATGTCTTACCACAAGAAGTGGTGGCTATGAATACAGTGCAGGGCTTCAAACAGGCATGGGATAGGCATAAGGGAGCAATACAAATGACTATGAATAGATAGGTCACTGACAGATCAAAGGCCGAAGGCACATTTATAAGGTAGAAAAAGAAATGGGCAGACTGGATGGGCCTTGCGGTCCTTATCTGCCGTCAACTTCTATGTTTCTATGTTTCTATGTTTCTTTATTTTAGACTGACGGTTATGTGTGATGTTTACATATTTAGTTACTGTTGTTTTCTTTTATGCCATGCATTTTTAGAGTTATATCCGAGGAAGCCTCTGCTCCTTGCCAGATTATTATAAATATAACTCCTTCTGTATCACGTTATCTGTTGTACCAATTGGAAACCTTGCATTAAAGGATTGTTTATAAACAAACAAAAAAAGGAACCAGCTAAACTGAGACTGCATCACAGCCAACTGACTGCTCTTTGTATTTATTGTGGCTGCCACGATTCATGCTGACTGCTTATGGGTGGCTCTGTGAGAAAGCAAGCAGTGAGGAAGGCAATAATGAGAAAAACATTTTAAACAGCCCTAGCTTGGACTTGCAGGGGAACTGTGTTGCTGGGTCTCTGCTGGGGAGGGAACTCTAATTGTTCTGCTGGGGAACTGGTAGGGGGCATACTGGGGATTGTGCAGAGGCTACCACTAGCCATTGGAGGAACTGCCTACAGGGGACTCCACTGGGCAGCTGGCCCCCTTTAAATACATTAATGCACTCCCCTGTCCCCACACTCTATCCTGGGGTCCCTGACACATAATATTGCTGTTGTAGTCTCCCTTTCCCTGACGCCTTTTACTGCTTTCCAGGGTCTGTGACACCTTGCTGGGGTTAATGAACTGGGGCACCTGGCTCTTTTGGGGGTATTTACAGTGGACAGAGTGCCCAGAACCAGCAATTTTTTCTCCTAGGGTTTCACTCCCGGATGCACAAACTTGACCCTCTAATGTGCCTAAAGGGGTCCCAGAGTCCCTAAAGGACTCCTACCTGTTCCATGGGGGTCTCTGGCTTTGCTTCTATAGGGCTCTAACTCTGGGGAACTAAAAAATGTTTTTCTACCTTTGAAATTAATAATAAATAAATAGTTATAAATTATTAGCAAAAATGTTGGTTAATAGAATAAAAAGGGACTGCCCCGTCACCCACCAAAGCCAATACAGTTTTGTACAAGGATACCACAAGCAACTAGAAAAGTTCAGGCCATTTTTGAATATATAAATAACCAAAACAATGTAAATCATTCAATAGCACTAGATGCAAGCAAGGTGTTTGTGTTAGACAGAGCATATATGACATACTGCCTGAAAGCATAGAATATTCCAAAATGTTTATCAGATCTTATTGCTATATTATATTCCAAAACAACTGTGAAATTTCAGGTTAATTCATATATTTTATTTTATTTTATTTATTTGTATTTCTGATGAAACCTTTGAGCCAAGGGCTTTTTTTTACAAAGGTTCCACGTCAAGGCAATAAGGACAATAAAGTACAAAACATAACTACTATTGTCCTTCCCGCCCCCTCTGATCCACTGATGAGGGATTGCTAGAGATTCCCAGGGTTCGCTTGGAAACTTCAGGGGCTAGATCATATAGTTTTATGGCCCTGACCCTGTGGAATTCTCTACCTCGTCAGGTGCGAAATAGCCCGACTGTCCTAAGCTTTAAAGGAGCTCTGAAGACCCACCTTTTTAGTATAGCTTTTAATGATTTATAATAGTTTTAAATCTTGTTTATTTATTGTTTTATGAAATTGTACAGTCACTTTGGTTTGAGAAAAGTGCCTTTTAAAAATAAAGTTTTGATTGATTGATTGATGATCATTACAATGGAACTTACACACAACACACACACAAAAAAAGACAAGTAAAGTTACACTAATAGCAGCCAAAGGCATTGTCAAGGAATTGTGTTGTGAGTTAATTATACAGTACATGTCAACAGGTGGCTCAGTGGAGCTTTGTTAGAAGTGGGTTAGTGGAAAAAGAGAAAGAAAAGTGGTGGTGATGGAGTGGTATGGGGGAGAGAGAGAGAGAGGGAGGAGGGGAAAAATAGGGAGGGCATTGCGTTGAGTATGTGGTAGATGGGAAATAGCAAGGGAGGAGGCATGGGGGGATGAAAAGGAACAGAAGACAGATTCATCCTATACCCAGTAATGGGGGGCAGGAGAGGAGGAGGAGCTGAGGCAGTGAGGAGGGTTGCTTGATGGTAGTATGCCTGGAGGAGATTATAAGAAGCAATCACAGAAGGCACTAGCCACGAGGTGTTGATGTAGTTTGCACTTAAAAGCACCAATCGTGGCAATGTTGGAGATTTCTGTGGGTAGCAAGTTGAACCAGGTGGAGGCTCTGACAAGGTAAGAATGCTGAGCTTGAGAGGTCTGGCAGTGAGGTATTGTAAAGATTAGACTGCCCGATCTTCTAGTTAGGCAGCGGACATGCTGCGGGGTCAATACTGATTGGACGCCAGGGGGCATAAGGCCCAGTGATGTCTTCTTAGCTAGGATGCAGGTCTGGTACTTTAGCCTGTCAGATAGCTGGAGCCAGTTAGCTTGCTCGTAAATGTTACATGTGTGAGAAAGGCAGGCAACTGAAATAAGGAGTCTACATGCCTTATTAAGTGCTACAGCTGTGTGCCGGAGTGCAGTATTAGTAGCAGATCCATAGATAATGAGCCCATAGTCAATAGTTGAGATACAGTAACAGCTCTGGATAGCGAGGTTCAAGGCTTCAGCCATTAGGCAATGTTTATGCTTGTATAGTAGCCCTATGCCGGAGTTCACAGTTTTAGCAATATTGTCAATGTGTTTGGTATATGAGAGGGAGCAGTCAAGGGTCAGGCCCAGATATTTAAACACATCCATCTGCTCAAGGGTGATGCCTTCATGGTTGTTAATTATGAGCTGATGGTCCTTGTACTTGTTGTGGGTTCCATGGAACAACATTGTTTTAGTTTTTTTGTGGTTAAGGATGAGTTTATGTGAGCAAAACCAATCTTCCACTTCTGTTAAACTTTTCTGTAGTTGAGACTGAAGGGATGTGGGGTCAGTGTGGCAAGTGAAGATTACTGCATCATCTGCATACAGTAACATTATGTCATGGCAGGAGGCAGGAAGATTGTTCAGGAATATGCTGAATAACAAGGGACCCAGTATAGAACCTTGGGGTACTCCAGAGTGGATTGGTAGGGATGACAAGAGGAATTCACCAATCCTGACCTGTTGGGTCCGGTTACTGAGGTAGCTTTGAAACCAGAGGCTAGTTTCACTTGAAAGACCAAGGAGGGATAATTGTTTGAGGAGAATGAATTGATTGACAATGTCAAATGCCTTAGTCAGGTCAATAAAAGAGGCGCTGACCAACTGGCTCTGACCAAGTGCATGATAGATATGCATGCTGAATTCAAGAGCTTTTAGTATGGTTCATGGGTTGCTTCAAGGATGCTCTGTATCACCTGTTTTATTTATGTTTAGAACCCTTGTTACAAGCTATCAGACAGAATCAAGCAACCGAAGGTATCTCAGTTGTGAATCAGATGGTAAAAATTAGCATTTTTGTTGATGATATTTTGTTAGTTATTAAAAACATCAGTAGTTCACTTTCAGCCTTTCTGGGTACAATAACAACATTTTCAGAAATATGAGGTTGTCATCTCCATAGACAAAATTAAGTTATAATGTAATTATTACAGAACAGTGTGACAGAGGTTGGCAATATTATTACTGACTTACAACAAAGAAAACACTAAAGACTCGGAACAACTTTAATAAGTAAACAAACAGAAACAATCAAAATTAATTTTGATAATGTTAAACAGAAAATAGACACCTAGAAAATTGACAGAATCATTCACTCTTGCTTTGGGGGTTGGTGAACACTTTAAATATTATGGCAATGCTATATTTGGTGTATGTCCTACAAACAGTATTTGGGACTTCTTCAAACATTTGGTTTCAGGACATTAAAAGGATTTTTAGTAAATGTATGTTAGTGGGATTGGTGGGAAACCTTGTGTAGCCTGAGATTAGTTAATACTAAATAGACAGTTGGGAGGTTTTTACTGTCCTGACCCAAGTACCCATAACATGCCCCACCAATTTAGTGTTATATGGGAATAGGCTTTTTTCCTAAGAAAATATGATCATTCAATATATCAGACCCTACTTAAAATTAAAAACATGAATATAATTAGTATATTATTAGATGGGATCCCAAAGACTAAGAATAATGTATTTTCTGCCAACTTCTTGTCACATTTAGAAGCAGTCTATGGCAAATTTCTGAAAGTAAATACCCCATTGTTATTCCTCAGTATTTAGGATAGTGTAAAACTTTGTTACGTAAGAAACAAAGTGAACTGTATAAAATTATAAGGAAACAACATCTTAAGTTGGACAGTTTTGTTGTTTCAAGGAAACGTCCCTACTTACAAAAAAATGAAAGAGCAAAATCCTCAAACATCCAAAATAAATGTCATTACTTCTGCTACTATTAAAATTAAATTTAGAATGGTATGTAAAATCTTTGCAAGTGACTCAAATATTGACTTCTCAAGAACCATTGCAACACAAGAAGAATCATGAATGTAGGTATGGGAAATATGCTTTCTGGAATATATCACTTTTGGCTTAAAATCATAAAGACGTTAATAGTAGAACAAATCTTAGATGGTCTCAGGAAATTAATATAATATTAACAGAACAACAGTGGAACTACTTGCAGATAAAAGCTAATACAATTTAGATGGCTGTAAAGAATAAACCATTCAAAGGAAAATAATTGAATGTGCTTACCTTACTACTAGTAACTTGGCCAAAATAAATAAAAACTTAAATGACTTATGCTGACAAAACTGTGGCAGAGTAGGTAATTTATATCATTACTGTACCTTTTGGACTGCCCACTAATTCAAACATAGTGGGAGGGAACTAGGAACTTATTATCTTAATTAATAAATAGACAAATAATGTTAAGCCCTGATTTATTTTTATTCAATAATACTTCCCAGCTCCAATTAGCTTCAGAGGATGACATTTTTGTATTAGGTACAATTGCAAGAAAATAGGCTAATTCCAGAGAGATTAAACATCTTGCATTGTCCTAGATTTGATGAATGAAAATGGTGGAATATGTTAAGGGAAACAATACGTTTTGAGAAACTATAGCACAATGTGGAGATATCAGAGGATATATATGGAACTAGTTAGAAAGAATTGGAAGCTATTGTGCCACCTCTTAAAACTATAATATGTACACAAATGCATATACTAATTTATTTTCCTGTGTCTCCCAATCTTATGTTTTGTGAATGTTAGAGTATTTTTTTTGTAAAATTAAATGTATAATTCTTAAATGTATTTTGAGATTTTGTATGTCTTGTGTAAAAAGTAAATATATATTATTTAGTACTCTGTAGGCAATAAAGCAATTAATAACAACAAACCATGCTGTTATTTATTTTCTGGGACTGGAAAAAGTACCCTGTATGCTATATAAGGAATAATGTATGGGCGACCATACACAATAAGCCTGTGTTTCCATCAAGGGGTAGAGATAACAGGCTATGGACCATGACAGCAAGGCTCAAGCAATCCAAGCTGTTATCTCAGCCCTGAGATGGAAACACAAGGTGAGTTGTGTATGGTTGCCCATATTTTATTTGTTATAGTGTATGGTTTAAAAAAAATGCAGCTGACTTTTTAAACCCTGTTACTATAACGCTGAGGTACAGTGAGCAGGGAAAGTGAAACCAGGCAGTGGGAGTCAGCGCAAGGGAATCTCAGCTACAGTTAATGGTAGAACATGCACAATAAGGTTTTTAGAACATGCACAACAACTTTAGAACATGAGCAAGAAGGTTTTGAGCAGCTTGAATTCCATGCACAATAAGCCACAACCATACACTATAAAGCAATTAGTGATGGCAAACTCTTCCATTATTATTTAGGTCACACTTTATTTTAGTGTCAGTTTCAATGTCTCATATTGTCAGACTTGCTGGTGCAGTGTCTCTCACCTCTCTCTAGTCCTAGTCTCAGTCTCTCTATTTCATTTTTTTTACTCAGCTAGTCAATGTTTTCCTGTTGTTTTAACTCAATTCATGATCAGCTGGAAAACAGACCCTCCCTGCAGTTCTCAGACCTGTTTTTGAAGTGTCTCTCCCGCTCCTCTCGCTCTCTCTCTCTCTCTCTCTCTCTCTCTCTCTCTCTAGTCTTGTTCTCTCTCAATTTTTTGACTCAGCTAGGCAGGTTTTTTTCTTTTTTATTCCATTTTTTTTATTTAATTTAGGCAGCAAAACAACCCACACAGCCACTTGGCCTGCAGCTCACCTCAGGCATGCAGGCTGCTACTACTTTGTCTCTCCTCCCCTCCCCCTTTCTCATTTTTCACTTTTTAAAACTTTATTGAGCTTTGTTTCGCAAAATACAATATTTTTTTTGTCTAGGTAAATGGAAGTAGTTAGCTCCTGCTGCTGCAGTATAAACCTTCTGCAAATAAATCATCAGAAATTGACTTGTTTGTCTCCCAGTTGCTGTTCACTTGCTGCTGAGGCAAGAAAATTACTGTATTCAGTTCAGCCTGTCATCTGTCTGTGCAATCTCTGCCTGCTGTCCATCTCTTGTCCCTACTCCAATCATGTGGTGATATGGTCCATCCTCACCATGTTCACCAAACATAATTGGAACAACATGATAAGAAAGAAGAAAAAGAAGAACATCAGGCCCAGTAGCATATTAGTAGTTCTTCTGCTTGCTATACTGATGACCAGGGTTCACAATTGACCTGGCTCACCGGGGGCATGGCATGGAAGGGAGGACTGAGCATCCCAGGGAAAGCTCTCAGCCCTCAGGGTGGGAGTTCTGAAGCTCTGCTGCTTGACTGACACCCAGTGGAGGCTGGGTATCAGTGCAATTTGGTGCTTCAATGTGGAGAAGCTCTCACCAGTACGGATGTGCCATGTGCATGCAAGTACATATGTGGCATTGCATGGTGGTACTCCTGTGGGGAGAAAACAAAGGAGGAAAGTCACAGCTTAGCTGGATGAGCTGGACCATCTCAGGTCTGACACCCCAGACTAGGAACCCCAGCCACTGGTTACTACTTCCCCAGGGTCAGTGCCCAACCAGGGGACCCTACTGCAAGGAGTACATCATGAGATGACTGGCTGGGGGCTATGTCCTGGGGAAGGTGAGTGATTGTGCTAGGGGCTCTGGCAGAATGAGGACTGAGCAATCAAAAGGAAGAAAAAAGCCTTGGTAGTAAAAATGAATTGAAAGAACAATAAGCACTGTATAATGTATACATTTGGCTGTACATAGTCTAGGAGGATGGTAGGACCAGCAGGCAAAAGATCGGAGCATATGTAAAGTCTAGCATGGACTGCAGGCTACTGAATCTTCTCACAGCTGCCTACTGCTCTGATGATGAAGATGGCTATTGTACTGCTCTGCTCCTCACAGCTCCATGTTGCTACGATGTTTTTAAGCTCTAGTTTGGGGTCACTTGCTCCCATAGCTCAAATTTGATGAAAGAAACCCGTCTTCAAGTAGTTCATAGATCTGTTTTTCAAGTTTCTTTTGTACACAGCTGCCGCTATTTGCTTGGGACAAATGATGGGATGCCAGCTAAAATTCAGTGGTAGTAGTTCTTTTGGCTGCCTGAATGCCCCTTGAACACCCAGAATTAGAATACGACTGGCATGGCTTGTCTTTAAACTTTACTGACTTTTTTTTTGTCATGAGCATTGGGAGTGCTCAGAGATTTTTTTCAGTGTTTGTATAGAAGCCCAGTGAAGAATTTGGAGTCCTTTAAACAGTGAAGAGGATGACTGAAAACTACAGTGGCACTTTAAGTGCTGATAGGCTTGTATAAGCCTTTTTAGAAAATGGCAAAAACATTGTACTTATCTGATTGGCTGGCAGGCTCCCAGAGCTGAGCAATTATTTTTCGATAGATGCCCTCCAAAAAACAAGTGCCAGATACTGCCAGTTTCAGTTTTAAAAATCTTTAGCTGCCATATTTTTTCCCTCGCTAAGTGAGAGACCGAGCGGGAGGGCCCAACCCTTGAGCAGTCAAACCACCACTCCCCACACAAAGAAATGTAAAGTTGCAACAACAAAAAATTAAAATAGAACAAAAAAAAAGCAACTCGTCTTCTTCTCCCCCTGCCAGAAAACTGCACCCGACAGAAATATTAAAAAAGCTCCCATCCCGACTTCCGATCCCCATGCTCAGAAATGCTCTGACCCGGCTGCCCGACTCCATCTAATGGGCACTATTCATGGAAGTCCTGCTCCTGCCTGCTCACTGCACTTCAACTGTGAGAGAAAAAAGTTACCTACCAGCCTAAAGAGCTGCCATGTTACTTGCCACAGTCTTGCGATTTTTAATTTTTTTTAAAAAATACAATTCGAAAGATACGAGTCACCCGATTCTTGCACTGTCCCACGTTACTGTCATGTCAGAGCATAGAACTACAACTCCCATAAAACTATGGGGCACAAATCAGCATCAGCCAAACAAGCTTCACCAATCAGCAGCACCCTCCATTGGACACTGCGGCACAACACAGGAACTACTTCACAAAACAAAAAAAATTGTTTTATTTTATTTTTAAAATGTGTCTTAATTATCTTCCTAATTATTCTTTTTTATTAAAAATACTACATATGAGCCATTTTCTGAGTGCAATAATACCCTCTAGGGTGGGCATTATTGGGAAATACCGGACCTTCCAGGGGCTATAAAGCCCTCCGCCTGCGGCATTGAGCTTCATTACGCCCCTAGGCAGTCCGGTATTTCCCAATAATGCCCACCCTGTTGGGTATTATTGCTCACATAAGGTATGCCATTGTTGCCTGGGGACCGGGTTTCTTATTGTTTTATCTGGCCGATATTAAATTTACTGTGCTTTGTGGAGCACTTTCTGTCTTTTTGATTCCTCAAATAGATACATTCCTGGAGTTGGGAAAGTTGTCAGAGAGAGGAGAGCCTGTTGGAGGAGTGTGCAGGTTGCCGGTCTGTAAAAAGGTGCTGCAAATAGCCGGCAGAGATTTTTATTGCCAGTAAATTAAACTTGGACTTTCATATCCAGGAGCAGTGCAGTATGACAGCAGAAAACAATGCTTGCTAAGGATGTTTTATGTGGTGGTAGCCATATTTCCGGAGCTGGATTGAGAGTGGAGAGAGGAGAGATTATTGGAGGCTCCCTGAGGAGAATGCAGTCTGCTGGTTTGGGAAAAAGGAGCTATAAGGCCAATAAAGACTCTGACTCCTACTCCTGGTGATCCAAACCCAGATACTTATATTTAAGGGCTGTGCATGCTAAGAGAACAGAAAAATAGCCCCGCTGAGCATTTTGCCTCATAGATGCTTTGATTTTAAGCACACTATTATCTTGGAACATTTACAGTGATTTATAGACCTTGTGAAGACTGTTTTTACGGGCATTCAGTTAGCAGGCATGACTTATTGCAATAACTGTTTGCTCATGCTCCAGCTGGAAAATTCTGAATTCCTGATTCCTGATGGTGGAGTACTGTGGCCTCTTGACCTAACAGCATACTAATGTATTAACCTGGAGCAAAGGGATATTATTTTACTGTGCTGTCTAATTTTTATTACATTTTTGCATTTATTACATTTATATGTTTTGCCATATGTTTAATAGTGAGCTGTCCTAATTAGAGTGACGTTTCTTTAGATACTTAATGCAGGCTACAGAGGTTTTATTAGTTAAAACCCTGTTAATTTTACATATGGAAGCCATTGGTAAGCTGTCGGGCTCTTGTATCAACGAAGACAGAATTACAACCCATATTTATATAGGGTGTTTCTAGTGGGGTAATATTATGAAATTGAGTGCATTTCTTATTTATGTAAGGAATAGATACTGGCTGAGACTCATACACGCCTTAAGGACTCGAAGGTAGTCCTTGTTTTGAAGGCTAAAAACAATTAATTTGTTTAAGGTAATTAGATCACTGGATGCCTTTATTTAATGGGTACAGTTTGCCATTTGATTATAGTTTGTGGTTAGTCTGGTTGAACCAAAATGGTTTCAACAGTTTTACCAGTAGCATGGAGAGGTAACTCTCAGATCTATAGCTAGTTACATTCAAGTCCACTAAGTATGGGAACTTTGGGACTAACGAGTACTAGTGGCCTAGATGTGTACACTGGGACAGGACCCAGGACACCCCACATTTTGTTGGCACAACGATTCTCAGGATCCTAAATTTTCCGAAGTGAGGCAATCCCAGGCCGTAACTGGTTCAAATGGAACATCCCCAGGCTATGTAGATAGGATGGATTAGAACACAGAACCTAAAATGGTGTAGTGATGCCTTGTGGTATAGGGAACCTAAAGAGATTTCTCCAGTGTTGACATGGAGAGGGGTTGATACAGGTGTAGTCCCAGAAAATTGCATTGGGAATACAAGTTAGAGCTGATCCTAGATAATACCTGAAATGTGTTATGTGTAATTAGTGACAGGTGGGTTCTGATGGTGAAACCAACACTTGGAGAATGGGAATCTTGTTGTATCTTTCTTCTCATTCTAATGATTTTCCCTGGCTAGATAATGTGAAGGGCTCATATGGGCTTATTTATCTACTTATATCACCAAAAGTATATCTAGTAGGAAACTAACGTAAAGTTGAGTTTAGCTTTGGTATATAGTCCTGAAGGCATAAATTTAAATTATGTTCTGAAGGGACAAGTTGCATGCTGATATTCCCTTTTGTGTTTTCTCCTACTTAGGCTGCCCTGGAACCCCATCCCTTTTCACCTTAGCCACCTGCACACAGCTCTCACAGTGGGGATAGTGAGAGACAAGGAGCCCACTAAAGGTAATTTGCCTCATTCTCCTGCAGCCCTTTGGAGAGGGTGTTAGCCCATTGACGCTTCGCATTGACTGTCCCACCCACCCCAGCCACCCTCCCACCCAGAGGCATCCCTTAACTTAGTGACATCATCAGGTCACATGGTCACTCTCTTTTTCTAAGTGCCCATTTCTCCATTAGCTCATTTTACTGGATGGCCATTAAGATTCAGTGTGGTTCCTCCCCTGCAACACTGCTTTTCCTTCCCAGCCACTATAGCCCTGCTCTATTTGTCCTCTATCCCACTTCACCTTGTGTCCTTTTTCACTCCACTGGCTTTCTTCTACCAAGTCTCCCCCCAGACTTGAACCCTGCAACTTCTGCTCCCCAGTCCGTGACTCTACTGCTGCACCAGCTAAGCAGCCCTGTTACTACACACTCTTTATTATCACTTATTCCAGCTTAGCCCCTCTTCACCCACTTTTACTACTGTCTGTAGTGACTCCTACCTTCAGCTGGTACTCTTATACGTCCACTGTGGCCACTGTTTCCCTTCTGCCCAATCTCATATTTTTTTGCCTAATCCCCCTCTTGGCCTTTGCCCCCGACTCGGCTTCTAACACCCTGGACCGGTGTATCGCCCTCCCTTTGCCAACCCCCCTTTTATCCACTCTGCTACCATGGATGCCTCCCCATTGCATTCTCCCTCCCCATTACCTCCCCTCCCCAGTCCAATCTCCGCTTCCCTCGTCTTCCATGCCTTACCACATATATAGCTCACCCCATTTCTGTTGTCAGCTCCAAACTAATCTGCATAGCCCCCCCAGGTCCCGGCCTCCATAAGCAACTCCAGTTTACTCTTCTTAGGGCCCTTCTACTACAATTTCTGCTATCAGGGAACATACACCCAAACCCAGGACCTACCTTTGCCCCCAACCCAACCTGCCTTCCTACTAATGGGCTTCACATAGCATCCATTAATATCTGTAGCTAGCAGAAAAACCTGATTGTCTACAGGGGTGGATGGCCCAACACCAGCCTGATATTCTATCCATTGTAGAAATATAGCTCTCTGAAGATACCCCTGATTCTGCGCTGGCTATTTCCAGGTATTCCATCTTCCGTGCAGGCAGATAGGGAAAATGGGGGGAGTGGTCTGTGCTATTTACCTCTGGGACTCCCTTCAGGCTCAAGCCCTCCCTCCTGCCCAACAGGAACACAGTGACCAAGCTCTCATCCTGAAAATTAGTGTGAGCAAGGCCACGGCCACTCTTGTCATCACCTCAATTTACATCCCCCTTCAAGACCAAAAACCAACATTTCACTCTGTGCTGAACTACCTCTCCCTCTCCCTTCTGCCTCCTAAGACAGAACGTATAGCACTTGAGGACTTTAACATCAATTGGCAATCTAATTCTGTGGCCCCTTATAAAGATGATATAGCTGCCTTGGACCTCTCATAAGTAGTCCCCTCCCCCACTAGGCTAAACCCTAAGACCAGTTCAGTCACCATGCTTGACCTGGTACTAACTAATCATCCCACCAGAATCGCAGGTGTCTCAGTGCTTCCTAATGCTCTGAGTGACCATTCTCCTGTGCGCTGCACCTGATCTTGTAAGGTAAACAAACCACCACCTAAAATTATTTATCAGTGTTGAATTAAACCTGATAAACTAAAACAATTAAAACACCACCTTACTCATTTGGACTGGTCTCCCAGTAACTATGCCCCTGACATAGACTCCACTCTTGACTACTTCATTAGCTCCTTTAACTTGACATGCAACATATTTGCCCTTCTTGCCAAGTGCATTGTTAAAGGCCCTTCCACCCCTTGGATCACTCAATCTCTCCTAGATCAGATGCATCATCACAACTCTCTCTGGCATCTAGTCCTTGAAATGGGCAAACCTGCCAACAGACAATGTTATTGGGCTGCAAGAGATAAGTATACATGGAATATATGAAAAGCTAAGGCTTTGCACTATAGGACATCCCTCACCTCCTCCTGGGGCTTGGGCAGAAAGTTTTGGGATAATCTAAAGGAACTTAATGGAAAGTCAGTGTCTGCTCTCCCCACCCAAATTGACACTGATGGCAATATCTCCACTGACCCCAGACTCATTGCTGACACCCTAATCTCCTCCTTCTCAGACCTCAGTAGTGTACTCCCTCCTCACTTTTTTGATCCCCCAACCGCACCCTTACCCCTACCCCCACTCTGCACCCCTTTCGCTTCAAAACCCTTGCACCTTGAAAGGCTAAGCCCTACCTACTAAAAGCCCTAGGGAGTTCTCGGTTCAGCAGTGACACTCTGGACCTTAAATTCTGTGCCTCACCCTAGACATAGTCCTCATCCACCTAACCAATATTCTTAGCCACTCCCTACACCCTGGTAAATTCCCAGCCAAATGGAAAGCCGCTGTCATCATACCCATTCTCAAAAGTGGTGACAGTGCTGCTCTGGGAAACTACCGCCCTATCTCTGTACTCAGCCCCCTCTCCCCAAGGCTCTGGAGGGAATCATCTCGGACTAACTCACTGAACACCCACTAAATATGACCTTCTGTGTAGGGAACAACACGGTTTTCGAAAAGGCCACAGCCCCTCATCTGCATTGCCGGAATTCTCCAATGCTATCCACTCTGCCCTTGAAAAAGGATGTCTGGCTGGAGCTGTCTTTGTTGACCTGTCGAAAGCCTTCGACACCGTAAATCACTCCCTCCTCCTATCTGCCCTCACCCTCTCTGATCTCTCAGAGGATGCCACAAATTGGTTTGCTGACTACCTTACAGGTAGGTCTCAGCAAGTCAAAATAAACACACTCTTCACCAGTCTCCAGGTTAAATCAGGGTGCCCCAGGGGTCCATCCTAGGGCCCCTTCTTTTCAGTCTATTTCTCGACACCCTCCCAAAAACCTGCTCTGGGCAACTGCTCCTCTATGCTGACGTTGCAGTCCTTTACTCCTCCCACTCAGATCCCCACATGCTCCAGCAATCCCTTCAAAAAAACTTCAAAGAAGCTGAATCCTGGTTTGCTGACCACTAGTTAGTGTTAAATTATAACAAAACCAAAGTCATGGTGTTCACACACCACCAGAGCAAACACAAGGGCCTTCCACTACAAATCTTTAACTCCCAGAAACAACTCCTTGACCAGGTTGATACTTTCAAATACCTTGGTATCACCCTAGACTCAGCTCTTATCACGACTATATCCACGAACTAAGCTCTGCTGTCAACACCAGAATTGGCCTGCTCCACTGCTACAAGCATTGTCACACCCCTGAGGCCCTCCATATAGCTGTTTCCTCCTCAATCCTATCCCTAGTTGATTATGTGATACTGGTCTATGGGGCAGCTGATAACTCCTCCCTTCACAGAATTAGAGTGTTCTTCAACAAAGCCTGCCACCTAGTCACAGGCTGTGACTGGACTACATACACCTGCTCCCTGTATAGTCCCTCCAGCTGGTTCAATTTTGATGGAAGGCTTAAGTATCAAACTTGCCTTCTCACCAAAGAGATCTTTACTGGGCTTTCTCCCCAGGTCTTTCCACCCTCCTGCAACCTGCACCTATGTTAAAAACCACCTCTAGCTCCTCCAAATCTCCCTTTCTGATCCCTCAGTGCAGAACTACCCTATGCCAGAGAACTTTCAGCTACAGGACCCCTTTCTGGACGAATGCAATCCCCAGTGCCATAACTACTGAAAGTAGGCTAGGTCACTTCAAAACCCTCCTCAGGGAACATCTCTGTTCCACTAGCACCTGTGACTGCTACTAACCATCTGGGGCTCTCCACCCTTCCTGCTATCTAAGGAGATGCCACTACCCCCCCCAGTCATCCTATCCTCTTGACAATGGATTCACATCCTGCCTTGTTATTTGTTTGCCTAGGTAACCCCAGTCTTGTCCTTATTATGCCTCCTACATTGTATAACTCATGCCTGTAACCCCTACTATATATTCCTAATGTAGTTCATTACTGTACAACTGTTTTGTTTTATGACATAAGCTTTTGTAAAGGAGTCTCTGACTCAAAGGTTTGCAATTCTGATATGTTCTATAAATAAATAAAAAAATAAATTTCGAATTGATTTTGCTGGTAGAAATTAAATACTTATATGCCGCTGACTGATACATATTATGATATTTACCTATAAGCATTATTTTTCTGCATATAGTATAGAGAATAAAGTATGGGTCGGTGTGTGTAACAAAAGTTTACACACACCAGGGGTTAGATCTTCATAAACCCAGAGAAGCGAAACAGAGGGGTTTATTAAATGCATCTAACCCGAGTGTGTAAACTTCAAATTTACGCACACCGACCCATGTTTTATTTTATATAATTGCTGGGTTTGTCTTTTTCACCTCAATAATTATATAAAATGAATGCAGGTTGCTACGCGGCCCGCCCGGTTTGATTTGAGCATCTGGTCTGTGACTCGCTGTGCCATTTTTAATAGATTAAAAACTTTTTTTGGGGGGTGAGCAGTAGAACCAGGTTCTCTTTTGTGTTGCAGATTCTGTTTAGAAATTAAACATATCTCCGAGTCCGATTCTGAGTGGTGGTTCAGTCTTCCGGGGGAAAGCGTGCACCAAGCATTCTGAAGGGAAAAGATGCAGTGGGGCATGTGCAGAGCGAGAGAAATAGTGTGCGTGTTTGCTGTTATAAGTGTTCCTTTATAATGGCAAATTATGCCACTGTTTTCCTATGGGAAAAAGGATAAGCCAGTTATTATGTTTTATTTAATGTAATGATATGTGAGTTTCTTTTCTTACACAACATTGTAATAACCCAGGATTGATTAACAGTGCAATATGTATATACACCTGCACTAGTTACACAAAAGCACAACACACATTAACCTCAAAAGATAACCAGGGCACCAGTCTCATTAAAAAACATTTATTTCTACATAAACAACAAAAAAGCGAGGCAATGTCTGACGCGTTTCAGATATATTTCCATCCTTTATCAAAGGCTAAAATCATTGATTACTATGTGGCCTTTAAATATACATCCAGATAAACATCATTATGATGTCATAACTTGCCAATTATCCTTACTTTATGTATATTTTCTGCAGTCTTTCTTTGCTGGATGACTGTAAAATGTCTCTTTGTATGTATCATAACGACTTTTTAGTCGAACGAGTAAACTAAACCTACTGCTCTGATAGAAGAAGGAGGATACTTTCCAGTTAGTGTGGTTTCTGTAAACACATATATAATCAAAAGCCTCAAGCCAAGCACAAAGCATCGTGGGTATGTAAATCTGTGTGTTTGTTGAGGGGTAAACTGAATAGAAAATGATTAAACTGATGCTTGTATGTTCTATTAGACATGTCACTTTTCAGGCTCACCACAGTCAACTCACACAAGAAGCATAACAATATTCTTTAAAATCTGCACATTAGATATCTCTCGCCACCTAAAAATCAGAATAGATTGCACTGTTTTAATTTCTGGTGTTTCTTTGGTGACAATGAAAACTCCTCCCATCCTTACCAGTTTGCGATGGAAATCTTTGCTGCTTACCCTGCCACAGGATATAATTGAGGTTGTAGCTCCATATGAGGCCTTCTGAAAGATGTCTTTGTTTCTCTGTGGGGTGAACATTCTGTCAATGGAACTGAACAGAGTTTCTGATTCTTATAATTCATCGTATTCATACAGATGATTGCTTCTTAGGAAGGATAGAGGAGTTATTTTCTCTGTGGTGTAGAGATACATTTTAAATGAAAAAAAAAACTATTTTAACCTCAAACTTTTATTTATTTAACTTGTTACATTTTGGCTCATTTTGTAATCACAATAATACGCTATAGGACAACAGTAATTTTGTGTGGCTGAAGACACTTGGCAATGTCCCATGCCTCACAACACGCCCAAGGTGTACCACTATCCCACAACAATGCACACCCTGTCATGTCTTATTGCTTAAATAACACATGTCCTGTTATGCAATATGGCACACCAACTACTGTACACATTAATTTGTCAATTTTGACATCATCAACACACAAGGGAGGCCCCTAAATGAAGCTTAGTGTCTCAAGGCAAGGTCAGAGCTGGAAAAATATTAGTAAAAGGGGACAAAATCATTAGGGGACAGAGGAGGAAGTGGGTATGGGAGACCAGGTAGCTAGGATAATGAGGTGCCTTCTGGGGGTACAAGCTGGCAGGGATACACCCAGGGTAAAAGGAATGATCAGGAGAATTGGGGGAGGGCCAAATAAGGACTAATGAACTGGCTAGCAGACCCTTGGGGGAGGTGAAGAATAACTTTGGAAGCTGGGATGGATGCTCAGCCGAATGGCAACCTCAGTTTCCTTCTCTGAGGTCCTATCAGTTTGAACTAAGGGGAGAGGGGAGGCTTCTCCGGATCATGCACTTCAACTCCTGGATGACAGAGTGCAGTGGGGATGAAGACTTTTGGCACATTAAATACTAGAGGCACTCATGAAGATGTAAAAACCTATACAAATAAGAGAGGATGGGATTCCCTCACCTCTCTGCTAGTAGATAGGGGAAACAACAGAGAGGAAGCAGAGTGGAAACAAAGGGGTAATGGAACAAGTTGCAGTGAAGAACTATGGACAATCCAGGGGTGGGGGCAGTGGGAAAGGGTTCAAGGAAAGAGGCAGGGAGAATGATGGGAACAAGCAGTTAGGGCAGGGAGGAAAACAAGTGGTATGGATGGTTATGTATGCTAATGGAAGGAGCCTGGGAGACAAAAGCAGCAAACTGCAGGCAGTATTGGCAGAAGCTCACTTGGCCCTCGTGGTGATCATGGAGACATGAGCCACACAGTACCATAACTGGGATCTGAGCATTCCAGTGATTACAATGTTTAGGAAGGATAGCAAGTATATATATATATATATATATATATATATATGTATATTCATGGCAAAAAACTCTATTTAATGCATCAGTTAGGGTTGTTCCACAGCGACAAAAGTGAGAAATTTGGTGTTAGGGTTGTTATCCAGGCCTCCTTGCTAATACCTTTCTCACCAACAGGCATCGGGTGTGTGCTGCTAGTCATCAGTCCTAACTCTAACCCCCAACCCATGTGTAAACAAGCTGAGGTGGTGCAGTATAGGAGAATGGGGTGAGAGTTAGGATCAATGACCCCAGCACACACCCCTATGCCTGTTGGTGAGGACGGGGTGTGCTTGGAGTGCAAAGAGTGGCAACCCTAACACCAAATTTCCTCATTTTAGTTGCTGTGAAACAACCCTAACTGATGCATTAAATGGAGTTTTTTGCCATGAATTTCCCTTCTTTTTGAGAATGAGCACTATAAATAGTGAATGGAATGTGGTGGTGGGACCCGCGCTCCCACCATATGATTTTGTGTCACATAGTAATGATAACGGTAATGCAAATGCAAGCATAAATGGTAACGCACATGGTGAAGCAAATGTAAATGATAATGCAAATGGTAAGAGAAACACAAGCACAAACATTAATGAAAACAGAAATGGTAACACAAACGGTAACGCAAATGCTAACGGCAACAGAAACGCATACGTTAATGAAAACAGTAACGGAAATGCTAACGCCAATGGAAACGCAAATGGTAAGAAAAATGCAAACAGTAACACAAGCGCAAACAGAAATGTAAACAGTAAAGGGTACGGCGCTGCAGAAGGAAACAGTAATGCAATCGACAACAGAAATGCAACCAAAAAATGCAAACGCTAAGGCCAACAGAAACACAGATGGTGATGAACACGCAAACAGTAACGGTAACACAATTGGAAACACAAACAGTTACAGTAACAGCAACGATGATGACAAAGTGAACAGTAATGCAAATGGAAACACAAATGCAAGTGCGTACAGAAACACAAATGGTAACATGCACGGTCACGGTACCGCAACTGGAAATGCAAATGGTAACAGTAACACCAACGATGACACCAAAGCAAAGAGAAACGCAAACGGAAGCATGTATGCAAACACAAAAAGTAATGCAGATGGTGACACAAAATGAAATACAAACAAAAACAGTAATGGAAATGCAAATTGTAACAGTAATGCAAACACAAACGCAAATGAAAACGCAAAGGGTAACGCACATGGTGGCATAGACAGGAATGCTAATGCAAACAGTTACAGAAACGCAAGTGGAAATGGTAACTGTAACAGTAATGAAAGTGCACACCTTTTTTTCCCCCCAAAACCTGCATTGAGAAACACAGTGAATACAAAGAATGTATGCATAATAATGGGCCTCGGAGCAGAAAATGAAAACTTGAAATACTAAATTGCTTAAATCTCACGAACCGTACAATGTAGAAATTTTTTTTTTTATTTCATATAATTTATGACTTTCCTGGCTAGTTTTGTATTTAGCCCCCTAGTGAGGGGCTAAGCATTTTTCTGATGAAAAGTCTGTATCTCGAAGCTTTTCCGAGATACGGGCCCCAAAAGGCGCAGCGGACACCGTAATGTTAGCCTATGGGAAAAATCCTCAACTTCATTAGCCCTCTAATATTTTTCACCAACTCACCAAAAGTCACGTCTGTGGGATCTTGGCTGTCTTCCCTCCAAATTTCAACCCAAAAGACCAAATTGTTCTTTTGCAGTAGGGTGGCAAAAATTTCCTAATCTTTTGGGCATAGTGTTGCAAAGTAGTGTCGCAAATCACTACGCTTTCACCAAAAAAAATCATGAAAGTGTCACAAGTGCAACACTACTTTGTGACACTACAGTTTACAAAAATTTTTAAAAAATATTTCTGGAGTGTTTAACCCCCCCAAAAAGACATAGCTAGCATCCTCAGGGCTCGAGTAGGTGAACACAAAAAGAATTGTGTCCCTAGAAGGTCCCAAATTTAAATGCCAAGCATTTCCATGACCAGTAACTGAAAACAAAATGGCAGATTTGCGACACTACAGGGGTCATTCGCGACACTAAAAACTGCATTTGCGACACTGTCAAATAGTTTAACTTTTCCCATTGACTGTAATGGGAAACTTATTTTTTGAATAACTTTTGAACAGTTTAATATTTTTTTACGAAATCTTCAAAAGGCACATTGGGGACCCTGGCTGCACGTTCCCTGAAGGTTTTGGACTGGTCGCTGACCGCATGCGACCTGTGGTGACAAACAAGAATGCACAAAAGCATAAATATGACTTTCCATTCGCTTTTATAGCTCCACGGCAGTATATCTGACCGTTACGAAACTTGGCAAATCCAGAGATGATACTTCTCCATGCATGCCAGATTTCAGGCAAATCCATCATATGGTGGCAAAGTTATTAAGCTGCAAAATTTCACACTTTAACCTTAAATGTGGTACTCAACCCTAACTAGAGTGCCACTACCGTGCCACTATAATATATATATATATATATGTATATATATTTATATATATATATATACACATATATTTATAAAATGGGAAGGCTAAATCCAGCAATGTGACTGGCTAGTTACCCATGCATGAAATATGTTCCATGCATGGGTAAAAAAAGGGTCTGGCAGTAAAAAGGCCAATACCCATAAGCCATGGAACTTTGGCAAAGTTTGCCATCTTTGTATTTGACAAGCGTGAGGAAAACAGAGTTGGATTATTCAGCCTACTCATTTGGGATAATGAATGCAGGCTTGAATTAACTGGTCTCAATGGTGCACCATGGACATTCTGTCTGTCTCTCTTTTCCTTGTGGGTGTTGAATTTCTGTCATGGAAATGCGCATTCTCGTTAGTCTCCCCCAGCTCTGATGCCCATGCACATATGTACGAGCTGTTTCAGGAATCGTGCTGCCTCTGCTGCTGCCCTGCTTCCTGGTTGCTTGCAGAGTCCCAAAGGAAATAATTGAAAGGATTATTTGTATAAAAATGAATGTAAAACTGCTAACTAAAACAGCAATCACTCACTACTAGCCCCTTCATGGCTGGCCTGTAATGGTGGCATATCCTGCTGGGGTCCATGACATGAGTGTGCTGGAGAGAGAGAGAGATGCAAAATATCCATAGCATAGGGTTCCATGTGAAAATTGCAACTAAAAAATCATGATCGCCAAATTGGTGACTATTTAATAGCGAGGGTTATAATAGCTCGTTGTCTTATTAGCGCCACACGTATTAGCAGCACTGTAATAATAGTGACTGCTAACGGGATACCCTACAATAGTTACTACACTTATTACAGCTGGTAAAGATTTTTAGAACTTGTTGATTGATAGTGTGTGAGGAATAGTGTCAGGCTTGTTGTATACTGCTTATGACTGCAGTACCTTCTGACTGTCTGAATCATACCAAGCCACTCCGAATGACACCACACTATTCACTGTATGAATTTAAACTGAATTTAGATTAGGGTCTGTACTCTTAGTTCTAATCCCAGTCTCCAGTCTGCACACTTTGCCACAAAATCTATTTCCACATCACCCTTTTCCTCAGATGCAGCTGCTTTGTGGCTTCTTTTATGGCTGTTGTCCTTCTTATCTCCCCACCCCCCTTCTTTCTGCTATCTGGCTCTATCCCACTTCATTCATCACTCCTCTGTTCACACTCAAACTTCTTGGCTGTTTCTTCCTAGTCCTCCCACCCTCTGTTCCTCTCTTGTCCTTTGGTACTCTCAGCATTGGTTAGTCAGTTAAGCAGATCCTCTCTCCTCATTCATAAGATACTATCAGGTATTTAAAAATATGGGACTTTATGTGAGCCCTACAAAGGGACCAAGGAAGGCAAGCCAGGGAACTCATTAGCTATTTAATCCCAATGACCTCACCCTGCATGAATGATTTACACAACACAGAGTACTAGTGTGGCAGTTGCTGTAAGTTCAAGTTTCCTCTGAGGGTCCAGTTTTCACAGTTTTGTGCAAGTCATGACTATTGTACATGCACTGGCAGGCAAAATCGCTATTTGTACATGTTAGCCATTATTGACCGGTCACTGAAATCACAATCGCTGTCTTGGAGTCGCTATTTTGCGGTCGCGATTATAATGGGATACCTATCATAGCACCACCAAGCATGCAGGCACTGCCAGGCAGCTAAGATTTTTTTTTATTAATGGTGCTGTGTGGGCATTATTTTGATGGATGTTCCAGTCAGAGCCAAACAGGCCAAAGAAATGGATATGAATGATCAAATGAGCAGCACTAAGAGAGCCCACCCACCCTGCCCATGTGAATGATGCAACTGCTTTTCATGCCCCAGTGTACTGTGGTATATGGTACACTACCTGGTCCAAGAGGTGATAATATTTACTAGTATTACAACTACTTCTACTGAATCTGATTAACACGCCGAATCCTTAAAGAAGAAGAACGAAAGACATAGTGATCACCACACCCCAGACAGGCAGCCAGTCACACATCGCATCGGTCAAGTGCAGTGCAGTCAAAAACAGTTTGCCACTGCCACCTGAAGACCTGATGAAACACCCCATACTCTCTCTCTCTCCCCCCCCCACTGAATCTGGATGGCACAAGTCAAAGATTTATTTTGCCAGCCTGCCCTTGCCCTGTACACACAGCCACACTGAAGCCAGGAAAAAAACTTTTATTTAGGATTTCTGAGACTGTTAAATTTCTTGTGTCTCTCCCCCGGTAATCTCTTCTCTGGATCTGGATGGCACAAGTCAAAGATTTATTTTGCCAGCCTGCCCTTGCCCTGTACACATAGCCACACTGAAGCCAGGAAAAAATACTTTTATTTGGGATTTCTGGGACTGTTAAATTTCTCGTGGGCCTCCCATAGTCTCTCTTTCTCCCCCAACCCCGGATCTGGATGGCACAAGTGATTTATTTTGCTAGCTTGCCCTTGCCCTGTACACATAGCCACACTGAGGCCAGGAAAAAAGACTTTTATTTGGGATTTCTGGGACTATTAAATTTCTTGTGCCCCCCCCATAGTCTCCCTCTTTCTCTCCTCTGAATCTGGATGGCACAAGTCAAAGATTTCTTTTGCCAGCCTGCCCTTGCCCTGTACTACACAGCCACATTGAGGCCAAGAAAAGAAAACAACTTTTATGGATTTCTGGCACTGCAGAATTTCTCTTGGGCCCCCAATAGTCTCTCCTTCTCCCCTCTGGATCTGGAATGGCACAAGTCAAAGATTTTGCCAGCCTGCCTTTGCTCATGTATACACAGCCACACTGTCTGAGGCCAAGAAAAGAAAAAAAAATATTTGGGATTTTCTGTAACTGTAAAATTTTTCTAGTCTCTCACTCTCTCTCTCTCTCTCTCTCTCTCTCATCTGGAGAATCTTCTCTGGATTCAATCTCTGGATCACACAAGTCAATGATTTATTTTGCCAGCCTGCCCTTACCCTGTAGTACATGCACAGCCATACTGCCTGCCTTTTATTTGTCTTGCCTCCCCCAGCAGCCACCCAGGCCACCACTGTCTCTCTCCCAGTCCCTCCAGATTCCTCTCCAGTCCCAACTCCTCACCCTTTCCTGACAATAACTTTCTCTGTGCCCCCTCAACCCAGTAAGTCTCCTTTCTCTCTCTCCTCTTTTTCTTTCCTCCCCTCCAAAAATAAATATTTTTTTATATTTTACTTAGTTTCTCTTTTCTGCAGTGTGTGACTCCTGGTGGCTCTGCTGCAGAAGTACAAGCTCCCCCGACCATCCTCCAACTCATCTGGGCCCACGTTGCACACTCAGCATGGTTATATACCATGAATGCATCATGTGACTGTCTGTTGCCTGACTGGATGCCACCAGACGTCTGTACATGGAGCGAGCATGCTGATGACGTCCTCATAGCAACAGTACACTAAATGACACTGCATGGACCCAGAACCAGACTTCTGTGGACTATCTGAGACCATGGATTACAGGTTCGATCCGGGGAGTTCGGATCTCGGGTGGAACAGCCGGCCCAGCCCTACATAGCAGTGGTATAGATCACCATCACAGAAAGAAATGGCTGGAAGAAAACTAGGGGATAACATTAGAATGGCAAGAAAGCAGGGGGAGGTACTGCAAATGGGTGATTTCAACATGAGAGATGTGGACTGAAGGATCACAATAGAAGCAGGCGTCAGGAATCAGCTGCTGGTTGAGATGGTCCAGGAAGCATTCCTGACCCAAAGGGTCAAGGAGCACACAAGGTAGGTGCCATCCTTGAATTAGTCCTCAAACACAGTGACAGTATAAGGGACATAACAGTACAGGACCCTTTGGGAATCAGCAACCATCAATCCCTGTGGTTTACTATCATCCATCCATCAATCAATCAATCAATCAATATCTTTATTTTGCCAGGCAAAGCACTATTGAGACAAGCTAATTTACAAGATGGACCTGGGAGCAGTACAAAATCCTTGAGGCTAAGCATATATATAAAACATAAATAAGACAACATAGCAATCGTACAGGGATAACAAGGTAAGAAATATATGAAATATGTGGCAGGCTGGGAGACAATAACAGGCTACATTCATTAGGGCTTATGAAGGACAATAATACCACACATATGAATACAGAATACATGGCTTCCGTTGTGAGATATACAGGCAAGTAGGTTGTAGCTTATATAATTCGGTACAATGTGATATAACTGTGAGATACTGTACATTGCGATAAACAGAAAGTCCAAGGGCGAATGCCATGTAACTGTAGGATGATAGATCAATTTGATTTAAGTACAGCGTGCTAGGGTGTACATCCTACTCGTGCTAGGGTTAAGAGGACTGAATCACCAAATATGCTGGATAGAGGCAGCACTGGAGAAAGGGTGTAACATAGAGAATAAGTATGGCTAGTCAAACAGTAGTAGTGGTAAGACAGAGTAGAATAGAGATAAGGGAGGAGGGTACATAAGGGCAGGTGAGGGCAATCAGGAAGGGGGAGGGGAAGGGACATAGAGAAGAGGGAGGCTGGGGGGTAGGATGTGGATAGAAGGTGATGGAAATGACAGAAGTCAGTATATCTTAGGTCATTAGCCTAATAAACAGAAGTAAAGAGGGATCGTGTGTCCCAAACGGAATAGCATCTTTGCTCCTGGGAACCATATTCAGTGGTCAGCATGTCAATGACCACAGTTATCATATTAGACAGCACAGATATAGAAGTCACAAGCAAAAGTCCTGGCCTTCAGGAGGGTGGACATCGGCAGGATAAGGGAGTTATTTCAGAAGAACGTAAAAGGGGTAAAGGCAGTATAAGGGTAGAAAAGAAATACAATATTGGAGGTCATGAGTCAGTATGCAGTGCTCCCATACCTACGGGGATTCCCGTATTTTGTGGGGATTTATATCGGAAAATGGGCTACATGGAGGAAATCAGTATTTTTCTCAATCTACGGGGATTGTTGCCGGTGCTACGGGGAGAACAGAGGCGCACTAAAGATGGCCGTCCGAGACTCTCACAGAGAGCGAGAGTAAACTCTGATTGGTGCCTCCCAACCTCATACGCTGTGATCAAGCGCCCCTGAGACTCCTGGGAGTTGTGTGATCATGTGCTGGGAGGCATCCCTGATACGCTAGACATGGTAGAGCCATGCGTGCCCCTCATGGCTTGGACTGGCAAGACAGTGCCCCCGATAGGCTAGCCACTGAGCCCCCCCACTATAGAAATCCAGACTGTGCCATAGGTAACCGCGGGAAGTTTAATTTGGAGCTCAGAGCGGCGAGCAGTACGAGGTGAGTCGTGGAGAGAGAGAGAGAGAGAGAGCGTGATCATGATCGTGGACATTATCATCCAACAAATCGGCGTTTTTTGTGAGACTAGAGAGTGCCGGCAGCGAGAAAAGGAGGAAATTCACTGCCAGTGTATCCAGAGAGTCAGCGTGACCAACTGGTTCTGTTTCCAGCCGCAGCGTCAGGAGAGCAGTAGAGGTTTGCCAGTGAGTCGTGGGCACAGCGGTAGCAGTCTGAACATCACACACTTTTGAGGCAGGTAAAACTGGTAATAAATTGATCTGTTGTCCAGTCCGGTGCACTTCAGTCTCGTAGCCTAACAGACAGTTATTCTGTTTCTGCTGCTTTTGCCAGAATGCAGGTATTGTTGTGCTAGGGAGAAATAAGTCAGTACTAGGATGTGCAGGCTGCAGAGCTTTTGCCAGAATGCAGATATTAATTTTTAAAGTATAACAGGTTTTGCTCATTGTCATGTCATATATTTGCATCGTGGATGGATCCCAAGTGACTTTAAGAAACTTTGCACATCACTCCTCAGGTGTTCATTTTACCCTGAGTAACTTTGCACAATGTGACTCCTGGGTGCCCATTTTAAGACTTTATACGTATTCACATATATATGCCTGTGTTTATCTCTTTATACCACCTGTTCAGTATCAGTGCTTCCCTTCTACGTCAGTTCTTCCCCCACCATTGCTTGTTTTCATGTTACTTGTAAATATCTTTTAGCTGTCATGTGATTATGTAATGTTTTTAGGTCAGTTTTAATTCTTAAAGTAAATAAGAACCCTTAAAACAGACAGAATACGTGTTGTAGTGATTTAGTTTACCATCCTAGTGATGCCAATAGCAATAATAAATTGGCTGGAGCATACAGGAAAACCTACAGGGATTTCATTAAGGTTTTACAGGGAAAATACAGGAAAAATGAGGGTCTGCTACAGGAAAATGCTTTGGCCGATCTGGGAGCACTGCAGTATGTCAGGACAATAGGGAAAAATAAGAGGATTGGGAAAACCCAGTGGTTTGTGTGGGAAGTGGGAGAAGCTGTGAAGGGGAAGAAGAAGAAGAAGGATCTCAGAAAATACAAAACATACTAGGGCAGGAGACACAGGGTGAAGTATCTAAGCAAGGTGAACAAGGGCAGCAAAGCTATGAGGGGGCAAAGTCTGACACTGAGCTGAGAATAGTAGAGAGAATGAAGAAGGGGGATAAAACATTCTTTCAACAAGAAAGGCAAAATGAAAAAGGGAATAGTCAGGCTGAAGAAGACAGACAGAAGAAAGGAGGAAGAGGATAAAGGGGATGGCAGACATACTGAATCAGACTGTCTGTTCAGCATTTACTGTAAATAGCAGAGTAAATGCTGTGCTAAAAACATTAGGGACCCCATATTAAGCCATGGTTGTTTCCACCATGAAAACATTGCACCATGCAAAATATAACAAGCAGCCGTCAGTGAGCCCATATTTATACAAGAAGTTCACCCTGTCCTCGTGCGCTGTCCATATGAATATTGGGTTGTGTTAGTACCACACAGTGTACAAATACATAGCATTACCACAGTCCCCTGATGGTAATAGGCAGTCAGGAGAAAATGGGGATTGTGTGTCCCAAATGGAATAGCATTTTTTGCTCCTGGGAACCATATTCAGTGGTCAGCATGTCAATGACCACATTTAGCATGCAAGACACTAAGAGGCCATTTGCATGCCATTATTTGGCCATTATCAGCTCTGTACAATGCACTCATGCACATATTCACAGAAGTATTGTGCAGACAGAGTCTCAGCCCTTCCCCTAACCCTCACTTGACCCCTATCTGGGCTGTCCCTGGCAGACTGCTGATAACCCCCTTCCAACTCAATCCCAAGTAAAATCTTAATTCCATCCCTGGTAACCTAGTGGTACCCCCCACCCCATTCAATCACCAAGTAAATTCTGTATTTTATCCTCAGCAGTCGAATATTATCCCCAGCCCTATCACTGTCAGCACAGTTGTTTCTACAGTACATGCATACTTGATCCCTGTCATTCAGATGGTAGCTGGCTGAGGTGGTGAGCAGAGGATCTGTGCCAGTCACCATCTTTGCAGATTTGTCAGTGGCAGTAACTTGTATGGATGGGTATATGCCTGCAGATGGAGAGGATGGGAGTGGTGGGTGCTGAGTGAGTGGGCCAAGAAGAGGGATGGGAGGGTTATGAATGTGTTAATGGAGACTAGGTCAGGTGAGGGGTACCACTAGACCACCAGGACTGAAATAAAGGTTTTACTCAGGACTGGAGGGGGGGGTACCCCTAGACTACCTAAGATGAAATACATATTATACTAGGGGATCAGGCAGGGGTCGGTATCGCCAGCACCAATGCTGCCAGCAGGCGGGGGGGGGTCACACACTACTGTGCACATTGCTAAGAGCAGGGTTCAGGGTGTATTAAATAGCATTGCTTTGGCATCATGTTAGTGCTTTCGCAACCCTCTGAATATACCACTGCTCCCTGTATGTAAGAGGGCTCCCTCATTCACATGGGCACAGTCATGTATCAGCATGATCATGTTATCCATTGTGCACTGGGTGACCTTTGAATATGGCTCCAGCCCTTTTGGATGCACTTAGTCCAGTTAGCATGGTGCTGTGCCTGTTACCTCCACAATGTAGGATGGGCAGGATACTAAAGGAGAGACTAGCTATCCTCAGGGAGGTTCTGAATGTGGACCAGAAATGGACCACAGTCAAGAATGGGATCATAGCAGCCACGGAAACCTGCTTTAAGCTGAGGAGTAAGAAAGGGAAATCCCGAAAGCCACTTTAGCTCAACAGCGAGATGGATGGGGCTGTTAAGGAAAACAGGGCATCATATAAGAAGTATAGGATGTCTCAGAAGGAAGAGGACAGAATAACCTATGTGGAGAACATGAGAGAGGCTAGGAAGATAGTCAGGCAGGCAAAAGCAGGAAAGAAACTGCAAACTGTGGAGGGGATCAGGGAAGGGGACAAGGACTTCTTCAGATATATAAAGGAAAAAAGAGCCACGAAAGAGGACATTGGATGGGTGGGTGGATGGATGTAAGGATAAAGCACAGGTTTTAAATGACTACTGCACTTCTGCTGAGTCACTAATAAAGAGAAGGATGGACCAATGCCACAAGGGAAGATGGGCAGGATAAGGGGCATTTGTATATACAGTAGAAGATTAGATGAGGGTGGACCAGGTCATGAAGGGACTCAGTACCCTGAAGGTGGACAAGCCCCTGAGACCAGATGGCATGCACACCAGGGTGTTGAGCAAACTAGCAGCAGAGCTAGCAAACTAGCTGGTGGACATTTTTAACTGTTTGTTAGATACAGCAGAAGTGCCACTGGAATGGAGAACAGCGAGTGTGGTACCACTGCATAAGAGCAGTGGCTAGGGACAACCTGGGGAATTATAGACCTTATTACAAACAAAAGGAAACCACACTGGGAACGGGTGCTGATGGAAAATATAAACTGGCCAACAAAAGAAAATCAACAGCACTCACTACTGAAAATAAGGATGTAAGCAGAATGGAAATGTGCTTTATTCCTTTAATAAAGTGTCCAGTGATACAAAAAAGTTTTTGTTTTTTTTTTTGTTTTTTTTTTTAAATGAAATGGCTCAGAGCGTGGGTGCTTCAGTCACTGTTACCACTCATGAAGACTTTTGTTACATCATTGCCACTACATCCATAGGCCAAATTCCTAGGAAGCCTGATTAGCCAAATTAAACATTAAGGGGGACCCAATAGACTTACATTTTTCGTAATCTTCTTCTAGAAGATAAATTGCTTTATCAGTTCATCCATGGTCCAACATTTTCTCTATTCATTCAAAGTGTATTGGAGCATCTATGTCTTTCCAATGTTGTAAGATTATCTTACTGGTCACCAAAATGCCAGTATTCCAAAGACACTTTTGACTACCCAGAGGATCCAATGAGTCTACAGGGAAGCCAAAAATTGAAATTCCTGAATCGAATGGGAAACTATATCCTAAAATCTTACATAACCTAGACCAGATAAATGCCCAGAAATTTCTAAGCTTTTCACATCTTACTAACATATGAGACAACGTCCTGTTTTCACTATTACATCTATGACAGAGGTTGGGTATGGAGGCATCAAATTTATGCAACCTTATGGGCGTAAAGTAGGCTTTATGTAATATATTAAAATAAAGCTGCAATAATCTATTATTGTGAACCCTAATCTTTTCCAGATTTTTAATATTGACCCAGTCCGCATCAGAAATTGGGACATTAAGATCTCTTTCCCAGGCAGATTTGGTCTCAACCAATGCAGTAGAAATTTCCTGCAACACAGTATGATATAATCTGGAAATCAAATGTTTATTAGTTTCCAGGTCCTCGAAAAGTGTTTCTAAAGGGTTGTTTGTAAGAATAAAAGAATTAGCATTCTTTTTAAACACAACATTTTTAACCTGCATGTATTGCCATCTTTGTATAGATGGTATGCCGTACATAGCTTGAAATTGCTCAAATTGCATGAAACTATCCCCTATATAGAAATCCCCAATTGTCTGTATGTTTTTATAGAAATACCAGTTTTTAAATATTTTGTCTTCTAAAGAAGACTTGAAATATTTGTTGTCAAAAATCGGAGTCAATTTGGATATGCCTACCACGGCCTTGATCACTACGGAAGCATATACCCAAGCCTCTATAGTGGCATTTGTGCTGCCCAGGACCTCTAAGTCTACTTTCCCCTTGCCTGATTTATGAAGCACCAGAGAATTGGAGAGCGCCATTCCCTTAAGTTTCTCTACTTCCATACATCTTCCTGCTATTAAATTATTCTGGAGTTTGTGAAACCAGTAGTATACTATCTCGAGTTGTGCAGCCAGGTAGTACAGCCAGAAATTTGGGCAGCCCTTCCCCCCTTCTTCTTTATGTTGGCAAAGCTTATGCAATGCAATCCTAGACTGTACTCCCTGCCAAAGAAATCCTCTCTCCACTCTAGCTAGAGCCATGGAAAACTGCCTTGGAAGGGTAATGGGAATGGATTCAAAGAGGAATAACAGCCTGGGTGGAATATTCATTTTAAGAATATTAATCTTCCCTAATAATACTATAGGAAGGTGTTGCCATTTTATTAAATCGGCCTTAATCTTAAACATCAGTGGGTCATAGGTAAGTTGATAAGCCCTTTTTACACCCATGGCCAGTCTGACCCCCAAATATTTAATTCTGTCTCTCTTTATGCCCAACAATAAGGGATCCCTAATATTAAGGGAATCTCCTAGATACAAAAGTTCACTCTTCCTCCAGGCCTTTTCTGCATCCAATGACAGGAGTGCGGTGTCCACTCCCGAGAGGGCCTGTATAATATTAAAGCCTTTCTAGCATGGGTGTAGGCAGGCATACTCCAAGCACTTCATGGTGTGCAATGTTATTTAAGGGGGGTAGCAAATAAGCTCTGAACTGCTTCCTTTTTCCATGAAAACTAACAAAGAAAATACTGAACCTTTCTGTAATTTTATTCATAGGAGTCAAAACTAGAAGGACTGGTCACTAATACTGTCTTTGCATCCCAAGGATAATACAACTTTACAGGCTCTGGGCTGGTATGTGGGTGTCTTAGGGAACAATGCATGGCATTTGTATTTACCCATGCATGGCAACAACCACTGTCATGAGATACAAAAGTTGTATTTATTGTGCCAAATGAGGCAACAAACACGGTCGTGGTGTATATTTGTATATTGTCTGGCTACACCCCGTGGGGGGGTAGCTCACCCTAACGGGGGGGGTAGCAGTGAGTCCACTTGGTGTGCAGATCTGAAATCCCTGGCTACACCCCTGCTTTCTAGTATTATGTTGAAGTCTTCTGCCTGCTATGAACCTCACTTGGTCCTGATGGACCAAGTTTAGAATAATTTTAGCTAGTCTTTTGGCCAAAATGTTTGAAAATATTTTAAATTCACTATTTAAAAGTGAAATAGGCCTAAATGATCCACAATCTGGGGATTTATCTTTTTTAAGTAACAGTATAATGTCAGCCTCATTAAAAGATTGAGGAATCTTCCCTTCCTTCAAAAGTTTATTATATAGATCCACCAAGGGGGCCAGACATCAGGGAGATTTTTATACATCTCAAAGGGTAGCGCATCTGGGCCAAGACATTTGCCATTAGGCAATGAGCAAATTACTGTTTGTACTTCTTCAGAAGTAATATCCCTATTTAAGCTTAATAAATCTGGGCCAGACATTCTAGGCAAGTGCAGACTGCTAATATAATCTGAAATTAGCCCTTTCTCTGGATTACTCTCAGGAGTATACAATTTTTTATAAAATATCTGAAAGGCTGCTATAATATCTTCCTCTTCTGTGGACACAACCCTATCTTCCCTACTTATGGCTTGAATTGTATTTTTATTTTTTTCACACTGAAACTGATAGGCCATCAATTTACCAGGTGTCTCACCATAAAAATAGTACTCAGCCCTAGCTTTATACATCACTTTTTCGGCTTTTTCCTGAATAATTTGCTCCACCCTGTTCCCTGCTAATGATAATTTTACTTCTGTTTGTTCTGTCCAAATCGCTATGCATTCTGCCTCCTCTGAGGCAAGTTCCCATTCAAGATTTTCTAGTTTACTGTCGTATATTCTTTTTCTTATCCCCACTTGAGACATTATCCAGCCTCCCAAGAAGGCTTTCATTGCATCCCATAATACGCCATTTTTTATATTCTAACCAGAATGATGTATCCAGAACCAATGAATTTCCTCCTCAATCCATTCCCTAAAACCAGTAAAATACCACAGGGAGTTGTCTAACATCTGTGAGGTCTTACCCTGGTGTTTAACCCCAAGTGCCTCAAGGCCTACCTCCAAAACAACCAGTGCATGATCAAATATTCTATTTGGTACATAAGAAATATTTTTAATCTTTTTACACCGTTCCTGGGAAATAAAAAAACAATCTAGCCTAGAAAAAGGCTTATGTGATTTAGAGTAGTGAGAATACATCTTCAGACTTGGATATAAATGCCTGAAGGGGTCCTACAAGTTTAGATCATGATTCATTTGTTTCACCACATTCACAGCTTGTTTTTTCTTTTCCAACATTGGAGGTTCCCTGTCTATTATTCTAAATGTTAAGTTGAAATCCTCTCCAATTACCATAGGTGCTCCAAATTGTTAGAGTTCTAAAAACAAATTAGTAAAAAAGGCAGGGTCGTCCTTATTTGGGCTGTATATTGATGCTAGTGTGATAGGGCTATTTTGAAGAAAAATTTTTGTTATAACAAACTTCTCTAAATCATCCACCATTACTTTATCTAGTCTATACCCTAATTGTTTTCTGGTGAAAATGTCTGTAGCCCTTGCAGCATCTGAAAAGTTAGATAAATAACCCTCTGCTCCCAGCAAATTCCCAAAGAATGAGGCATCCCTCCCATTAAAATGTGTTTCCTGCAAAAAAAGCAATCAGTATTTCTCTTTTTTACAATTTTAACCACTTTTCTTATTTATTCCTCTCCTTACACCCATTCAGGTTCCATGTCATCATTTGTAAT
Source organism: Neoceratodus forsteri (assembly GCA_016271365.2). Classification (NCBI taxonomy): domain Eukaryota; kingdom Metazoa; phylum Chordata; order Ceratodontiformes; family Ceratodontidae; genus Neoceratodus; species Neoceratodus forsteri. The sequence continues at coordinate 1,223,924,502 of CM057458.1, forward strand.
GTCTCCATTATGAAATAGCTTCCTCCACTTGATGTCTCCCCATCGAGGCCTGCCAAAGATATTTTTACAAAATTTAAAACAAAGAAAAAACACAGTGGCTCCTTTCCTACCTTCCTCAAAAATCCCCACACTTTGTAGTTTGGTATATGGTGAACATGAGCACCCATGCTTTTTTGAGTCCATCTTTTGTATAACCACAACAACCTGTTTTCTTTTATTTTGCTTAACCCCCCCCACCACCACCACCACCCATACTAATCTAGCCTCCTGCTTTACACATTTCTTAACAATATGATCTAAGAGGCTAAATATATTTTTAAATAATCCTCATCCATCTGAGTGTCCTAACATCAAATGGACACTCCTCCCCCCTTGAGGTTGCCGAATCTCTACTAAACGCAAAATGTAGAGGAGAAACTTGCTTAACCTACTCAGTGTTCCCCTCAGGTTGCAGAAAATTCCCCATGCCCCCCCTATAAATACTAGAAAGAGAAATAGGAAAGACCCCTGAGAGACAGAGAGAGAGAGAGAGAGAGAGAGGGAAGAGACCACTACCCTATAATAGTAATGTTACAGAGATTCCTTTAATTTGGTTTATCCCCCTCCCTCCACAACCAAATCCCCCCCCAAAACCCCAAACTGAAGAACAAATGCCCAGTGGGCAATCCCCTAGATTCAAGGCAGGCACTTCTTTACTAATCCTTGTTATTCGAAAGACCTCCCGCAGTTCCCTAAGGATCAGGGTTATCTGAGGGGCATTTCTGTCTTTTTTAGTGCTTCATCCACTTCTATTGGTGAGTGGAAGAACAGAGTTTTCCCATCTAGGTACACCCTTAGTTTAGCAGGATAGAACATGGCAAACTGAATACCTTCCCTCCTCAACTTGTCTCACACCTGGTCAAAGCTCTTATGCTTTGCCAATATGGAAGTTGGCGTGTCAGGGTACACTTGTAGCTTCAACCCATTAAAATATAGGCTTTTTCAATTCTTGCCTTTGTTAGTATTTTCTCTTTATCCTGATAACGCAGCGGTTTCACATACATAAACTGAGGTCTACCATGGATGTCTCTAGAACTAAATGCTCTGTGTGCCCTGTCCACTTCGACTTTCTTTTCAGGGAAAGGGAGGACCAAGATTTTTAATAGCATTTCTTCACAGAAGCTTTGAGGGTCATTACCCTCAATACCCTCAGTAAGGTTACCAATTTTTAGATTTGCCCTGCTAGACTTGATTCTAGGTCTTCTACGTTTAGTTTCAGGTCTTCCAGCTCTTTGTTGCTTTTTGCTAATGTGACAGATATCTTAGGAAGAGTGTCTTCAATTTTACTAACTCTGTCCTCACACTCTGTAGCTCTTACAGCCAGAGTGTCCAATTTTTCGACTACTTCAGAGAATTTCTAAGTGAGGGAAGTAACTGCCAAATTTAATGCCTCAAAACCTTGCCTCATTTCTTTCAAGATTTATTTTTGAGAGTCCTTTGCATATTCTTCCCCTTCCCCTGATGACTCCTCCAAATTTTCTTTCTCCTTTTTCCTTCCGATCCCCATTTTCTCCTTTTCAAGGTTTTTATTTCCCCGGATTTCAAAGCCATTTTCTCCACTTGTAACTCCTGTTCACTTTTTTCTTTTAAATTTCTGCCATTGGTGTAATTATTATTATTTTTTTAGAGTAAAAATATTGTAAATGCAGACTGGGAACCCAAGATATGCCACCAGGGTTATGGGGGAGGGGTTTACCTGCTTTTAATTGCTGTCTTTTCCTTTCTTTTTTTTTCCTTTGTATATTGCCCCCTTTATAATGTTTTCCTGCCTTGACTGAGGCTCCAGAGGTACTGGGTGTTTTTCTTTTATATCTTTTGCCCTGTGAGGGTTTAACCTCCTGTTGAGGGTTACCATTTTGGGGGGTGGGGGGTATCGGACTTCTCAGCATGTCACCCCTTACCAAATCAGACTTTACCCTTTCAGGTTCTCCCTTATGTGTAACAAAGACAAAAACTCCCTTCACCTGGCTTTCCCAGATGAAGGGGTTACCTGAAAGGCTTTGCACAGATTCACCAGAAGAAGTAGCCGCTTGAGGTTGGATATTTTTTGACCAAATGTCAATAGGCCACTGAGCATTGGAGTCTCCCTCCAGTACCGACTCCCCCAGTCCTTCCACTTTAGAGCTAGCTGTGGTGTCCTCTTCAACTGAGGGCTCGACCCGTCCATCGCCCATGCTGCCTATAAGGTTAACCCTCGGTTCTTTGAATGGTAGTTGGGCAGTCTCGCAGAAGCATCTAAACAGCCCTGTCATGCCAAACGAAGTTCAGTGAATTCAGCGATGCCAACCCCAAAGTGCAGCACAAACCCCAGCCAATCTGCAAACTCAAACCAACAACAATGGAGAAATGGAGCTACTCGCGGCAAGGTTTGCATTCCTCTTCCAACCGCAATTCCACCATTCTGGGGCTTCTTTTGCAAATTCAGCAACACATCTCAACACCGAGAGAGGAGCGGTTGGTCAGCGTTCTCCCGCATGTAGCAGGTTAGGTGCAGCACTGCATTCTGACATGCGCAGAATGCCACCTCCCATCAATGATTTCCCAAAGCTGGACAGAATATTCCATGATACAAAAAAGTTAAAAGTACAGCTACAAAAAAAGTTAAAAGCTCACACTGGTAGTTGTGCTTTTAACTTTTTTGTATCACTGGACATTTTAACAAAGGAATTGAGCACAATTCCATTCTGCCTAAATGCTTATTTTCAGTAGTGAGTGCCATGGATTTTGCTTGTTGGCGAAGCTGATGGAGACCATCAAAGAATGGTTGGTTGAATTCTTTAAGGCAAATGAACTCCAGGATGAGAGGCAGCATAGGTTCATGTCAGGGAGGTCATGCCAGACCAACTTAATTGATTTCTTCGACCGTATAAAAAGGTTGCTGACAAGGCTGTTGATATACTGCACTTGGATTTCAGTAAAGCCTTCACTTAAGTTCCCACAAAACATAAATCAAAAAGTTGGAGGAATTAGAGGTAGGTAGGTAGCAAATTGACAAGGTGGGTGGCAAACTGGATCAGCAGGATGACCCAAAAGGCAGTGGTGGTAAGAGAGCTATCAGGATAAGGGAGGTCACCAATAGGGTCCCACAGGGGTCAGTGCTTGGACCTGTGTTGTTTAACGTGTTTATTAATGACATAGGGGAGGGAGTTAGAGACAAGATTTGCCTCTTTGCGAATAACACCAAACTCTGTGGGAGGGTGGACACCAAAGAGGGGTCAGGGACCTTAGAGAGGACATTGAAAAGCTTGACAAGTGGTCTGGTATCTGGTACCCAGTTAGAATAGTGCTACACGAATAGTGCCAGTCTACAGAGAGCTAGTCCATATAGCACTAGCATGGACAGCAAGAGGGGATATACAGTGCTTTCAGTAAGCGCTCCTCTGGTCACTGTCCATGGTGCTTTACAAGCACAAGGGCACCTGAATCCAGGAGGCTGGCTCAGCTGCTCCTGTGGTGTGGAGGGCTGTTGCATAGAGCAGCTTGACCAGCAACAGTGGAGACCAGGGTTCTAATCCTGGTCTCCCAAACATTTTTGTGCACTGGGACTTAGTTTTTTTTACACAGGGCTGTGGAAACAGTATTCCACGGGGCCCAAAAATTTCAACTTGCCCGTGATCTGCTGCCCCCAGAGTAAGAATCCTTCAGTCTGGGAGGAGCGGGGGGCAGAAGAGCCCCCCACAAAAAATTGCTGCTATTTTGTCGGCGCGATTCTGGACCACGCTATTATTGTCGGCACTGTTCTGACCCAGTGCCCTAGTATCTTACAGCTGGAGTTTAATGTAAAAAAGTGCAAGGTCATGCACATTGGTTGCAAGAACCTGAGATCTGAATACTGGCTGGGAGGAGGTTTAAAGTCATAGTGACAAAGGAGGAAAAGGATTTGGGCATAGCCATAACCAATAACCTGAAACAGTCTGTCCAATGCAAAAAGGCAGCAGCCAAGGTGAATAGGATGTTGGGGTGCATAGCTAGAGAAAGATATAAATCAAGTAGGGGTGGTGCAAAGAAGTGCAACAAAGATGATTCAGGGTCAGCAGGGCGACCCATATGAGAACAGGCCTAGGAAGCTAAATATATACTCACTGGAGGAAGGTAGGGGGAGACATGATTGAAACCTTCAAGTACCTCAAAGGTATTAACAAGGTGGATCACGAAAGCCACTTTACCCTGCTGACCCTGAATCATCTTTGTTGCACTTCTTTGCACCACCCCTACTTGATTTATATCTTTCTCAAATGGGGGCTCCAATGCTGCACACAGCAGTCCAGGTGTGGTCACGCCATGGATCTGTACAGTAATAGGATAACCTCCTTCCTTCTGCTAGTGAACTCTCTAGCTATGCACCCCAACATCCTATTCACCTTGGCTGCTGCCTTTTTGCATTGGACAGACTGTTTCAGGTTATTGGTTATGGCTACAAACAGGTGGGGGGGAGGTTCAAGAAGGAGGTCAGCAGACACTTCTTCACAGAAAGAGTAGTATCAGGCTGGAATGAACTGCCAGCAGAGGTTGCGAACCAGAAGATGGTCAACAGATTCAAGAGGAGGTGGGATGAAGCAAAGGGGAAAGTCAGGGTTAAAGGAGAAAGGGGCAGGACCCATTGTAATTCAATGAACAAAGGGCCCACATGGAGCAGACTAGATAGAGTGTATGACCTTCTTCTGCTAGCAACTTTGTATGTTTAGATTTTCATATAATGTTCTGAATATGTGGGCCAAAACCTTTTAAGTTACATAATGTGATAGAGTTTGACGCCTTTGTCTCTACTGAGTCCAGTGCTCAGGGTGCTAAAAACGTTTCCAAAATGTTAACTCCCATGCTCTTCTGTCTCAGTTTTAAAGTTGCCTTTAAGGACTGCCACTTTAATGGCTTCCAAATTATGTCCTGAGCTGAACAATATCCCCTTCTTGTGTGTACAACTGGTCTTCTATTAAAGGAGTTTCAGCCTGCAGTACACTGTAACCTAATAAAGTATCATATTTACCTAACCAAAAGATCCTCTTTGTGTTTCTCTTGTGGTTTTGTGTGGACTAATACAGCACACCCTTATCTTTATTAGTAAAATGTATGAACATTTTGTGACTTTTTATGCTGAGGAGGAAAAGATCTTTCAGTACTGGAAGACTATAATACTCTCACTTTGTACAGCTTGTCTGTGTTCTCTTTTGAGCGCACATTGGCAGAGATCTTGGTCTCCTGATTTCAGCTATCTTGCTTACATCCAGTGTTTGCAGCAACTGAGAGAAAGAGCAGAATTCCCTGCCCGAGTCACTCTGGTGTCTGAATCTGCTGAACAATTAGTACAACATCAGGACTCCAGTCCTGTAACTGTTTGTATTCAGGTAGTTAGTTAGGGCCTATAGGTTTTCTGTGTGGAAGACCTAAGTTGTAGAAAGAATGAGTCTCTTGCCTAGCCGATAAGAGGGGGGATGTCACCTTGAACCCTCCTATAATGGCTTAGTTGTCCTTCTCTGAATTCTTTCAACCCACTCTATGTCTTACCTTAGATAAAGCACCCAAAACTGACAGCAGTACTCCAGCTGAGGCCATATCTCACCATATCAGCAAAGACAAGAAATGTTTGGTTAAATCTGTGAACCCTGATAATGTAATTCCCCCCAGATGTCTATGAAGGTTTGTGAAAATATATAATACACTGCTGCCTCTCCCAAGACTATTGTTTCATGTTCTTTTGCTATGTGGAGTAATCTATACAAACATACATTGGGAATGGATCCTTTAAAAATCATGTTTTTTTATGGTTGTTGCTTGAGACCAGCATTTTCTGGTTCTGTCTGAACACTCTGTCCTCATTAGTTTTGTGCAGTATTTGCAGATGCCTACTAATTCCAAGCTGCATTGTAGAATGTTTGTGGTTCAGCAAGCAGCTCTTTGTGAAACCTCTAGACTGACTGTCATGAACAATTTGTGAAATCACAAGCTTCAAAGGCCCGGTTCAGGGGGCAGCTACTAACTAAGCCACTTATGTGATGTACAGTGAATGAACTGTTCATCAAAAACTCCAGTCCCCATCCTGAAAGTCAGTGTGTGTGTGGTGGTAATGGTGCAGATTTGTCTGATCAGATAAAAAGTTGAATTTCTCTCAGCAGAACTTGCGTGAGAAAAATCTTTTTTTCCTGCTTTTTTTTCTTGTGTTCTGTTATGTAAAAGCAAGTCATACAGATTTTTGTGTATGGTGATGCTCTATTCATGTTATATCTTGATGCACTATGATATGGGTTCCAATCAGACAAAAGTAGAAATATTACAAGCAGTGATCGTCAACTCTTTTCTTCTGCTGATCCAGTACTCACATCAAGAAATCAAAAATCTTTGAGTTTCAGGTTTAAAGTCAAACCTCTAAAGAACCAAATATTTCTGTCTTTCACCCCTTTCCAACTCCTTGTGGAGACCTTTACTACCGAGCAGAGTGAGGATCTTGGAACTATCTAAGTCAGAATTTCTACCTTGAACCAATATTGAAATAAGCTTACAGATCTCAGGATCACAGTTGGCTGAGGTGAATATTGGACTTTTCTTCCACAGATGTTATCCCAGGAAGGAGAAGAAACAAAACAGCAGGTTATTACTGTAACCCTAAGCACTACCAAAGTAATTTCCATGCTGTACAGTGGTGGCTCAAGAAGTTACAGTAATCAGGAATGGGGCAGAAACAGGGACAGGGACAGAGGCACTGTAACTAGACACTGAAAATTAATTTTAAATCTGGATTATGTTGGAAAGCAAGTGAGCATGTGATGGTTGCAGGATTCAAATCTAGGTCCCCATGTTCACAGATCTAAAATCAAACAACTAAGCCAAACTTACATTCACAAAAGGCTGCCTACTAAACTACATAAATGATGCATCTCTGCTGGAGTGTAGTTTTGGCATAACATAGTAGGGTAGCTTACCTTGTGCCCTGGAAGTAGTTGCTCTAGATGCCATGCATAGTGTGGTCCATGGCACACATTCATGCCTGTACTTCCTGTTGGTTATGCTTGGCTGTCAGTTGAAATAATGATGACTACAAGGAAACATAGAATATGGCAGCAGAAAAAAGGCCCAGTGGCTCATCCACTCTGTCAACCCCACCTACTACTTGTGTGATGTCGCTATTGGCCATCCACCCCCCTCCCCAGTGAACTAAAGACTGGCATCTGTGCTATCCATTCCCCTACCAAAGTATCACACACACAAACACTAAGTACATCATTACTAGGGGTATGTGACACATCTTGCATCTGCCAACATTGATCATTGGTGCTGCCAAATCTTGGGTAGCAGTGGAAATGTACTCAGTAATAAGGAACCACAAATTTATTTATTTACTGAAAATTTTGATAACTGAGAAATGCATGCTGAGCCAAGGCTCATTTCCAGGTGCAACCTGGGAGAGAGGGGAGTGGAAGTAAGGTGTGCAGGCACTGCAAACATTAGAAGTGCAGTAAGAGCAAGGTACAAGTGCAGAACAATATAAAACAGCAAATTTACAAAGATTGCAAATGAGCTGAGAAGCTCATACTAGACATGGTTAGGCTGTACAAATGCTTGTAAGTGTGCTTGGTTAAGTTTGGCCCTCAGGAGAGAACAGACTGAGGGCCAGGAGTTCAGGGGACACCAGGAAAGACAAGGCTTAAGCTGGGGCGGGGCTAGTAAAAACTGTTGGGAAAAGGGAACAGAGGATTCAGGAAGAGGGTGATAGATACACAGAGGGGGAGGAGAGAGCCTTAGAAGGCATTTTAAGGTTTGGTGGGAGGGGAATAGATGAAAGGGAGAGGGGAGCAAGAGCCAAAGGTAGGGAAAAGCAGCTTGACTGGTACATGAGCAGGAATGAGTATAGAAAGTAAGGAAGGGAGGAGAGGAGAGAAGATAGGTAGGGAGGAAGAGAGCCAAACCAGTATGTGGTGATAAAGATGGCCCAGTGGGACTGGTGCCTTAACAGTAAGAGGAGGGTGGAAAGGGAGGAGTAGAGAGGGCAATTGTGGGTGCAAGGAAGATAGATGGCAGCAAAGCGATAAAAACATTACAAAGGATTCCCAGTCTGGCAAGAGAAGAGGGAGGGGCAGAGTTATGGACCACATTGGCATAGTCAAAAATAGGGAGGATCATTCTGGTTACCAGCTCCTGGCAGACCTGGTGAGGGAGGCTGTCCTTGCTATGGTAGATGGTGCCGTGTTTGGGGCAGAGTTTGGAGTGGATGGTGTCAATGTGGATGGTGAAGTCTAATTTACTATCTAGCCACACTCAAAGGTATTTGAAGGTAGGAACAACTTCCAATTGGGTGCCATACAGGATGGAGAAGAGGAGAAGACTGGGGAAGACAAGAGCCTTATTAATTTCTGGCTGGTGCCAAAGGTCATGGACACAGTCTTCTTGGTATTAACTTTGAGCTGGTTAGCATGGAACCAGTGCAGAACATTATGGAAGTCAAGCTGGAGTGGGACCTCTGCCTCAGAAGTAGAAGGACCTAATGAATAAATGACTATGTTATCTGCTTTCATGTGTATGTGTGAAGAGACACAGGTGGAAAGGAGATTGTTAAGGAAAATGATGGCTAGTATAAGGCCCAGGATGGAGCCCTGGGGGACATCTGCTAAGATTTGGGGGGGTAACAACACACCACCCACCTGAATTGACTGTTGAACTGTTGACAGCCTGTAAGGTATGAGTGGAACCAGTCCACAGCTGAAGCAGAGAGGCCAGATGAGGTCAGCTTGTCCAAGAGGAGGGGGTTGGATATTGAGAAAAACACCTTCACAAGATCAATGAGTATGGCTGTGGTGATATGTCCCTGATCCATCCCAGTCAGGATGCAGTCAGTTACACATTCAGCAGGGAGGAGGTGATGGAGTGATCCTTTCTAAAGCCAGATTGGAATGGAGAGAGGAAAGACCAGGAGTCAAGAAAGTCATCAAGTCTGGAGTAAACTACGGACTCTTGAAGTTTAGCAAAGGGAAGGGAGGAGTGAGATCAGACTGTAGCTTCTTGGGGAGGAGGGATCATCCCCCCTGTGAAGAGGTAATACCTCGGCAACTTTGAAGGCATGAATGTCAGCACAGAGGGAGAAGAATAGATTCAGAAGGTGAGTGAGTGGATGGATGATAGCTGGAGCGGATAGTTCTAGAAGTTTAGGGTCCCAACCATCAAGGCTGTGTTTGGAAGGGTTAAGAGAAATAAGGGCAAGGAAAACTTCCGGAGGGGGGGAAGGAAGGAAATATAGCCTTCTGACGAAGGGGATAAAGGAGATAGAGAGAGAGAAAGAGAGAGCGGGGGGACTGGCAGGGTAGAGTACAAGTAGTCAAGAAGTTGTTAAAAAGGGAAGTGACAGCAAGAGGATCAGAGACTGGTGAGCCATCCACCTGGGGGAGAGGGCTGGAGTGGGAGATGGAACAGGGAGTAGATCACTTTCCAGAATTTGGAAAGGGCATTTAAATTGCAATGAAGGCTGGACTTGAAGTAGTGGGCCTTTGCAGTGCAAACTGCCTTTGTTCAGGAGTTCCTGAGTGATCTGTAGAATTGGAGGACAGATGTGGAGTGGGAGGATTTGAAGAAAGCCCACGCAAGATCCTGAGACTTGTACATTCCAATAAGGTCTGAAGTGATCCAGGGGTGGTGGGAGAGTTTCACCCTGTGTTTTCTGAGGGGAGCATAAATGTTCCAGGTGCTGTTTAAGATGGCAATGAAGAATGAAAGGGCAGTATTAATGCCTTGGGGTGAGTAGACAGTGGACCAATCTGAAGACGCAAGGTCCTTCATGACAGCATCAGTGCCAAGTGACCTGAGAGGCCTGTGCCAAATGTATTTGGTGGTGGACTAAGGGGGATGGACTTTATCAACACAGTAGGTTAGGCAGTGGTCACTGAAAGCATCAGGAAGAACTCCTGCAACAGTGATGCAATAAGGGTGCAGGGAGAGCACCCAATCCAGGAAGGAGTGGTTGGAGGAGTGAGGGTGGAGTCTGGTGGGTTCGGTGTTTCACTGTGTGAGGCTCAGGGACTTGATAATGTGGAGAATGGGCTTAGAAGGGGGGGAGAGCCAGTTTACATTAAAATCTCTGAAGAGGATGAAGTCGCCAAAGGCAGAGAGGGAGATGAGGGAACAGAGGGAGTTGAGGAGACAGGAGGAAGAGATCTTAGGCAAGGCATAGGGGAGACTGACAAAGATGGGAAGGGTGGAAGGAAGGGAAAGTTTTACGAGAAGGAGCTCGTGAAAGGAGGGAAGGATCTCCTTGAAAGAGATGGAGCAGGAGAGGGTTTGATGGATATAGGTAAGGCAACTCCTCCACCACATTTGCCTCTGTTCTGGCGAAAGAGATGGAAGTCTGGGAGGGCTAGACAGGAGTCAGGAACTTTATAGGAAAGCCAGGTTTCAGAAATACACAAGATGGCAGGAGAGTCAGGAGAGTGCATGGGGATCCATACTTGGAGGGAGTCAAGCTTAGGGAAGAGTCTTCTTACACTGAGATGGAAGAGGCTAAGGCCTTTAGATAAAGAATGGAAAGAGGAAGGGGGAGCAGGATTTATCTCAATGTTGCCAGCCAGTAAGAGGAGGATAAGAAGAGGGAAGAGAAGGGAGAGAGTCTTTCAATTTTTTTGATGATAGGGAGAGTAAGTGGGGGGGAGGGGAGATGGGAGAGAAAGAAACAATGGGGAAGTTCAAGGTTTAAGAAGAGGGTATGAAGAAGACCAGGGTGTAAAAGGAGTATGGGGGGATTAGGTACAAAGGGGGAGGGTGATGGAAAGTGGGATGGGAAGGTGAAATGGAGGAGGAGGAGGCTAGAGGTACAAGAGAGGACCTGAAGGAGGGAGTGGGGGTAAGGGAAAGAAGAGGGAGAATGATGAGCTAGATAGGTAGCAACATGACCATGGTAAGAAGGGTCCTGACAGGAAGGGTGGAGAAGGAGGGGGGTAGAGGTTGTTCAAGTACCAATATAAATTGTCCCAAATTAGGAGTGTGCAACAAGAAAGGAAATAAATATGGGTAAGTAAGCACAAGTATAAGGAGACTCAGATTGGGAGTAGGTAGCTAAATGAAAAACAGGTAGACAAGCACAAATACCAAACTGACCAGGTAGAAATAAGCAACTGAGGAAGGCAAGCAAGCAAGCAAAAAAATTGTTATTTATATAGCGCCTTTCAAAATCAAGCCACTTTAAACAGTATAAACCACAAATACATAAAAACAGTCAGCAATATAAAGTATTTAAAATCAATCAATCTGGAAAAGCCAATGGAAAAAAAATAAGTTTTTAACATAGATTTAAAATTGCTGACTGTCAGGCATTCTCTCAACCGACGAGGTAGAGAATTCCACAGGGTTGGTATTGCAAATGAAAAAGTACGAGCTCCAGAAGTTTTTAGGAGAACCCTGGGAATCTCTAGCAATCCCTCATCGGCAGATCAGAGAGGATGACTGGGGAAGTAGGGAGTCAGTAGATCTTTCAGGTAGTCGGGTCCCTGTTTGTGTAGGGCTTTAAAGGTAAGCAAGCCTACCTTACAGGTGATCTGCCACCGAACTGGCAGCCAGTGCACTTCATACAGCACAGGCATAATATGGTTGGTCCTAGAAGTACCAGTCAACAGCCTGGCTGCAGCATTCTGCACTAGCTGCAAGTGGCAGATATCAACCCCAGACAGTCCTAGGTAGAGGGCATTGCAGTAGTCAAGATGGGTAGAAATGAAAGCATTGACCAGTGTTGGAAGGTCACCCGGTGGAACCAGGTGTTTCAACCAGGGGATATTCCTCAGATGGTAAAATGAGGATTTAACCACAGCTACCTGAGATTTCAGGGTCATGCCATCGTCAAAAATAATGCCCAGGTTATGCACCCGACCTGAGGTAGTGAGCGGGACACCATTGAGCCATAGGCCCAACACATGACCAGCCCCCAAACCCGCCCCCGAGTGACCCGGATCCACAACCAACACCTCAGTCTTATCCGGATTCAGTCTCAGCCAACTCAAGCTCATCCAGTCATTGCTCTCAGAGAGGCAACTATTTAACACAGAGATCGCATCAACCTGTCCGGGTACAAAAGACATATTCAGCTGAGTATCATCTACACAGCAGTGAAAACTCAAGCTGTATCACCTGATGATATCTCCCAATGGCAGCATATACACTGCGAACAACATGGGTGCCAATATGGATCCCTGCGGCACCCCGCAAGACAGGGGGAGGGCACCAGAGGAATAAATTCCAGTGACCACCCTCTGAGACCTGCCTATGAGGAATGATCAAAACCATTCGAGGACTATACCCGACAGTCCACAAAGGAACCACAGGGTCTCCAAAAGCACCCCATGGTCCACAGTGTCAAAGGCTGATGAGAGATTGAGAAGGACCAAGATGGTATGAGCCTTTCGATCTCTTGCCATTAGGAGGTCATTTAATACCCGAACAAGGGCAATCTCCATGCTATGCCTCTTCCTGAAACCAGACTGAAGAGCTTCATAGACATTGTGGGTTACAAGGTGATTGTCTAGTTGCAATGCAACCACCTTTTCAACAACCTTCCACACAAAGGGCAGGTTAGAGACAGGTCGGTAGTTAGCTGGATAGTCAGGATCCAAGGAGGATTTTTTAAGGAGTGGTCAAATGACTGCCTCCTTTGGGGGTCTGGAAAGATCCCCCTCTCCAAGGATCTCCATAGAATTTCAGCTAGGATTGGGAAAATAACATCTACACACCCCACTAAAAGGGGTGTATAGGCCTAAATACAAAATTGACCCAGCTGGCATGCAGTTAGGTACATATTTGGTTAAAGACAAGTACCAGAGATGAAGCAAGTCTAGGCTAGAGAACTAGCAGTCCCAACAAACAGTAGGTACTCAGAGGCTGATAATGTAATGGTGCAATAAGCTATGCAAATATAAAGCAAGTTGAAGCTAATGTGAATTAATATCTGGATGTCTGTGTGTTGGGGTAGAGTATAAAAGTGCAACATGGGTAATTAAAAAAAGGATACTTGATGATTTACCAAAACTGCAGGACCAATGAGGGAATGCTAACTGTGAGCCAGGTTTCTGAAGCAGTCAAACTGCCATAAGTTGCCAAAGGGAGGCAGAAACATGGTGGCATATTTCTAGAAAAAAAGGCAATTTTCTGGTCATTCTCATAGTTATGTAGTTACATAGTTAAGGTTACAGGCAAAAATACACTCTAGCCTTATGAGTTGCCACCTGTTCTCACAGGTATTGACCAAAAAATTGTCCTGAATTCATAAGCCTATCTAGGTTATTTTTAAAACCAGATAGAGTATTACAGCTTACAATCTCCACTGGTAGAGCATTCCATTGTGCTATTACCCTTTGTGTATACCAGTTTTTTCCTGTGTTTTGTTTTGAAAGGCTCCCCATTATATTGGTTGAGATGTAATCTCATTCCTGGTTTAATATCCCTGTGGTTTAGGTGTAATACACCTCATAAGTTTTGGTCCCTCCTGGTTCTGTATGTCAATATCTCTCCTCTCTTTGACTTCTCCTCTTGAACTTGAGTTGTACATGTTCAGTGACTGCAATCTTTCCTCGTATTTTTCTGTTGTTGTTCTCTGATCATTCAAGTGAGTTTACTCTTTCAATTTTTTATTATATCTTTCTTAGTACTGGGGTTCTGTACTTAGACAGAGAATTCTAAATGGGACCTTACAAGTGACCTATACAAGGCAAAAACATTCACTTCTACTGACAATGTTATGTTTTATACAGCCTAACACTTACACACAAACATGCAAAAAATGCCAGCAGATACAGGCCCTAAGAACTATCGAGTCTGTTCAAGTGTGCAGCAGTCAGATTTTACATTTGACTGGCCTTGTTTTCTGCTGATTGAGTCTGGTCCCCTCATCTTAAGTCTCTGATCACCACTACTCCTAGATCTTTTTCCCTATTTGTTTCCCTCAGTTTTTGACCACTGACCATGTATTAATATCAAGGATTGTGTCTTCCAAAATGCATCACAGTACACTTTTCAGGACTGAAGTTCATACCAGACATTTTTGTCCAGTTGCTGTTGCAGGTACACAGGTATGCAAAGATAATGCAGGACACAGTAAAAGGGTACAACACACCCACAGTGTGTTTTATTTTATGAAAAAGTACAAAAATACAAAAATAATAAATAAATATCAATAAACAGTTCAATCAGAACTAGAAAATAAACAACAGCATAATACTATTCCACCTTACTTCAGGTATCTCAAAATTCAATCCTTAGCTTCTCTGCTGCTTGAGACAAATTCCCTGTTTCAGGCACAGGTCCTTCCTCTTACCTTAATCTCAGGTAAGTGAGACTGCCTGGTTAGCTAATCTAACTCTTGGTGTTCGAGGAGGGCTTATATAGCCCTCCCACTTATGGGAAAGTCCTTCCTATAACATCCAGTTAGTTCTAGAATGGTCCCTAAATAGGGAAACTCCTCCTCTGTTACATAATGAGGTTTTACTTATGTAAAGTCCCTCTATAGGAAATCTCCTTCCTGAGGTTTTTCTTATGGGAAGTCCCTTATTTTCTATATATGCAAACATTGCAAACATTTATTGTATTTATACATGTGCTGTACTGTTATAGTATATGGACACTAGCCCTTTAATTTATATCTCAGGGCTCTATAAATAATGGGGCTCCTTTAGAGACCTGCAGTGTCTCTTTATTCTTTCATTTGTTTAATTTCTTTATTGCATTTGGTTTATCTTGCAGCACTCTCCTTATTCTGAAGGCTACTTTAATTGGATAGTATTTCCACATACATAGGGATGTTCTTGTCCCTTTAAATCATTTGTTTTCTATGTTGAAGCAGAACGGCAGACTGCTAGACAATCATTATCTAGCTGCTCTGCTTTGGGGCTCTGCATAGCTTTGATAAGCCCCTTTTTTATTTCTTTTTATGCTGGGCTGTAGCTTTTATATCCAGGAACAGCATAGTCCCTTTTTATTTTCAAGCGCTCGTTTTTCAGAGCACACTGATTACTCGGGGAAGCCTGCCTCTCTAGCAACCTGGACTGGCTGAACACATGCCATGGACTCCTCCACAGCCAGATGGCACAATTCTACAGCATATTTTATACATAGCCAATATCCGGGAGTCCTAATAATACAGGGGCATCAGTAATTCTTCACATAGATACCGAGCGGCAGCAAAAGTAAAAGTTGAAGCTTGCCACTTGGTTCGAACAGTTCCTTCTTCAATGCAGGATTTCTTTGGCATAACATTCTACATAACAATGGAGTGGCAGCAAAATAATTCAAACAGCATAAGCATAATGTTGCTTCGTATATAGAAACTAGAAATAAAAGTAGTACGATAAACATTTTAGTGAGAGATAGAAAAGACTGACATAGGTGGCCAACCTACGTCAGGGAGGAAAAAGGTAAAGTATAGTATAAGAAGAGACTGTTGCACAACAGATTTCAGTAGGGAAAAGAAGAAGATAGAAAAGGCATCCCTCTGCCGGGGTTATCGGACTGACAGAATGCAGTTCTGCCACAGCTGCTTATGATGTCCAGATGTTTTTTCATTTTGATGTAGTCTGTTTCAAAATCCAGTACTAGATCTACTCTTGTGTCATCCACATATTTTGCTGTACCGACCTCCAGTTCCTCATTCATGTCTCTTATATAGAAATTGAATAGTGTGGGTCCCAGTACCAAACCTAGGGGCACTCCACTTATTACATCTCCCCAATCTGACTGTTCTCCTATCACTCCTGCTCTCTGCTCTCTGTGGTATTGACAATCTATTATCCAGTTGTTAAACACTGGTGGCACTTTTCCTGTAATTTATTTATCAATAATTTGTGAAGCATGGTGTTGGAGGTTTTACTTAAATCTAAAGAAACTACATCAGCAGATTTCCCTACATTTAGTGCTTTATTAATGGGTTCAGAAAAGTTAATTATGTTGATCTGACACAATCTGGTCCCGTGAATCCATGCTGAGTGTTGTCCTTCTCATTATTTTCTTCTAGCCAGGTTTCCAAGACTTCCTTAAAGCGCTAGTATAATGAGACTTTTTAGCCCTAATATGTGACTGGAGTAATGAGTTAGGGCCTTTTGTCACTAACTGTAATGTGTTTATGTTCCTAATCTTTTTTAATCAAGCATTTCAATAACGTCCATGAGATATCTGTGGACTGAAACATTTTGGATCTTGTCAACACACGCACACACTGGGGGGAAGCTGCACTGCTCTGCCGTTGGCTCACTAACAGTTTATCAGAGTTTAGTTTAAAACACATTGGGTCTGGTACAGTCACCAAAAGTCAATGACTGGAAAGCAAACTGATACTAGATGGGTACACCATAAGTGGACAAAAGTCCTAACATTTATAATGTACTACACCACTCAAAACTCGAAAAACAACAGTAACCCACTTGACTGGCAGCAGCCATCATCAATCAATCAAACTTTATTTAACCAGGCATAACACCATTGAGCAGGCTCATTCTCAAGGTGGTCCTGGACATAGACAAATGTATCACAGGTAGGTATGAGACAAGAAAGCAAACACTATACATATGCAGGGCTAACACATGCCTAACAGTTAGGGCTAACATATTTGAGAGCTAGTTATTGCACAAGAAACAACAAACATAATAAATCTAAGGCTAGTTTGGTTGTATTCTGCTGGTTATTCAAATGTGGGACTTGTGTGAAGGAGGGTTATAGAATGTGGAGGTATAGAAGGTAGGGGGATAGGTAGGGTGAGGTAGGTAGGGAGGTTGGGAGAAGAGTGTGCTAAAAGTGCTGGAGCTCCATTAATAGGGGAAGGTGGGAGCTGCAAGTTATTTGAGAGTCGGGGGATTCAGCAAACGAATAGGGACACTCTGGTCATCTATAACAGTTGCAGGTTTCCTTTAGGTACTCTGTAATTAGTGCTTTGAAGGTGAAGGGACCAGGAAGGGTTGAGAGCTTTATTGACCTTTGCATAGTATTCCAAATGGAAGGAAGGGAGAAGCTGATTGCAGCCGAGCCATGAGATGATCTTACTCTAGGTATTTGAAAGCAGATTAAGGAGAAGCGTATCAGCCCGTACGACCCCTTGACATGCTCAAATAAGCTCGAGATGTGTGCTGGTAGCTTATCAGACAAGGCCTTATATATAAAAAGGAAGG
Source organism: Neoceratodus forsteri (assembly GCA_016271365.2). NCBI lineage: Eukaryota > Metazoa > Chordata > Ceratodontiformes > Ceratodontidae > Neoceratodus > Neoceratodus forsteri. Next base: position 1,223,941,652 of record CM057458.1, read on the forward strand.
CATTTATTTTCCTCCTTGTAGTGAGCGAGGTCCATCCCAACTCTTGGTACAGCAGGCAGTGATGGGTGCAAAAAGGCAGATTAAGAAGGAACCTCAAGGATAGGTGATAAAGAGTGTCAAGTTTACGGAGCAATGAAGAAGGACAATTAATGAAGAGGAAGTCAGCGTAGTCCAGTAAAGGCAGGAATGTAGATTGCACTAGTATCTTTCTGGCTTCGATGGTAAGTAGATGTTTAATGAGGTAGAATATACCTAAGCGTCATCTTAAGTTTTCCGATAGTTCATTCAGGTGGCATAGGAAATTTAGCTTGTTGTCCAGCCAGAATCCCAAGTATTTAAAGGTAACAACGGTTTCCAGGGGTTCACCTAATAAGGTTGGAATCTTTAGGTTGCATGTTGGCCCTGAGGTGGCGTTCAAAGAGAGGATCATGGATTTTATATTTTTGGCGTTAAACAGTAGTTTGTGCTTCATAAGATTAAGTTGGAGAGAGATAAAATCTCACTGTAAATCCTTATGGGCCATGTCTAGGAAAGAGTTAGCAGTGTAGAGGACTGTATCATCTGCAAATAAGTGCACTTTAGCTGTGCGCAGGTGTGAATCAAGGTTATTGATGTAGATTGCAAATAGGACTGGGCCCAAACTAGAGCCTTGAGGGACACCTCTTGGTAGTATTTTCAGTGGGGACAGTTCTCCCAGAGCTTTGCCTCATTGTAGTCTGTTAGTAAGGTAGCTGGTGAACCATTTAACGGCAGAACTGTCAAGACCGATGTTACTTAATGCATTAAGCATGATGTTGTGATCCACAGTGTCGAACACCTTACTAAGGTCAAGGAAGAGTGCAAACATGTGCTTCTTAGCGTCCAAGGCAATTTGCCAGTCGGTGGTTACTTTAGCAAGGGCGGACACTGTGCTATGTTTGGCTCTGAAGCCTGACTGAGCAGCATTTAACCATTTCTGTGAATCCAGGTGCTCCCTGATTTGGGTGTCGATGATTTTTTCCAATAATTTTGAAAGGGAGGATAGTATAGAAATAGGCCAATAGTTTTTCAGGTCGCTAGGGTCCCCGGACTTGAACAAAGGGATAATGTGAGCAGTTTTTCACAATAAGGGTAACTCACCCTGAGATAGGGAGATGTTAAATAGACAATAGGGGCGGTTAGAAAATAATGGCCTAATTTTAGGAAGAAAGGTTCAATGAGGTCAGCACCAGCACTCTTTTTAGTATCTAAAGACAGTAGGAGATTCTCCACTTGCTTAAAGGATATAGGGCGGAAGCTGAAGAGGGAAGAGTAGCTCTGGTTGGTGTTGGTGTTGAGGCTTGTGGCATCAGTGTCATCCCCATGTTGGCTAATCTTACTGAATGGAGAGATGTCAAATGCCAGCCCTGCTGTGGCAAAGTGTTAATTGAGTTGTTTAAGTATATACTCTCTATCCGTGAAAGTGGTGTCCCCGGACACTAGTTTGGTCGGAAGGGAGGCAGCGGTGGTATGACCCTCAACTCCTTTGAGGATACTCCAGAATTTGGCGGCATTGATTTTGATGTCTTCCAGGGCTGATTGGAAGAATCTAGCTTTTTCAGTCCTAATTAGTTTGGTGCAGGCATTTCGAGATACACAAAAGGCAAGCCAATCGGCGTCAGAGTGTGTCTTCCTAGCTGTTTTCCACCAGTAGTCTCTATCTGTGAGGGCTTTCCTTAGGATGGGGGAGAACCATCCTGGAGATCTTTTCTTGGACTTGATCAGTCTTAGGGGGGCATGTTTATCTAAAAGACCCAGTAGGAGGCTATGAAAGATATTAAATGCCTCATTGAGGGAAGAGGCCAAGTAGAAGTCTTGCCATCTAGTGTTGCTCAGGTCATTCAGGAAGGCATGTTGGCAAAACTTTTTCAAGCATTTTTTTATTGTATATTTCAGGGCTGATTTTAATTGGGGAGAGTGCCTGATGCAGGCAATGGCACAATGATCACTAAGGTAATTGAAGAACACCCCGGCATGCGAAATGTTGTGGGGTTTGTTAACTAACATTAGATCCAGGAAAAAGCTATGATCTGTTTTTTTTTCTGTTGGGTCTGGTGGCTGCAGGGGTCATCTGGGCCTACCCACACATATCACAGAGGTCTTTAAGCTTCTTGGAGCTCTCATCGTTCCAACTTAGGTTGAAGTCCCCCATTATAATGCACTTGGAGTTAGCCGTGTCAATTAGACTTTGAAGATGAGGTAGGAGGGCCATGCCGCCAGAGAGCAGTCGATAACATGCAGCAGTGAAGAGTGACTTATCATTGGAAAGCAACAGTTTTAGGGCAAGACATTCAAACTCTTTAGCCTTGGAGGTACAATCAATGACTGTCACAGAGAATTTGTTCTTAACATAGATTACAACCCCCCCCCCCTTCGGTTGGTCTATCACACCAGTAGGTGATGTACCCCAGTATATTGATAGCTTTGTCTGGGGTCAGGGGCATAACCCATGATTCCAATATCATAAGGAAGTCGGGGGATGCATGTAATGAACATGTCTAAATCAGGTCAAGCTTCCTGAGTAAACTACATACATTCAGATGGAGGAAGCTGATGCCCTTGTATTGGGGGAGGTCTGCAGGGCCATTTAAAGAAGCCGGTGGGCCTGCATTTAGCTCAATATTTCCAGACCACAGTAGTAGAAGCAAAAGTAGTTTCCTAAGGCAACTTATTAGCATGCTGAATAAGCGCTCATTATGCCGTTTGGCATGGAGAACTTTTGAGGAGTCTGGGCAAGGGCTACTAGAATGGTTGGATAGAAATAAGACATATAGAACTGTTTTAACTGGCAGGTTCAAAGGCTTTCTACCATATTCTTTAGTCAAAGCCTGATGAAAAGGCATGTTGGGCAAAGGGGAAGTTGTTTCTAAAGTAGAGAGCCATGTCCCATTATGAGGGTGCAGGACTGGGTGTCCAACATGAAGGGAGCACTGGTCTTGGTGCGATTGAGCAGCTGTTGTTTAATCTGATATGTAGGTTAGCAAAAAGGTGCAGCTGAGCAAGAAGATGAACTCCTGAGGTGTCATTTAGGATGATATATCCTGCTAAGGGGCAGGTCAGGCATGGAAAGCAGAATCTACATAAAAGGAGCTTAAGAGAAGGAGGCAAAGCTAGTTAGGGGTGGGGGTTAGTTTTTGGCAGGCCTAACTGTGCGCCGATCAATGGTAGTATTAAGTGGTTGGCCTTCCTCTTGAGGAAGTAGCACTTAATAGAGGTCATGGTCGGGGTCAGGGTGGGAGGTGTGGGACAAAAAATCGGACAGCAATAAGAAAGCGAGTGGCAAGAAGCCAGGAGACAGAAGAAAAGCCATGGATAGCTGTAGCCTCTGTGTGGTCAATCCCAGGAGAAGCCATACAGGCAGCAGCCAATTGGCAGTGACCCTGAGCATTTTCAGCCAATCAGGGTCCCAAATCAAGTTCCCAAAGCTGTGTGATACTTACCTGGCTAGCTGAACTATTGCGGCAGGCAGGTGAAGGGCACGCGGCTGTCTGGCTCCTCCAGCTGCGGCCGTTGGAGCGAGGATGATGTCTGCCTGATCAAGGGCTCCTCAGCTAAAAGAAGCAGAGTCTAGGATTAGTTTAAGGGCAGGCAGGACAAGGAAAATGCAAGAGCTAAATTGGGGGGTGGGGGAGTGCAGCTAAGAACAAAGAAGAGTAAAGCAAGTAGGCTGAGTGGGGGGAAGGTGCGGGCAAGTATCCATACAGCAATGATTATTAGAAGTGGCGCCGCTCTTGCCCAAGGTGAAAAAGAAATACAGTTTAGGAGTTGGGGGAGATGGAGGTCAGCAAGGAGGTATGAGAAAACTAGGCAACTTGAAAAAGTTAGAGAGCAGGATTGCCCAGAAGGCACAGGAGCAATGCATGATATCAGCAGTATTCAACCCTTAAACAATACCTTCAAAAGCATCAATTACATAACATTGCAATAATATTCCCCAGTGAGCTGCTGATCACAGGTTCTTGCAGCGGATCAAGAAAACAGATCATTCAGGAAAAATGAAGCATTCACCACCTTTCAGAGAATAACAGACACCTGGACTCTGGTGCTTCAATCTTTGCTGAGTGCAGAAAAAAAGCAAATTAAAAGAGGCTGCACTGGATATACAACTCACATGATGCATTTCGCACTGACAGTGAGAAAGCATTATAAATGTGAAAGCATCAGGTGAGTTGTGTATCCAGAAGAAGCTCTTTTAATCTGCTTTTTGCTGCACTCAGTAAAGGGCTAAGCACTATAGTCTAGGCATTCGTGATTCTGTGAAAGGTGGTGAGTGCTCCATTTGTCCTGAATAAAAGAGCAGTCCCTAATAGCAACACCCGGTTCCCTGTGTTCACCAGCTTCAGTGCAAAGATTTGGTTTGCTGCACAGTCTGCATTTTTCTGGCCTTTCCAGGCACGGCATCTGAAATGGTTAAGCCATGGATACACGGTATAAAGAAACTGAAAAAGGAGTTTGGTGCTGCAGGGAGTTTGGTTTGGTGGGAAGTGTGGTGTGGTAAACATTTGACTTGGTGCTCCTACTGGCTTGAACAGATCCTCCCCAGATGCCCTCCTTGATGTTATTAATTGTCTAACGATGTCCCTCCCTGTTTGCCTGTGTGGACCACAATGGAGAGGGCAAACAAAAAAAAAACTTGCTCTTGCTCTTTCTCCCACACCCCCCCCCCCCTTACAGCATGGTGCACTCAGGAATCTATATAGAGAGAGCTGACATGACCCTTTTTAAAAAAAAAAAAAACAAAGTAACATTCTCTCATATAGGAGTGTAAGTAGGGGTTTCTGCATTTGATCGCTGATATGGTGGGTAACTGGACGGGAGAGAGACAGTAATTGAGAGAAACAGATTTTTGCACCGAGTGTGAGCGACGTGAGAGGTGGAAGAGGTAACTGCGGCATGCCTCAGAATTAAAATCATCCCCACCACTACAAGCTTCTATGCCTGCAGCCAAAAACTGAGTAGACAGGGTAGAAGCATGTTAATTAAAGCCACCCATTTCTGACAATTGTTATATTGGTGCTTAAATAAAGTTACATTTGTTCTTCTCATGGGAGACTTGCAAAATGATAGCTTAAATCAAAATGTTTATAATGTACTACAAAATGAAAAGTACACTCTGACTGTTAGAATGTTACTTTACATGACTTTCACTGCAAGAAACAGTAGAAATTTTGCACGCCAGTCAAACTAGCTTCAGTACTGAGACCAAGAGACAGCTACTAACGTTCACCCCACAATGACACTTCCCATGCTCTCCATGGTGAATGGCGTCAGGCAAAGCAGCCACTACCAAACAATACTAAAAAGTCTAAAAGTAAGCTAATGGTTTAGTAAACAAAGAAAAAGATTAAACAGCATTCATGTAGTTAATATGAAGCTGGTGAGGGTAGGAAGACATTAAAAACTCCATTTCACTGGCTCCATGGTACCGAACTATGAGTGTTCACTCGGCAAGCTTTTGAACTGGGTTCACATGCCGAGCCCAGTCGTCCGGAGCAGAGACCAGCAGGAAGGGAATTTAGAGTGTCCTATGGACACTTCCCTCTGAGGAGGGTGGGTTGGTCTCCAGTCAGTGTTAGGTCTCTCCTGGAGGTGGTTTACGGTCAGAGTTCTTGGCAGTGTGCAGCCTTAACATACAGCTGAATGCCCCCATCCCCAGGATGCTGGCATGGCAGGACCACTACCTGGGATGTGGGTGGATTGGGGAAGCAACTGGAAAATGCCTGCTCAGCTGACCAGATGACAACAGCCGGTCCCCCTACTCATCATGTAGCCTGGAAGTGTCTGAGCTGGTCCCTCACTGCATGCACGCCCGGTGTTGATAAAATGCATCTGGGCAAAATCTCCCCTCCCAGTACCCTGCCCTGGGGGGCCCCACGCAAAAGGATCCATCAAGTCAACTGGGGCAACAGTGTGGGGGATGGTGAGAATGGCGATGGGGGCGATTGGTGAGCAGGGAAGGTCCTAGGTGGCCCAAAAGAGTGGCCAGCTGAGGGGACGGGGAAGCATAAAGAAATAAAGCACAAAAAAAAATCTCTGTTTCAATACACAAGCTCTTTAATCAACCCTTCCATAATTTTGCCATCTATATTAGTTAGGCTTACTGGCCAGCAGTTTCCCACATTTGATTTAGATCTTTTTTGTGGACTGAAATTACCACAGCATGTTTCCAATCTATTGATGAAATTCCTGTGTCAATTGAATTTTTCATCATAGCAGTTAATGGTCTCACTATGTGTCCTGATAGTTAATAATGACTCATTCCCAAGATATTTGATTTATTAATCAAAGCATTTTAAACTGAACCACCAATATTTTGTAACCTTAATTTGTTTACTTCCTCAGGGTTAGGCATTTCTTTGGCGAGAGTATTGATTTGCCCTTCTATATTTCTGACATATGCATAATTTGACCATTTATTCTCCAGCATTCATTTTGATTATTATTACTATTATAACCTCAAAATGTCCCTTCTAGCCAGGTCACTGTTCTTCAATCCAAATCCAAGTTCATAAATGTCCCTTAAAACACTTTCAAAATTTCAGCAACTAGGCACCTCTTACATAGTCCCTTTTTTATATCTACATGGGAGGAGCCATGATGACATATTGCTACGATGATGTTATCCCCTCTTTTGACTATGGCTCGGTTGTCGTCGATGCCACCAACAAATCCACATGTAACCCCTAGGTGGCGCTATCCCAGGGGCTACTACCCCTGCCTGCTTAACTACTAACAGGTTGAGGGGCCTAGGTCCAATGGCGGGTGCCTCCACCCAGTGGTCAGGGTTTGCAGTAGTTAAACTAACTTGGTCACAGCCCTCTGGGAAACTGTAACCCCCCTTTCTTCCCACTAGTGGCCCACACAATGATTTAGCAATATCTTCACAATGTTTACTTACCCCCAGGATGGGCTCCATTGACTGGACCCCGGGGACACCCTGTACAATAAGATGATATAGTGCAAAAGCCACAGAACAATACTTTAACACAAACAAATACCTCAGACAGTGTAACTTTGCTGAAACAAACAAATCTGATTTATTTAGGGGGATATAACAAAGACAGGGGGAATCAGGTTAATTAGGTTAAACACATTAATAATCACAGTACTGTGCACATATTCAGAGTCCCAAATTGTCACCTTCACTGGGTACCCAGGATGGTGGGGGGGCTAGCCAGGATCGGTTGCAGCTGGTTGGGGCCCTGTGATGGAAAAAACACTTGCACAATACCCAATTGTAATCCGGAGCTGGAGGGCTCAGTTCATGAAGAAATGAAAAAAAAGCAACAATTAGATGACACACTTGCAATTCAACAAACAGATGGCAGGGATCTACCCTGCTTTGTACTCACAACTCAATGCTGGGAACTGTATGGAAGGCAGATTGTCCTGGATTGCCAGGAGGAGCAGACCATGTGGACAAGGTCCTTGTGACTGGACCCCACTGCAGTTTAAAGCAAATGGATTTAGTCTGGCTTAAGTTGGGGTTTACTTCCAGCTTCATGCACTCTGTTCACTGTACAGGGGATTTGAAACGCGATACCCCACAAGCACTGCACACATTTATATGTAAAAAGGGAAGTACTATACCAGGCAGGCTGCTTCTCTATCCCGATCGCAATAACTGCACAATACCTGGGAGAACACACAGCAGATTCAGTTCCTGACAGACCGAGCGCAATTCAACAATTTCTCCAGTCTTCTACAGGGTGAGCCTGGTTTCCTCACTTCTGGTGCTTCTTTCTCCTTAAAACTCTGATTCAGTCCACACTGGCACTCACAAACAGCTGCAGGCCGAACTTTGTGGCCCCACATGAGCTTCTCGCATGAAAACTCAACGGCACGGGAGCATGGAGCTCCTTCTCTCTTCACAGTCACAACTCAACTGAACTTTCCAGTAGACAGAGCTGGGCATTTCCTTTGAGTTCCTCCCAGTTCAATGGCTGGTTTTGCTGTCACTCACAGTAAACTCCCCCTGTTGGTGGAAAACAAGCACCGAAGTCCAAACTACAATTCTCAGAAGCATTGGCCATACAGTACATAGGTGGCTGGCTCCACAATGAGAGCCCAAGTTCTGATTAGCCAGCAGCAGGCTCCATTTCTAGGTGCCCCCACATAGATTAGTCCAGTTCAGCAGTTCAAAACTAGAATGGGGGACTAGGCAAACACAATTCTGACTGCAAAGATAAGCAGGTTAGACAAACTATATTTTCGTTATTACTCTAAATGATGTTTGGTAAACAGTTATGTCTTTAAAAAGTGCTCACTCTGCCCACTTAGTGACGGCAGAAACGGAGCGATTTGGCAGCAGCTCGAGTGGGACTCAAGCAGGGAAACACACAGACCCCCATCCAAATTAATTATGTCTGCAGGCTGACAGCTTTTAAAGAGACAGTACCAGAGGCTCTAAAAGCACTCAGATAAACGGCTTAGACGCCGAACACCATCCAGTCTTGGAGCATTCAAGCAAGCTCCTGGAAGACTTTTGGGAACCCCCATTTGCAGGGGGGTTACACCCTTCATGGCGTGGAAAAAGCTTGGCATCCATGTCAGGCAAGTACACCCATAAGTTTCAATTGCAACCATATACATTTGCATCAGTATAAACATTAGGCTTATACATGTAATCATCAGTCAATATATCACTTTATCAGAAACACATTTCTGAAACTTTGCAGTACGTCACTCTTTACACAGTATTACACACACATTGTACCATAACTCAGATTATTACCTCTGGTACATGAAACCTGAAGAGAGGGGGCCCTTCCCTATCATCTACCTTGGGGCTGGATGGGGCAGGGGCACCATACCTAGAGGGCAGCACAAGTAACTTGGAGTTAGCACTGATGTTCAGTTTGGGCAGGAAGCTCGGGACACATACACTCCTTTATGGACAACATTGAAAGGCAAGTCCACCAGCCTCCCAGGGGAATTATAACTGAGGTGCACCACAGGCTTTACAGCTCAACCAGTCTTTCTAGGGAGAACTGTTACAGTCTCTGCACTCTGAGCCTCATTTTCAGCATTGTCCTCACTTGTCAGGGGAGTCTCCATTGGGGTAGAGAGGCTAGAACTTGGGGCACTTTCAGCTCCAGGAGTTACAATCTCTGAGTCCGCAACACTTGGCTCACATGGAGAGCTTTCGGACACTGGCAGTGGACCATCAGGGCACTCAAAATACTCTTCCTGTTCTGGTGTATCACCAGTCTGTTCCAGTCCATCATTTTCATCCCCTGAAAGCTCAAACAGTTCAGCCATACACAATGATTCCATATCATCTGACTTGATGCTTTGCACTTCACTTTCTGGGAGCACTGGCTCCAGGGACAAAGCTGCGGGCTTAGACAGTCCAGAAGGCCCAGCTTCATCTCCAGTATTGACTAGGGGATTGCCCTGAAACAATTGACTTGGTTCGTAAGAAGGGTAATATTCAAAGTCTCACTCACTTTCTTCTGATATGGACTGACAGTCATGCTCAACTGGGATTTGTGGAGGGGAACACTTTAACTCAGCTTCTGTAGGTGCAGACTTTCTTGATTTTTTCTTAGCAGCAGCTCTAGTCACTGGTCCAGAGGGGGCATTTTCTGGGGGCTCAGGCTCAATCAAGATTTGTCCAATGGGCAGTAAATGATTTCTATGCATTGTTTTAACATCTTTTGAATTATTCTCAGGCCTTACTTTGTACACAAGCAGATCATCTAGTTTGCCCACTACAATGTGAGGGAGATGGTGCCATCTGTCAGCAATCTTGTGTTTGCCATGCAGTCCCAGATTTCTTAGCAATACCCGATCTCCCTCCTGGAGTTCCTGTGCTTTCACCTTTTTATCATACCTTTCTTCGTTGGCCAGATTTCTTTTGGCAGCCATGGTTTGAGCCAGTTGGTACGCATGACTTAGCTGGGCCTTTAACTTTTGCACATACTGTAAATAGTTGTCAGCTCGAACCCCATCAGGAGAGACCCCAAAGCACACATCTACCGGCAGTCGAGCTTCTCTTCCAAACATCAGCCAGTAGGGGGAGAACCCAGTGGCATCACTTTTGGTGCAGTTGTAGGCCTGTACCAGGGTGCTAATTTGTTGGCTCCATCTAGGCTTGGCCTTTGGGTAGAGGGTGCCTAGCATATCTCGCAAAATGCGGTTGAAACGTTCAGGCTGTGGGTCCCCCTGTGGGTGGTAAGGGGTGGTTCTGGACTTTTGCACTCCCCACAGAGAAAGCATCTCTTTGATCAGACGACTCTCAAAGTCTCTCCCTTGATCAGAATGGATTCTTTGTGGAGCCCCATAGTGAACAAAAAAGTTTTCTATAAGTACTTTTGCCACAGTGGACGCCTTCTGGTCCTTGGTGGGGAAAGCTTGGACATATCTCATAAAATGGTCAGTGACCACCAGCACATTACTAATATTTCTTTGATCTGACTCCAAACTCAGAAAATCAATACAGACCAGCTCCATGGGTGCACTGGTGGTGATGTTAACAAGGGGGGCAGCCCTCTGGGGCAAAGCTTTCCTCTGTAAGCAGCGACTACAAGTTCAAATGTGTTGCTCCACATCAGCTCCCATCTTAGGCGAATAAAATCTGGATCTCACCAAGTCAAGTGTTCTGTCTATACCAAGGTGCCCCATGTGGTTATGTAAGGACCTCAGTATTGAATCTCGAAAGGCAGTGGGCAGCACTAGTTGTTGTTTGTCTACTTGCCCCCCTCTGTCTACTGTTTCTCTGTATAACAGTCTATTGATCAGTTTCAACTTAGGACCTTCTTTGTATAACAATGCAGTTCTCAAATCAGTGGAACATAATTTGGACACATCTTTCCCTGCATAGAGGGCTTCTAAAGTTGATTGGATCATAGGATCTCGGGATTGAGCCCGCCAAATACTGTCATTGTCCAGCTGAAGCAGTACACCAATGTCTATTGCAGAAAAGTGGCAATAAGCAGCAGGTATGCAATTCTCAGAGGGTCCCAAACAATCCACCATACAGTCCACTGCGTCCGTGGACATTTGTTCCTCCCTGTCAAACTTCTGGCAGAGTGCTCTAATATCAGGTTCTGACAGTCTGACCCGGTCATTCTGGGGTACAGGTCTCCAGGAGAGAGCATCAGCATCTATGTGGTTCAGGCCTGCTCTGTATTCAACTACATAGTTGTAGGTACACAAGGCAGAGAGCCACCTATGGCCAGTGGCATCCAACTTAGCTGAAGTCTGCACATAGGTCAAAGGATTATTGTCAGTCTTTACTAGTATCTTAGCCCCATACAAGTACTCATGGAATTGATCAACAATGGCCCACTTCAAAGCTAGGAACTCTAACTTGTGTACAGGATAGTTCTTTTCAGAAGGGGTCAGGCTTCTGCTGGCAAAGGCCACTGGTCTCAGGACATTCTTGTGCTCTTGGTACAACACAGCCCCCAAACCTTGCATCAGTGTGCAGGACATAAGGTTTTGTTGGATCAGCATAGGCCAACAATGGAGCATGGGTAAGTTGATATATGATCTAATGAAAAGCAGTCTCACAAGCAGGAGTCCAGCGGGCCCCAAATACTTCACTTGGATGAAAATACACTCTTTCAGTCTTGAGGGACAACTGACTTTTTGTATTTTTTGTGGGTTGGTGGATACCCTTGAGTAAGATTAAGTAAAGGGCGGATCACTCTTGAATAGTCCTTGATGAAATGCTGATAATAACCGCAGAATCCCAGGAATCTTTGCAGTTCTTTTAGATTTTTGGGCTGTGGGCAGGTAGTCATGGCCTCAACTTTACTTGGGTCGGTCTCTATTCCCTCAGTGGATACTATGCAGGGTTTTAAATAATTGATTAGCAGTTTTTTTTCTTGGGACAATACTAACTGTACAGAAAATATTTAAATAGGTTTTCTAGAAGTGTTATGTTTGTTAAACACAGTGAGGCAAGTGCTATGCATTTTCACAATGTTTTTGAACTTTTATGAGCAAAACGCTAATCAATTTTTAGAGTTAAATAAATCCCTGCTATGTGTCCCACATAATTCACTGATGTTTGAAAGAATTGACACTTATCAATGGACAGTTTAAGGCCAAAGTCTTCCAGTCGACCAGCACCTTGAATAATCTGCTCTCATGTTCCTCCAGTGATCTGCCAAACACAATAACATCATCTAGGTATTCCAGGCACTCTAGTAAGTTCATGACCCCCACTGCACATTCCATCAATCTTTGAAAAGTGGTGGGGTCACCTGAAATCCTTTGAGGCATCCTCATGAATTCACAGAAGCCAAGCGGACAGATAAAGGCCGTCTTCTCATGGTCCTCCGGGGCCATCGGGATCTGGTAGTACCCACTGCGGAGATCCAGCACAGAGAACCACTTGCTCCCATTTAGACAGGCCAAAGCATCCTGAATGCAGGGCATAGTGTACTAATCAGGGATAGTCTGACGGTTTAAAGTGCGATAATCCATGCACATCCTTACTGTCCCATTCTATTTGCTCACTACCACAATGGGGGAAGCATAGGGGCTTCTGGATTCTTGTATTACACCAGCAGCTAGCATCTCTTGCAGATGCTGTCTCACATCATCTATATCAGCAGGTGCCAGGTGTCGAGACCTCTCATGAAATGGCCTTTCATCATGCAGCCCGATATGGTGCTCAGCTCCTTGCACGCATCCTACATCCCATTCCTTTAAAGAAAACACCTGGTCTCTTTGGGCAAGCTTCTCACTGATCCTCACTTTCCATTCAGCTGGCAACGGGGAGTCACCGAAATCAAACAAGTCAGGCATTACTCTATCATTCTTCCCTGAACTCTTGCTACTGGGTAGCACTGCAGTGTCTGCGCAATGCACATTAGCCAGGGTGCAACCTCTATTTACTCAAATCTCTCTGTCAGACACATTATGAACTTGAACCATTACCCTTCTGGCATAAGCATGGGCTCTAGCAGGCAAAATACTAGGCTTGACCAGCAGTCCCTCTGGCAAGTTTCTGTTGCCTGGTGCATCCAACATTAATATTTTATTCTTGACATCCTTTCTGATACAGACCTCTCCCTGTAAGGTACACTGAGCATTTGGTGCCAGGATCAGAGACTCAGAATCCTTCTTCCAGACAATTCCAACCGGTTCCTCTGGTTCTACCTTTTCAACATCTCTCTGTGCCTCATAGGCCTTCTTAATCAAGGCCGGAATTCTTAAAGCTCTACCAGCCCTTGACCCCTGCTTTTCATAACACAACTGTGCCAGCCATCCAAACATATGTGCATTAGTCCCAATTAGTAGAGGAACCCCATCATACAGTCCAGTAGGGGGACACACTAAGGTCAGGGTCTCTACTTGCTCGGTCACTCCAGCCACAGAGGTGGGAAAAAGGCAGCCAAATTCGGATATATCCAGAGTAGGAGTAGGCCTTGTCACTTAACCCCCAAACATACAGCCCCTCCAATGGTTGTAAGGGTACATCAGACAAATGCTTCAGATACCAGTCTTGGAACATAATTGTCACTTGGGAGCCACTGTCTAATACAGTTCTTGTAGACACTCCATTCACCTTTACAGTGGTCTCCATGGAGGGACCCACTATTCTGGACCAGTTTGGAGAGGTGGTAGTGGGGGTCTGGGCAACTGACCTTGCCACAAAGGGATGTGAGTTAGTATTTTTGGGGCCCTCACTGGGATCATTGTGTGCACCTGTTAACCACTGATTTGTTCTCCGAAGCGCTCATTGTAGCCTATATGCAACTTTGTCTGTCTCTTTTGGGGACTGGCATTCTCTCTTCATGTGCCCATCTTTCCCACAATTATGGCAAAACATACTTTTGGAGTTTGAGCTGGCCGAGGCATCACACTGAGAGCCAGGGCGGGGGTACTACTAACTGGAAACCTTAGTGCCATCTCTGTCTCCAGCATGATAAGCATTTGGAGACATCTTGTCAATTTCCCCACTTCCATAGTCAAGACATCGAGTTTTGAGCTGTTGTCAGCAGGAGATGTATGGGTGGGTACCCCCACCCCCATAGCAGATGCAGTCGGATGAGGGTCGGGGCCTGTACTTGCAGGAGCGGCCTACATAAAGAGACTGTTTTTTATTTCCCCGAACTCTCTCAACAGTTCGCCCCATAGTGGCATATCTTTTTCCTTCTCAGAGCACTCATTAACTGCCAACTTCTGCCCCTGAACTTCACTTGATGGGTCACCCTCAGTCACTTGGGTCGTAGCCACAGCTATTGGTGCAAGTCCCTCCCGAGGTCGCCTTTTCTCAACTCCTCAAATTTCTCTCATTAGCTCATCATAGGAGGGTGGGGATTCCAGTAGATTTGCCAGGCGTAACTGAAGCAACAGCAGTTCTGAGAAGGGGGCAGACTTAAGGATCCTGTCCAGCCTGGTTCGGTCCAGTTCAATCGCTGGCAAACTACCCTTTCTGAGGCATTCTTGCAACAATTTTTCCAGCCGACATACATACACAGGTAACAACTCCCCTTGGTACTGTTGTGCATTTCTTGCTCTCCACCACAGGTCTTCATCAGAATCTGGGCTCCCATACACATTCTCCAAGGCCTCAAGATAGTCCTGTGCAGTTGCTTCAGGGTTACTGGCCCGTTTAGCACGGATGGTAGCCAGGGCAGGATCTCGGAGGCTCTCACTAACCCTCTTTCACTTTTCGGCTTCCGAGCATTGCCATTCTTGCACTTGAGGGGCAACATAGTCTATTCAGGTCTCCCAGTCATCCTCCCCTTGGGGGGTGGGGAGGGTGCCAGAGAAGATCCTCAACCTTCGGTAAGAGTCGTGACTAATGGCAGGTGCTGAAATAGTAGCCTGCATTAATTCAGCCACCGTTACGGGTACTGGAGTGGGAAAGGGTGTTGGGGGAGGAACACCCCCAGGTGTCAAGAATAGTTTCTTCAAGTCCTCCACAGATTTCCCTTCCCCCAGCAACCATTTAGCAAATTTCTCCTCAAAAGTTTCAGATAGTGGTGGGGGCTCATTCCTCCCCCCCGGGTCTTTACTGTCCTTAGTTATCACTCTCCAGGCAGTGAGAGCTCCCTCTGGGGTAATAGTCTGTGGCACTTTGGAGCTATCTATGGGATCCTTAAACTCTACTAGGGCCAGCAAAGTGTGGGTGAGCAGATTAGCATGTCGACCCACCACCACAGGGTTTTGTAAACCTTCCACCTTGGAAAGTACTCCCTGTACAGTGTCCGTATTGATACCCAGGGGGATGTCCAGGAATAGCATAGCATTTTGGGGGTCAATCTCCTCCCCAGTACACCACTCCACCAACCGGTGCACAGCCACTTCTGTCAGGGTACTCATTTATTTTATTATTTTTTCTTAATAGTGGTTCGTAAATATGGCCACTAGAGGACACACAATCCCAGCGGTGAGCCTCCAAGATGTAACCTCTAGGTGGCGCTATCCCAAGGATTACTACCCCTGCCTGCTTAACTACTAACAGGTTGAAGGGCCTAGGTCCAATGGCAGGTGCCTCCACCCAGAGGTCAGGGTTTGCAGTAGTTAAGATTACTTCGTCATAGCCCTCTGGGACACTGTAACCCCCCTTTCTTCCCTCTAGTGGCCCACACGATGCATTAGCAATATCTTTACAATGTACACTTACCCCCAGGACTTGCTCCATTGACTGGACCCCAGGGACACCCTGTAAAACAAGATGATATAGTGCAAAAACCACAGAACAATACTTTAACATAAACGAATACCTCAGACTTTGTAACTTTGCTGAAACAAACAAATCTGATTTATTTAGGGGGAAACAAGGACGGGGGAAATCAGGTTAATTAGGTTAAACACATTAATAATCACAGTACTGTGCGCATATTCAGAGTCCCAAATTGTCACCTTCACTGGGTACCCAGGATTGTGGGGGGGCTAGCCAGGATCAGTTGCAGCTGGTTGGGGCCCTGTGATAGAATAAACACTTGCACAATACCCAATTGTAATCCAGAGCCAGAGGGATCAGTTCGTGAAAAAATGAAAAAAAGCAACAATTAGATGACACACTTGCAATTCGACAAACAGATGGCAGGGAGCTACCCTGCTTTGAACTCACAACTCAGTGCTGGGCACTGGATGGAAGGCAGATTGTCCTGGATTGCCAGGAGGAGCAGACCATGTGGACAAGGTCCTTGTGACTGGACCCCACTGCAGTTTAAAGCAAATGGATGTAGTCTGGCTTAAGCTGGGGTTTACTTCCAGCTTCATGCACTCTGTTCACTGTACAGGGGATTTGAAACGCGATTCCCCACAAGCACTACACACATTTATATGTAAAAAGGAAGTACTATACCAGGCAGGCTGCTTCTCTATCCCGATCGCAATAACTGCACAATACCTGGGAGAACACACAGCAGATTCAGTTCCTGACAGACCGAGCGCAATTCAGCAGTTTCTCCAGTCTTCTACAGGGTGAGCCTGGTTTCCTCACTTCTGGTGCTTCTTTCTCCTTACAACTCTGATTCAGTCCACAATGGCACTCACAAACAGCTGCAGGCTGAACTTTGGGGCCCCACACGAGCTTCCCATGCGAAAACTCAACAGCGAGGAGCACAGAGCTCCTTCCTCTTCACAGTCACAACTCAACTGAACTTTCCAGTAGACAGAGCCGGACATTTCCTTTGAGTTCCTCCCAGTTCAATGGCTGGTTTTGCTGTCACTCACAGTAAACTCCCCCTGTTGGTGGAAAAAAGGCACCGAAGTCCAAACTACAATTCCCAGAAGCACTGGCCATACAGTACATAGGTGGCTGGCTCCACAATGAGAGTCCAAGTTCTGATTTGCCAGCAGCGGACTCCATTTCAAAGGTCCCCCCACACTGATTAGTCTGGTTCAGCAGTTCAAAACTAGAATGGAGGACTAGGCAAATACAATTCTGACTGCAAAGAAAAGCAGGTTAGACAAACTGTATTTTCATTATTACTCTAAATGATGCCTGGCAAACAGTTATATCTTTGAAAAGTGCTCACTCTGCCCACTTAGTGATGGCAGAAACGGAGCGATTTGGCAGCAGCTCGAGTGGGACTTAAGCAGGGAAACACACAGACCCCCCCCCATCCAAATTAATTATGTCTGCAGGCAGACAGCTCTTAAAGAGACAGTACCAGAGGCTCTAAAAGCACTCACAGATAAACGGCTTAGACGCCAAACACCATCCAGGCTTGGAGCATTCAAGTAAGCTCCTGGAAGACTTTTGGGAACCCCCAATTTTATTTTATTTTTTTTAGTTGTTTAACCAGGTATAGCACACTAAGCTGAAAGCTTTTTTACAGGAGTGACCTGGGAGCACAAGGAGGTTAAGTGACTTGCTCAGGGTCACACAGTATGCAAGTGGAAGCTGTGGGATTCAAACCCAGGTCTGGTCTGCTGGATGTCACCAAATTTGCAGCTCAAAGCCTTAGACCACTGCGCTATACTGCCATTTGCAGAAGGGTTACACACATCACAAAAAAATGTATTCCCTATACTATAGTATAAAATCAGTAAATTTGCCTATGGCAGTAGATCCAATGCTCACCACTGTCTGGTCCTAAACTCCCTAAACTGGTTTCCTCCTGACCTTAAAGCCAATCTTACACTCACCGTTTTTGTCAAGAAGACCATGCAATCTGGCATCCCTGTTTACCTAAAAAAAACAAATCTCATTCATGGATCTCTCCTTGTCCCACTCTGCCGCTAACAACAACCTTGTAGTCCTAATATTTCATACCAACATGGAACAGTGCTCTTCTAGCTACAGAGCTGCATCTATTTGGAACTCTTTACCCGTCCCTGTCAAAAAATCCTCCACCATCACAGCCTTTTCAAAGCTCCTAAAAAGTACATTATTCCTCATCCCAGGCCTGCAACTGCTTCCACAAATCCCACTCCACCCCAAGTGTCAACCTACCCCAATAAGCTATACTTATACCCCCTCCTCTCCTCCTTTTGCCAGACCTACACTTATTCCCCATCTGTTTTTCTTTCTCCAGTTCCCCCTCTTTCTATTACCTCTACCTTTTCTCTTGTCCTCTCTTCCACTTCCTTTCTCATGCTCTCTAGTGACTACCACCTCACATACAACTAAATGTGTTACCCTCCTGTGTTTCCATCATCCCAGTGTATGTAACTCTATGGTCATCTCGAATTACACATCACACTTACTGTGTATTCTGTCAATTTCTCGACTTATGTATTGTATTTACCCTAATGTCTACGCTTTTTGCACCCGGGTTGTGCCTGAAAAATGCACTTGTTGCCAGTGCACTTACCCAGTCAACAAAGTTAAAATAAATAAATAAATGTAGGAGAGAGAAGGGATGGTGGAAGCACATGACTGGATTCCTTCACTCACTCCTTCCACAGTGGTGTGGTCAGGGCTGTTCAGTTGTTCCTCCATCGCCCCTCCCCTCCGTGGAAACGCTAGGCCCCCCAATGTGAGTGCACTATTTTCTTGTTGCCCATTGCTTCCACTTCACTTCTGCAGTTGCAGTAAAAAAAAAAAGAGCCCACCGTGCCCAAGATGGCTGCCGTGAGGTCAGTGCACATGCGCGAGTTCAATTTAACAATTGCACATGCATGAGTTCACTTCCACAGTTGCAGCCAAAATACTAGAGCCTGTTGTGCCCAATATGGCTGCAGTGAGCTCATTGCACATGTGGGAATATCACTGGTTGCCTGGCATAAGTTGTGGAGGGCCGTTAGAGTAGCATAGCAGCCATGTTGATTCTAACTAGAATTTGTCTTATATTGTTAGTGTCTCTACAAACTCTTTCAATATTTCATCAGACACTTTTAATAATAGTCCGTTTCTCATATGTTATTTTATTGACCTGTAGAGCTGCTGGATGACTTATTGAAAGCTGATTCCTGCTTCTGCAGAAAACAATATTGCCACATGGTCAAAACCACCAGCAGAGAGAGAGAGAGAGAGTGATACTAACTGTGAGCCAGGCTTTCCAAAGCAGCCAACAGGGGCAAGCTGCCAAAGGGAGGTCGAAACAAGGTGGCATATTTCTGGCTAGAATTTGTCAGCTACATGCAGTCAAGGTTTTTTTTGAACAGCTATATTTGTGATGGCGTTGATTACATATTGTAATTTGCAGTGAGATTGTCCTGCAAATGACCACAAACAGGCACATATAATAGGGGGAATAAAAACATCTATCATTGTAAAATGCCAAAAATTTCCTGGAATACTTATATGATACATCTGTTTTGCTGCCACTGATCTCTCTCTCTCTCTCTCTCTCTCTGTCTCTCTCTCCTCTGTTCTGTTCCAGGGAGTACTTGGAAATTATAATTTATTGGAGCAGCATACTACTTCTTGGTGAAATACTTTGATAAAATATTAAAATACTTAAATCTGTTGCAAAATACAGCTGTGGCCCAGTTTCATTCTCTTGCAGATTGCAATCTCAGGATGTCCTGCCCATTATCTGTACATTATTTACAGTTTATGCAATGTTACTGATTCAACAAGAAATGTTTTTTTCACAACGTATAGCTCCAACTATGTTCTATTACATAATTAAGCTAGTCTTGTTAAAGAGACCTAATGTAAGCCCCAGATTATATCAACAGCATTATGTTCCACTAGTCTGCTATAGGAACAATCTGATTGTTGACTACACTTAAACGTCATCTGTAATTTTTGACCTTCTGCTTGAAGCCCTCCAGAAGGTAGTCCCGTGTGATGTACTGAAGTAGATTAACCTTTAGATTTAAAATTTTCCATAAATGAATAAGCTTTACCAGTCATATTTGGCACTGTACATCTGGCAGCCTCTGGTTTATAGTGTTCTTGAAAGTACGGGTTTGAAATAGGACGTGGAAAACAGGACCATGGATGCTTACAGCTACAGCATGTTGCCAGGTTGGAGAGGTGCTTTCATTCAGATTTCCACCTTTACAAGCCAGTAAAGTAAGATTGCATGCACATATGAAACAAACACAAAAGAAAGCAGCACACAAAAGTTGTTCCCAAAGTGCAAGTACTAGTGCACATTCATTAAGTATTAAACAGTCATATTGCCACAGCCTCAGCAAGTCAAGGCAGAGGTGCAACGCTTTTCATCAAGGGGAGATCCATGCACATATGGCCCCAAATAATTCTACCCATCATTCTGAAGGCAGTATCATTGTTTATGAGTGGATTCGGTTTGGCACAGATCTAAAAGAAAATACAGTGTGTGGCAAATATGAATAGGAATGTCTGACTTGGGATTTAAAGGAAGCATTAATCCGCATACAGTACTTGGCAGTAGAAAAATGTCAAAGCCTTGAATTCAAAGATGAAAGGTAATTTTTTTATGTCTTTGGTAACCAGGTAAGTGCACTGATCCAAAAGACCATTTTCAGTCACGACTCGGGCCACATACATGGCACAGCAGCAGAGAAAAAAAATTGATACACGTTAGCAGTGGACAGTACAGAGCACATATGGCTAATGGCCAGCAGTTACAAAGAAGGGAGCTGGGGAGTCACGTGATGGCAGCTGGCTAAATGGCAGCTTAGGCATAGAGCTGTCCCCTCCCGATGCCCTAACTGCCGAAATCTACGGTTTTAAAAGCCTTATTGCAGCCAGATTGTGCTTTTTGAAGCACTCAGGCTCTATTTACTGACCTTCAGGCATATCTGGGTCACTATTTGAATGTTCTGTGAGGAGATGGAGGGGGATAGGAAGCAGGCTGCGGCTAGACATACACCGCCTACGACCCCTGAGAAGCAGTCAAAGAAACCGAGGAATCAAGCGGGTGCCGGATCTGAGAGAGTCAGAGATAAGCCACAAACATCCAGTTTACTGACCGAAGACAAATTCTTACAAGAGCTGGCCCCAATAAGATCCATCCTTCAAGATATTACTGCGGATCTAAAGTCGCTGCGGGGGGATCTTTCTTCCTCACTATGAGGGTATCAGATTCTGAAGCGAAAATCTTTCCCTGGAGCAGTGGAAGATGAAGGCTGAGGTGGAAATATCTGGATTGACCCTCCAGGTGCGGAAACTCCAGTTAAAAACTGAAGACTTGAGGGTCGCAATCAAGGAATAACCTTCTCATCTTGGGCCTCCCAGAGCTGGAAGAAGGGCCAGATCTGATGGCCTTCCTGCAATGTTTTCTAATCAAATAGTAGGCCCCTCGCCGATTAACCCGAACTACCATCTTGAGAGGGCCCATAGGTCGCTGAGACCTCGACCACCTTCTGGATCCCCCCGCGGCCCATAATCATTAAATTTTTAAGTTATGTTGAGAGGCAACATGTCTTTAATAAAGCCCGGAATCAGCAATCAATTTCTTGGGGGTCAGCCCACCTGCAGATTGCTCAGGACCTCCCTAAGGAGATGAGAGTCAAGAGAGCGGCGTTCCATCCTATTGTGCAAAAACTAATCGCAGCATCTATCCCGTTTAGGATGGTCTACCCCGCTACCCTCAGAGTCACAGTAGGCAACGCTACCCACGGATACGACTTGCCGGAGACGGCCCAAAGAGATCTCGTTGACAAGCTTCCTGACCTTTTCAAGCCGAAGGGTTGAAGTGTGCTGCAGATAATATGTCTGGACTGTACTTTGGAGAGTTTCGACTCTGGGACTTGTTGATCATGTTTTTTCTATTCCCCTTTTCTCGGTTTAGGTTTTTTCTCCCCTTCTCTCTGAACAAAACATTATGCCCTGATGCCCTTGTCGCCCATTTTTCTGGCTGACTAGTATGCTTTCCCCCTTTTTGTTTTTTACCTGCTCTGGCGGTCTCTGGGCTCCTGCTGGGTGGTGAGATCCTGGTGGGCTGTGCAGAGTGTGGCAGGCCGCTAGTATGGGCTGATTGGTCCTTTTCCAGAACTGTACATCAGAGGGGGGGTTTCTCAGTGGTTCCGTTTAGCGGTGTGGGATCTGATTTTGGTCCTACTGCTGTCTAATACCCCCCGGAAACATGCGGCCTGGTTGATGGTTAGCCTCCTACCCATAACCCATTTAGCCTGCCAGCTCACCCTTCTTTGCCTCGCTTCGTGGATTGAGTAAACGAGTAATTTCCTTATTGTTGGGGCATCTTTATTATTGATCCTAAGCGGGAGGAGGCTGTGGACATCACGACCAGCTGTTTGCCTTGGTGGCTTTGTCCTTTTTAATGTCACGCGATGGATGGTGGGTGGTGGGGGCTCTCTAGCCTGGCTCCTGGTGGTAGCTGAGTCGCGAACCTATGGAGGGGGGGATCGCTAATCCAGGCCTTTTGGCAGGTTGGTTGTTGGGCCATGCTGTGTGGGCTAGGAGGATTTTTTCCTCCAGGGAGATTTCTCCTAGATAACTACTGTTCTTGATGGTTTCTTATATATTAGAAGGCTCTGGATTCGCACTGGGGAGGTGGTACTCAGAACTTTGGATTCCTGGCTGTAGTTCTGATGGCTTTATATTCTGGTACCACACTGTATATAGTTTTTTGGTGAGTTTAATTAGGGAGTTTTTTGGGGGAGGATGGAAGGAAGGGGAGGGGTGGGAAGGGGGATGGGGAGGAAGGGGCCAGCTTGCCTGTTTTACTTAGCGAGTTTAGGAGCTGGACTGTATTGGACACTGTTAATTGGTGGATAGGTCTAAGGGCTCGATGGCAAGCTGGGAAGGGTTGGACTTTTGGGTCTGCAGTTTGATTGGGGGAGGAAAACCTGCCTAATTAGATATTTTTATGACCGTTTCTTGACTGGGATAATTTCTGTCAGATTGGTGTTATTTCTTTCTGGTTTATCTTGGCAGGATGTGGGGATTTGGGTCTCTGGGGTTCTAGTGTGCTGTTATCTCTGTTTCACATCTGGATATCTCAGGTTTTGCTTCCCTCTCATTCTCTATTTAAAATGGCTACAAGTGCTATTAAAATAGCATCCTGGAATGTGCGTGGGCTTAGGAAATGGGTCAAAAGAACTCAGGTTTTTAATCACTGCTCCTTACTGCAGGTAGACATACTTTTCCTTCAAGAAACCCACTTAGGTCAAATGGAGGTTAAGTGGTTATCTCAATCTGATTTCGAGATCTATGTGGCGGAGGATCCAATTTAGCAAAGGGTAGCTGTCCTCATCAAAACATGTTCCGCTTATAAGGGACCTGGTCGTACTGGACCCGGACGGGAGGTTTGTTTTGGTTAAAGGACCCTAAGTGGGAGTACAGTAGTTTTGGGTTCCATCTATGGGCCTGTTGGGGAGTCCTGAATTTTATGAGTTTAGCCGATAAAATTAGCGCTCTCCTCCCTCGCAACTCATTTTGGGAGGGGACTGAAATGTCTCGCCTTCACATATGTTGGATAGAGATCCCCAAGATAACAGACCCCTACATCTGTCCAAAGGGCTCTACAGGATTTTTGTTGATGTTAGGGCTGTGCACCTGGAGACTCTCTAACCCCTCACTACGGGCTTTCTCATTTCTCTCTCAGCCCCATGGGTCAAGGTCGAGAATTGACTATATTTTGCTCAGTAAAGTTCTCCTTCCTGGTTTCCTTCAGTCTGGCATTGAGCCGATCATCCTCTCGGACCATGCAATAGTATGGATTAAAATTTCCCTGGACCCTGATTTTCGTCCGGACACTACCTGGAGGCTTAATACCCAGTTGCTCAAAGATCCCCATACGGTGTCGCAGATAAAATCCCTGATATCCTCCTTCCTTGCAGAAAACCTTGAGTCCACCCTGAGATTTGATATGATCTGGTGTTCTCTAAAATGCTATCTCAGAGGTGAGTTAATAAAGATAGCTTCTGCAAGGAAAAAAGCCTGACAAGCCCGAGCTTTCTTTTTAGTGAATAAAATTAAAGACTTAGAAGCCGCTTACACCCCAACTTCTCCGTTATCGTCTCTGGAGGCCCTCCTGGCAGCTAAGAATGAATACACTGATCTCCTGAAGGAGAAAGCAGAGTACTGTATTATTAGGACCCAAGCTAAATATTTGGATCATGGGGAAAAAGCCGAAACTTCTAGCTTTATGCCTCCGGCATTGGAAGGTTCACGGATAATCCCGACTTTACAGTCCCCACTGGCTCCATAGAAACTTCTCCCAGAGGAATTGCTCAAGTATTTGAGAATTATTATAAGGAATTATATAGTCTGCCTCTATCTCCTGCCTCTCTCTCGGACATTGCAGCATACTTAGATGACACTGACATCCCTCAACTTTTGCCATCTCACAAAGAGGTTTTGACTGTTCCCCTCTCTCTTGATGAGATAGAGAAGGTCACTGCCTCTATGGCTTCAGATAAGGCACCGGGCCCTGATGGCTTCCCCGCCAATTTCTATAAGGTTTTTTCTAAGGAGCTCGCTCCTATACTTCTTAGGCTATACGAATACCTTTCCTCTTCCTGTCTTATAGATCCCACTCTTCTTGAGGCCACTATTATTTTAATTCCCAAACCCGATAAAATTCTTACAGACCCAGCAAGCTATCGGCCTATATCCCTTCAGAATTATGACATGAAGATCTTCTCTAAGGTCCTGGCTGAAAGAATCAAGAAGGTCTGGACTGGTTTGCTTAGTCCGGAGCAAGTGGGTTTTGTGTATTCTAGATCTCCATCGGATCACTTAAGAATTTTGTCTCACATCTCTCAGCATGCACAAATATCCCGTTGTCCCATGGCTTTAGTTTCGTTAGATGCAGAGAAGGCCTTTGACCGAGTGGACTGGTCCTTTCTCTGGGCTGTGATGGCGAGGATGGGCTTCCGGCCTCCTTTTAAAGTGGGTTCAGATCTTTATAGCTCCCTCGGCCAAGATATATTGTAATGGGGTCTTCTCTTCTTCTCGGCTGTACACTGGTACTAGGCAGGGTTGCCCTTTCACCCTTTCTATTTAATTTATATTTGGAACCCCTCCTCGTCAGGCTCAAATCTTCTCCACTTATTAAAGGCTGTTTAGTGCAACAGCGGGAGCTGGTTCTTTCTGCATATGCAGATGATATACTCCTGCATGTTGAATGCCCTGCTGACTCCTTAAAAGCGGCATTAGAGGTTATTAGGCAGTACGGGGCCCTCTCTCAATATAGATTAAATATTTCTAAATCTGAAATTTTCCACTAAATGCTTTCAAGTATAAGCAGGATTTTGTAAATTTTGGTATGAGATGGTCTCCCAGATCGATCAAGTACCTAGAGATTTACTTCTCGACAGAGTTTTCCTCTTAGGAAGCTTAATTTGGACAATATTAAGGTCTCATACAGCAGGATTTACTAAGCTGGTCCACCTTCCCATTTCTCTTTGGGGCCGAATCAGTATCATTAAAATGAATGTTCTCCCCCGTGTCTTCTACCCCCTTAACTTGCTAAATCTCTGGCTGCCTGTCTCCTACTTTCAGCAATTTCATGTGATGTTTTCTAACTTCATTTGGCAGGGCAAGGGAGCTAGGCGTTCTTTCTCTAAGTTATCCCTTCCTAAAGATAAGGGTGGTCTCCAGTTACCTAATCTTCTGTTTTACCATTGGGCGGCTCACCTTGCTAAGTTAGGGAGATGGCTTCCAACGAACTCGGATCTCCCATGCCCGGTCTGGCTTCAAGTTGAAAGGTCGATTCTTTCAGAGGCTAAGCTGGACACACATGCAATTTTATAACTCTCATCGGTAACTTGCGGTGGATTGCGGACCGCACGATTCTTGTATCTCTTAAATCTTTTCAATGTTTGCGTTTATGAATATCTTCTCTATGGGACTTGGGCCAACCGTTGTTCTTAATCCTAATATTAAGTTGGGTAAATCAATGATTACTTCCGGTGCTTCCACAAATTAGGGAAACCAGGCTGGAACACTTTTACGACTAAGGATCTCTTCTCTCCTCAGCTGACATACTTGCAAAATATGCAATTCCGAATGTTCAGATTTTCAAAACTTACCAGTTAAGGCATCTTATTGCTGAGAAATTTGGCACCTCCTTCAGTGAATCAATGGTCTACCCCTTCCTGTCTCAAATAAAAACCCTTGCCTCTAAACCGCATTCCATCTCGTTAATTGACTCCTTTCTCTTAAATTATAAATTTCCAGAACCCATTAGGGGCTCTAGTATCTGGTCCTCATTGCTGCCTGAAGCTACCTCAAATTGGCCTCACATCTGGAAGGACCTTCATAGGTACCATACTCAAGATAGACTAAGGCTTACCCAATATTACATTGTGAACAATCTGTACTACACTCCTAGGAAACTTTTCAAGCTTAGAGCTCCCACCCTACCTGCTCCAGATGTATGCAGGATGAAGGGTTCTTACATATTTTCTGGTCTTGTTGCAAGGTGGCCCCTCTGTGGTCTTCTATCCGAGATAATCTAGATCCCCTGCTAGGTCTCTCAAGTTTTTTACCCCTGAGATTTGTGTTCTGGGTGACTACTCTAGCATGGATAGTGTGGAGCGCCGGTATCACATGGCCTTGGTGTCCATGGCAGTCAAGAGACTGGTCCTTAGACACTGGACTGATCAATTGGCTTTGACATATGCTGAATGGCTGGCTGAGCTTTCTGCACTTAATTCTGAAAGTCTGGTAGCCAATAGCGCTGTCGCCTGGACTTGTTTCAGAAAAGATGGGGTAGACTGCAGGCGCTATATTTGCACCAATGAGTTCTTGGCCTTTCTCTATCGCCTCACATAGACAATCTATGTTCCTGCCATATATTGTCAGATGTGTCTCTACTGTTGGGGCTGAAGCATAGGTATAGGCGGTTGGTACCTTTACTTATTCAGTTTGAAGGCAATGCCTGTTTGGCACACTAGTTTTGGGTGGAGGGAGGAGGGAGGGAAGGGATATGGGGTGGGGGTGGGTAATGGGTGGAGGGAGGGATTTGGGGAGGCTTTGACTTGTGGGGGGTGGGAGGGGGTTTTGTTGGTGGCTTTTTCTTTTTCCTTTTGGTTTTACCGTGTATTATCTGTATTCTATCTGTTTGACATATGTTAGTGTTATGTTTTTGTATGTAAAATCAATAAACTTAAATTTCAAAAAAAAAAAAAAAAGAGGGAGCTGAAGTGTAGTGCTAGCAATTTTGCTCACAGAGATACAATACTAAGTACAGTAAGTGGATATAATCACCTTAACAGTGGTAGTCATATATACAAAAACAGTATTTACAGCAGCAGCACATAGACAGTAGGGGTAGTATTTACAGCAACATATACAACAGAGGCCACAGTGTATTCTATAACATACACTACTGAAAAATATAAATTTACATGCGAGGGCTGGTTAATTCAGGTCCTAGCAGTGACAAGTGGATTCCCTCAGCAACCAGCACTTTAGTTGCTGTTTGAAAGACAGGTGAGAGGTGGATGAGTGGGTGGTGAGAAGGAGTCTGTTCCACAGAAAGGGTACAGAGATGGAAAAAGCTTTGCTACCCATATTGGTGGGGATGCGAGGGATGTCCAGCGAAGGGACTGAGGATGCCCTGAGGGTCCGTGTGAGTTCCCTGCTAGTCAGAAGGGGTGAGTAAGAGGATAGATTGTGGGTTCTGAGTGAGGTGTCCACCAGGCAGCCAGTGGCGTAATCAAAGCAGCCTTGAAGTGGGAGCCACCCAAGGGCCTGGTAGAAAGAGCAGTGGTAGGTAGAATAGGGAGCTTGAAGGATGAAACAACAGATGGAGTTGTAAGTTGTACTTAGCCATGAGTACAGGGATGAGTAAACAAGGGAGTAATCCAGAGAGTGGTAGTCGAGGAGGGGTAGCAGGTAGCCTTGGGCAATGGCAAGGCGCACCTCAGCAGATAGAAAACATTTAAGGTGGTAGGCAGCACCTAGCTTTTGGTGGATCCTCCTCACTGTATAGTTAACATGTTCACTGAAAGTGAAGGAGGGATCAAGTGTAATACCCAGGTATTTAAAGGATACCTAAACCATCTTTTTTACACATTTTGTTTTTGGAAAAATGACTCCATAGTCTTGTAAATGAGAGGCTGTTGTTTACATTTATACTGAAACTGCATTTATTAAAGCAGGATAAATGCAGTGTCATGGCATTTGAAAATTGTAAACAGAGCCTCTCCTGATTCAGAAATCCTGCTCTAAGAATCCTAAAATGGCTGCCTTGATGATGTCATTGTAGAGAGAGATGCCCAGCTGTGCAGATGTATTCTAGCTGTGCTAACCGCATTCAAATGTGAATAACTTTAAAATGAAAAATGATAGCATGGTATTGCTGGGTTTTAAATAATTGATTAGCAGTTTTTTTTGGGGGGGTGATACTAACTGTACAGAAAGTACTGATATAGATTTTCTAGAAGTACTGTGTTTGTTAAACACAGTGAGGCAAGAGCTATTCATTTTCACAAAGTTTTAGCACTTTTATGAGCAAAACACTAATCAATTTTTAGAGTTAAATAAAACCCTGTACTGTGAGCGCAAAATTTGTTCAGCACCAAAATATCTACAAAATGTCTGGTGTTTCATTTATAGATACCATTTTAGTTTTTTGAAAATTAGTAAAAAAAAAAAAGCAGCCTACATTTCAATTATATTTCACTTTTTCAATGAACAAATGCAAATAATATTAAAACAAAAAATGATAGCATGGTACTGTGAGCACAAAAGTTATTCAGCACAAAAATATCTACAAAATTAGTAGTGTTTCATTTCTATGTGCCTTTTAGTTTTTTATAATTAGCAAAAAACAGCTGAGCATTCAATTATTTTTCATTTTTTGCAACAAACAAATGCAAATAGCTTTAATTGAAAAATGATAGCATAGTACTTTGAACACAAAAGTTGTTCAGCACAAAAATATCTATCAGATGAGTGGTGTTTCATTTATAGATACCTTTCAGATTTTTTTTAATCAGCAAAATACGACAGGAAATTATTTTTTTTTTCACTTTTATTGAAGGTACGACACAAATGGAATAAGCTACTTCCCTACTGGAAATATTGTTAATATTTTTGTTTTTGTGCCCTCCTCCAATTAACCAAACTGTAATTTGCTTTTCAAATAGTTTTCACTTCCTGCCTTCCAAGTGGGGGGAGGGATACAAAACTGTTATACGCTTAATGTTTCCATTTCTATTTCCCCTCCTCTGTCAGCCTCGCTGTGACACATTGAGCCACTGATTCTCATATTGCCACTTTATGTTATCAGCAAAGTGATCTAGGGCACACTTTATTTCTCATGCAGTCACCCACTGACACTTCCTTGTCTTCCTTGCATTTAGTTAGTGCACATGAACACTGTCTTTGCCATACTACCCAGAGCTAAATCTCGCTCTGATGCCATTTCCCATTGTTTGGTTTCATTTTGTGTCATTCAGCTGTGTGCCATTTAAGTTGGAATGTTACCTTTTTTCCAGTCAAAGAAGCTAGGGGCCTGGTCCTACTCAGAGCAGTCACCTGCTTACTCTATATCGAGTCCAAAATACAATATTTCCCCAAAAGGTATTTGTTTCCTTAAGGCTTACTGTAATTGAACATGTGAAACCTCTATTAAGAAAAGGAAACAGAAAACAAATTATTTTGCAGAAGGAATCTAAATGGATTTTTACATTGGAATCACTGTTCCCAAAAGGTTTGAATAAGGATCTGGATCTTGCAGTATATATGTAATAATATATATATATATATTCCTTTTTTTTTGATTGTATGTTATGTGTCTTGCCTATCTTATAACTCAATCTTCTCTTCTCATATCATGTTGTATTTTGGATGAAGAAGGATAGGTTTTAATATTTGTGTTCCTTCCCTGTGTCTTTAAAAATTTTACATTGTATCGGTACTAAATCTGACTTTCTGGGTGTTATTATATTTTGACACCTATGAGTGTGATCTCTGAAATGAGGTTATCACAATGCTAGTATGGACTTATATTTAATTTTATTGTCCATATATTTTGACACAGGGGAGCAACACACTAGTCTGACACAGGCTGTTTCTCACTTTTTAAGACTAACAGAATTTTGGGATGGTTTTGTTTACATAAATATGTGCAATAACAAAAAGTTACAAGTATAGACAAATCATAGAAGATACATAAAAGTTGTATCTATAGATAGTTGGCATACCAATTGAATTGTGTGTCCTTTTTTAGGTCAGAAACAGTTTGTGTTGTTTGGTAATGTATTAGCCCTATAGGTGTATTTATTAGTGGCATTGTGGTGTTAAAATTTAGTAAGGGCTTTGATATGGTGAAATATGGTAAAATACTGAATTAGCTTTTTGTAGTGTTACTAGCACCTTAGTGGTCAATTTAAATTAATTCTTTATTGATATGACTATAAATGTGATTGTAATGCAAACTGACTCCACACCCCCTGATGAAGAGGGTGTATGCCCTTGAAGCACCGGGGAGCCATTGTATGTGTGTTTAAATGAATTGTTTATCTTGTTTTTTCAGTTGCTCTGTGTGCATCGCTTTTTCACATGTTGTTTGATTGTTTTTGCCAAGATTTAGGCAGAACCACAGAGCATACCCGTTTAGCGCATTGTTTTATGTAACACACTCTAATTCATTGCCAACTCCCACAAGAAACCACACTCAAATCTCTGCTGGGCTCACTTGTCACCAGAACTATGTTCTCGCCTGTTGTTGCTTAGGACACTCTCAAAAATGTATCTGCCCTCCCTTAGTATGCAGGAGATGCTTCAGTATTATCAGTTGCTACTTGCCAATGTTGATGCAACTTACTGTAGGGATCACCTGCATATACCATTTAGAACATATGGTAGAAATATTTATGAAAATTGTACAGAAATTGTAACACTGGTACCCTTACCATGACAATAACTGCGCCCTTTTCTGCTATTTTTGGACAGTGTGTTCTGTGTTTGGGAAATGTGCTTGGTTGCTAAGCAACAAGACAGGTCCACAACAATTAGATTCTAAGGAACGGAGACGGGCAACAACTTCACACTGCAGTACAGCCAGCATGGAAACAGAACTGGTGTTTTAAAATCACTGGTTTGCAAAATTAAAGGTACTAGCATGGAAAAAAAATGTCACTTGCCTGCTGAGCTAAACCAGATAGCGCTGTGTGTAAGAGCAGCAATTTTTTCATTAGTTTCCTGGACTGCAGATCTAACAATTTTAGTCTCTCTCTGTCTCTCTTACTCTTGGTCTCTCGCTTACTCACTATAAGATTTTTAAAGCAATAAAACTACTTTAGATTCTGCCACGGTCAACCTCCTTCTACAGCTGCCATCCTTCCGTCCTGCTGTAACTGCATTCTGCAGCTGCTCGCCCACTACATATTTCACTCTAACACAAAATGGAAGCAACAGGTCATGAAAGAAATACATAATAAATGAATAAATAAAAAGAAAACAAAAAACATTTTGCAAACTTTGAGACCTGTGTCTCTTTGTGGCAGCGGGGTAACCATGACAAGTCCAAAACTCAAACTACAGAGGCTCAACTAGGATAAAAACACTTACCTCAGAAAACAAACCCAGCATTATGATACAGGCAGAGGAACTATTTTATCACAATAGAAATAAAACATTTTAACATTTTAATGTGAAAATGACTTTTTATTAAACATACATAAAACAATTTGCCATTTTGTAAGCACAATAATACCCTCCAGGGTTGGCGGTATTGGGGAACACAGGACCTTCCAGGGACTATACGGCCTGCTGACTGTGGTGTAGGGCCTCATTACACCCCTGGGTGGTCTGGTATTCCTCCCACTCTGTCAGGTATTATTGCTTACTTAACAGTACAGGTATATGCTGCATGTAAATGGGGATCTGTTCAGACACTCACAGGCATTCATACAAAGGAATGCTGAATTTGTGGGTGGGACTGGTCTCACTCACTAACAGTGGAGAATAGGAAAGGGTATCCATTCAGCATCATGCAATTAATGACATTGGGAAGGCAGTGTGGTCTACAGAACCGTGAACCAGGAGATTCCAGAGGTGAATCCAACCGGAGCCACCATAGACCCCAGCTCCCTGTGAAACCTTGAACAAATCACTTGACATCCATGTAGTAGTAGTAAGTAGTAATAAAATTTATTTATACAGGATATGAAAGCAACTTCAAACACCATTAGGGTTAAAATAACCCTCTTTACAAGGTGCACCTGTTTAGATGTCAGAATACAAGTTACAGTTAAAACAAACAATAAGAAACTACACGTTTAACAATACAAATGAGTTACTTAAATACAAAACAGCAATTTTATATCATGGCACATTAAATCTATAGGCAATTCAATTAATCTATTACATAAACTGTGAAAACATATTTCTTGCTTTATAGCAAGATTAAATTTAGCTATAGTCAAATCCTGAATTTTCAGTGGCAGTGAAAGGCCATTCCAGGTGGTAGCAGCTCTATACTGGAAAGTCAGGGTTACAAATCTGTTGTTATATTTAGGGACTATCAGGTCTCTAGCGCCACTCTTTCATAAATTAAACTGATGGGTGGGGCTGATTAAGCTTTCTGCCAGACCAATAGGATGTCTGGTCTTATAGATTTTATAAACAAGATTTGACCATATTTGCTGTCTCCTAATCTCTAGGGAGACCTAATTTAGCTTAATATACATATGAGAGTTATGGGTATCTATTTTACATCTTAATACAAACCTTGCTAATCTATTATAACATGTATCAAGCTTATGAAGCATTGCTTTGTTAGCACTTGAATAAACATGACTTCTATAATCATTAGTGGAATTATTAACTGATTTGCTATAACCTGTCTATCCATAATACCCAAGCAATTTACTATTCTTCTGAACGCACCTACCCTGGAATGGACTTTTTTTATTAACATGTTTAAATGTTGTTCAAAAGATAGCTTGTGATCTACAAGCACCCCTAGGTACTTGTAGACCAGAACCTGTGTCAAACAGATACCATTTACAGTTTTATACATAGTTTGTCATTTTGTAAACCATTTTTAAGTGCATATGAGCCAATTAACATAGTTTGGGTCTTCTTTTCATTTAGGACAAGACCTGAGGAGGCAAACCAGGCCTGCAGTATATTAAAATCTGACTGCAGGTTGGCCACCACCTCTACCAGATCTTTTCCATCACAAACCAAGACAGTATCTTCAGCATAAAGCCTAATATAAGTAGACTTTATATGGCAGGGAAGACTATTTATACAAAGGATAAATAACAGGGGTCCAAGTATGGACCCCTGTGGAACACCACAATATACTGGTAAAAATCTTGAACCAATTTCCTCTACCATTACTGTTTGAGATCCACCTTCCAAGTAAGATCAAAACCAATTTAATGGTTCAGTTGCTATACCTATTTGTTTCAGCCTTTGTACAAGCAAAGAATGATCAACCAGATCAAAAGCCTTGGATAGGTCGATGAACACAGCATCCATGGACCTTGACTCCCCAAGTGGGGTTGCCACTAAGCCAATAAAATCCATGAGACCTGTGGTCGTCGACCCACCCCTTCTAAAACCAGACTGGAAATTATTTTAACTTATTATATTTTTCCAGGTGATCCATAAATTGTGTATGTATCAACCTTTCCAACAGCTTAGATAGGACAGATAATAGGGCAATTGGTCTATAGTTTGTAGGCCTAAAATCCAAGCCCCCTTTATGAATTGGCACTATTTTAGCATGTTTCCAAGATCGAGGAAAGTTCCCTTCAATCAAACTCCTGTTGTAGTGATCAGTTAAGGATTGGGCCACCTCATATGCAGAATCTTTCAAAAACCTAATTTCTATATCATCTAATCTCTTGGCCTTATGTTTTTGCAATTTATGTATTTCTTTTATTACTTCTTTTCTTGTTATTTGTTTAAACCTAAATAATGGTACTAAATGTTGATCTGTTTGATCATCACTTCCCTCGTTCCCACAATTCCCTTTTCCTGTAATCCACTTGGAATGATTATATCAGGAAGTTCAATAAAATATTTAAAGTATTAGCAGTGTTATCTGGATTTAGAAGAATGCCATTTTCAATAACTTTTGCGTCACATAGATTATTTTGTGATTTAACAAGTGATTTCATTAAAGTCCAATATTTGCTTGGGTCATTAGTTTCATTTATTTTATGTCTATAATAAAGTGCTTTTGTTTTCTTTACCTCCTGAGAAACTTCATTACATATCTTTTTAAAATGCTCCCAGACAACCTTGT
This sequence comes from Neoceratodus forsteri, assembly GCA_016271365.2. Classification (NCBI taxonomy): domain Eukaryota; kingdom Metazoa; phylum Chordata; order Ceratodontiformes; family Ceratodontidae; genus Neoceratodus; species Neoceratodus forsteri. Next base: position 1,223,975,656 of record CM057458.1, read on the forward strand.
CCCAAGTTTTGTTAGTTTTTTTGCATAATTGCTTTTTAAATATTATCAATTTTCTTAATACATCATTTATCCATGGTAAGTGTTTTTGGTTTTTTGTTCTTTTTTTATATGGGGCACACTTGTTACATACAGTGCTCCTCGCTATAACTAGTCCCTCGCTTATAGCGAACCTTAATTACTACTTAATTAGGCTTATGGTTCCCAACCCAGTTTCTCTTAATTGATAGGCGCGTCAGCAATTAACTTTCAATTATCAGTCACACACTTCCTATAAAACAGTGCCGGCATCCTGCAGCTGCATGGCATGCAAAATGAAGCGATCCTGCTACTCATTCGAAACTAAGCTGGTCATTCTAGACTGCCTGAAAAGTGGTGAAAGCTTGACAAAGTTGTCTTTTGAGAGTGGTTATTCAAAATCCACCATATGTACTTGGCGGAAGCAGGAGAATGCCCTCTGAGCATTTGCCGATGAGTGCTCAGACACCCAGGGGATGGCTCACAAAAAGTTAAGGCGTCCTGACGAAGGTGAAATTGATCAAGCAACCCAGCTTTGGTTTGAGCAGCAGCGTGCCCATGAGGTACCACTGTCCAGCTCTATTGTGAAGAGCAAGGCAGAGCAGTCCGCCAAAGATATTCACGGTGAGGAGTACAATTTCAAATCATCATCAGGCTGGCTTTGGCAATTCCAGTGGAGGCACGGAATTCGCCGTGTGTGCATTACAGGGGAGGCAAGGTCTTGTGATGACGCAGCAGTCCAGGCATTTCTACCAAAGTTACAAGACATTTTGGTCAAGGGTGGGTACACTCCAGAACAGGTGTACAACTACGACGAGACTGGGCTATTCTGGAGATGTCTCCCTGATGTGATACTGGCTAGTAAGAATGAAGTGAATGCATCCAAGGGGTTCAAGGTTGCAAAGGACAGGGTAACCTACATGTTCTGTATGAATGCAACAGGAACCCACAAACTGCTGCCCTTGTGTATAGGAAAGTATGCCAGCCCAAGATATTTCCATCATGTCTCGATGGCATCCCTGCCTGTGACCTATGCGCATAGTAGAAATGCTTGGATGACTTCGGACATCTCCCGCAAGTGGTTTGCGGAGTCATTTGTACCATCGGTCCGAAGTCATTTAAGACAACAAAATCTCCCTGGCAAAGCACTCCTGTTGCTGGATCAGTGCCCAGCTCATCCCCCAGAATCAGAAATGAAGTCAAGAGATGGGAAAATAAAAGTGCTTTTTCTCCCAAAGAATACAACCTCCAAAATTCAGCCACTAGATGGTGGCATTATCGAAACATTTAAAAAACATTATCGTAAGCGATTGCTTACTGATTTGGTTGCTGAGGGTACTGAAGTGTGTTCATTCATTCATGTTGAGCAGAGTAATGATCGCTCTGAGGATGAAGACACAGAAGAAGTCACAGTACCTAGTTATGCAGTGGCAATACGGGGGATGGAAGCTGGGCTCCGCTATTTGCAGTCACAGGACAGTGATCCAATTAAGGTATTGCAGCTGAGAAACATAATATCACATAAGAGAGACATTGCGGCCAAAAAATGTAAACATTCTAAGATTACCGGTTTTATGAAGCCATCAGCTAACAGTTGTGAATGAACCTGCATTTAATTATTGTTTTACTTTTAATTAAAGTGAATTTACTAAATCAAACTGGTGTTTTACTGGATGATAATGTTTTTTTTTTTTTGCTTCCTCGATGTAACGAACACGCCGCTATAACGAATGAAGGTATTGGCCCCTGACTCATTCGTTATAGCGAGGGAGCACTGTACCTCTAAAAACATTTTTGTAAATTCCTCTACTGCCAAATCCAGATCCGGAATTGGGGAAATCCTATACCACTTTTGTTGTGACATTTTGATTTAAAAAGTTTGTTTATTATATTTTTTATAACATCTCTTTACTACGAAGTTCTCTCTTAGGGGGTGAACTTTGAGTTGTTTTACAGAGATAAGATAAAAAACCACGTTATGATCACCCAAATTTGGAGGACAAACCTTTGTTTCTAAAACCGCACTATTTGGAGTCACAAAAATAAGGTCTAATATATTACCAGGACTGTTTATCTTATCTTTCCTAGTTGATGTGTGGATTAACTGAACCAGGTTTAAGATCTGAAATTATTCTTTTAGCTTCTGGCCTCTTCTTTCCCCACATGCAGCATTAAAGTCTCCCGTTAATGATATATTTTTGTCTCTAGTATGCAGCCCCATGATGTCGGCCAGTTTCTCAAAATGGATTGGTTTAACTTTTGGTGGAGAATAAACCACTCCAAGTACCAAATCAATGGAGGGGATAAAAATCAGGATGCACTCTATACCTTCAATCTTACAGAGCAATATGATCTCAGAATGCCCCAAAGAGTTATTTACATACAATATTATACCCCCTTCCCTTGACCCTCTATCTCTTCTATGAAAATAATAATCATTTAACTCTAAATCTGTGTCTACTTCTTTCTTTCCCAACCAGGTTTCTGAAAGAGCAATTATATCTGGCTTTTCCATTTCAACCCAGGCATGAAATAAGTCCAATTTATTTACTAAACCTCATGCATTGTCATGCATGATTTTCATATTTCTTGATTCAGGACCTTGGTTGGTCTCAATATCACCACTAAGGACCAAAGTCACCAGGAGCACCCATCCTTCCGTTCTACCAATTGGCCTGGAAAAGGGGCCATACCTTACCTGCTGGTTCTTTCAATGCAGTTTCACCAGGAAAAAATGGTTTCTCCTCTTTACCAGGCCAGATCCATTACTGGTAGAACAATCTGGAGGATAAAAGTTCTGGTGAAGTTGACTCCTTATAGAAAAAGAAAACAGCCAAATGTGTAGAACAAATTTGCAACAAGCAGATAAGTGCAGTTAATATCCCCAAAACCCAAACAAACATTACTTTTAGGTTATTTTTATAAGAATGTTTGTATTCCATAATAGTTTTATAACAGAGTTTAAAAACCACAAATAAATATCCTCTAAGCCACTAGTAACAATAAAGAGCGCTCAGTATCTGACAAAGGACCACCAGTTTGGCAGATAGTGAGGTTTCTAATTGCAACAGACACTAGTGACACACATTTTAAAAACCACCAACTTTAGGTTACCTATATATCTATATTTTGCAATAACTATGAGCTACTTTCTCAGTAGCAGCAACTATATAAACCTCCAGTTGTTTACCAGTCAGGTAAAGACTTCATCTTCAGCTTCTTGTTTGAATTTCTATACCGAGTGGCGCTTGTGCCACTCACGCTCACGCTGTAGCAGCGCAAAGCTTTTTAAGCTTTAGAGCTCCTCCCTTAGCTGTGACGCTTCCCTCAGTTCTCCGCCTCTCAGCTGATCGAGTCTCCTGTACACCGGGAGTTCTGGGGCAGTTCTAACACACAGCCACTCTTTTAGGCACAAATTAGAGCAGCAGGCAGTTCACAGATGGTAATAGCAGAGCTGGCTTTGATGTTACAGCTGGAGCGTACCTGTTCATACAGCAGCGCAAAGCTTTTTAATTTGTAGAGCTCCTCCCTTAGCTGTGACACTTCCCTCAGTTTCCCGCCCTCTCAGCTGATCGAGTCTCTGGTACACCGAGAGTTCCGGTGTATTGCTATGTGCTTCAGCCTCCCACCACAACCCCCAGCTGCAAACCTGGACTGAAGCAGGATTGAAATGAAAACCAAGATGCACCTCAGCAGGACTATCCTGGATAAATGAAAATAAGAGCTATGTATAGTTTTTCCCCTTAAAGTCTTATGTGTTTTCACACAAAATAGTATATTTAATGGTAGACAAAATATGAGGAAGGCAAGCTAAAGAGAGGTGACACGAACCAATATATTCTGTATCTGCTGTTAGGACAAGGTAACAGGAAAAGTGCAACAAGACTGCAGTTTAAAGCACAGAAAATAGTTCTTTGCTGAGATGGTTTCTCATTACATGGTTTGCTATGAGCCTTATAATGGCAAAAACCCATACCCTGATTAATGAAAAACAAACTAAGAGGAATTTGATAAGTGTGGGGGTTTGCTTAACTTCTTTTTTCCTCTCTTTACCTGGTGGACCAAGCTGACAGCACAGCTATGCAGACCACACAACTGACACATGGCTGACTCACACAAATGGTAGCATTAATCTCGACAAAACTCACATCAAGGTACCAGTATTATGAGGCTTAAAGTAAGGGATTTGTTTTATATAAATAAAATACATGTCTTGCTTTATAATATAAGTAAACTGGGCTCAGTATTTGTCTTTTGGCTAATCACCAGTGTCTCCTCATAACTTCTTAGGGTTTGAGAACTGAGACATTAAGCAGAGTGCTACTGGAACCCTAAGAAGTTACAGTGGGATGTTGTTAATTAGCCAAAGGATAGCTCCAGAGCTCCATTTACTTGTCATTTATTATTTCTTTTTTTTTTTTATATGTAGTTTTATGGTGTTTTTCCATTTTCTCCCTGAAACCCAGGCCCCTACCTCAGATGCACGCACTCATGTGGAGGCATGCGCACACCGTGTCTCGAGGTACACACCCGCTATGTGTTGCCCCCACTGCCTATGCTGACCACTGGCCTCCATCCAGTGGCAGCGGGACTATGGGGGGGTGGAGACCACCCCCTGGAGAGGAGAGCTGCCTTCCAGCTGCTCAATCCTGCTCCGACCCCCCCCCATGCCAGCTCCCCAATGACCTGAGTCCATTCCATAGCTCAGGTCCCCGGCATGGTGCAAGGAAAGGTATCCAGTGCTTCAGCCTTCAGTGCCACCGGGCCGGAGGGTATTTCTTTTTTCATGAGCCCAGATTTGACTCCAGTGGGAAATGGAATTGCTTTGTAGTAAACAGCCCAAAAATAATACAACATTAAATAACTGATACACCTGAAGAGTAAGATCATGTTCAGCAGCCACCACAGTGTGGGATTGAACTATGCCATAGCAACAGTGAAGTTGGCGGTATAAACTTCAGTGCAAGAAGTCCGCCGACAGCAGCCACCGTGCTCTGACAACTTGCTGTCTGGCAGTAGGAGCAACCTCCATCAATGGGGGACTACGCCCCCCCTGCACTCCCTGACATGGGGGGCTTTGCCCCACACACACTCCAGTTATGTATATGACAAACTCTAGGTCCCACCCCAGTGGAAATTAGGAGGAACAGTGAAACGGCAACATCACAGGATGGCAAAAAATCAAAGTAGCAGAAGAAGTGTGCGACATGATTCCGTCGGGAGACATCATGGCGGCAATAATCAGTCTGCATATTAATGAGCTACCACAGTGTGGTAAGGTGGCACCCTGCCAGGGCTAGGAGAGAGTCTGCACTATCTTCTTTTCTCCTAAAGTTTGTCGCATAACTGTGTATTGCTATCCTTTACTGCCCTTTTCTATTCTTTCTGTTCTGTTAGGCTGGCCACCTGCAGAATTCCACCCCCGCTATCTCCCTCTGAATTTCATTTATTTTTCCTTTCCAGTCCTTCTAAGAACCGAAGCTCATGAAAATGGCTTAGAAAATGTTAAAAATAAAATACAAATGCTAACTAGCACAGTGCCTAAAAATTGAGCCATGATTGTAACTTGAAGTACAGTGAAATGAATGTATAAGCCATACTTTTTATGTTGGTGTGCTTGCACAGCCAACATCATGGGACAGTGCAGCTTTAGAGGCGTGGTCACTGTTGGGCGAATGCAGGGCACGCCCCAGTAGGTGCGTCCCGCATTCCTCAATCAGCCTGCATGCCGGCGTCACACCACGCATACATAATGTGGGGAGCACATCTAAGAAAAGGTCCGCTGAAATTCAAGCAAAGCTCATCAGACACAGAGGTTCTTTTCTTGCCGTGCTCACCGCCATTATGTACATGGCGGGACACTGGCCATAGAACTGCTAACTTTGGGGGTGCCCAATCCCCCTGTCAGCTGCCCCTGCCCCCTGTGAATGTGCCGACAGGGGAGCCCACTCCCCGTCAGCATAAAGCACCCCCCAATTGTTTAATGCCAAGGGGGTGCCCAATCCCCCTCAGCTCTTACCCCACCCCTTTCCTTGTGTGTCGACAGAGAGCCCACTCCCCGTCAGCAGAATAACCCCAATTGTTTAATGCTGGGGGTGCCCAATCCCCTCGGCTCTCGCCCCCCTTCTTTATGTGCCGGCCAGGGGTTCCCAATCCTCGTGGCATAAATTCTGCCCCCATGTTGTTTGCAGGCGAGGTGCCCAACCCCGTCGGCTACAGACCACGCCCCCAAACAGTTAGGTGGCATGCTGGGGCCCACCCCAGCTTGCAAATCCCCTGGAAAAAAAACTGTCCTGCGATGTTTTTTTCATTTTAACCTGTAAAGAAGCGGTCCCTCGTAGTCTCCATGCCCCTCCCCTACCCATACCCACCCATTGTGCACCTGCCTCCCCACCACCCCACACCCTATACTTACCTCCGGAGCTCAGCGCAATGATCATCAGTGGACTGGGAACACGTCTGCACTCTTCAAAGCCGACCGCGAACTGAGGAAATGCCGGTAAGCTGTATAATGGGATAGATAGGATTTTTTCAACTTTAGTACATATCTCAAGCATTTTTGTGAATTTTGGCCCCAAATTTTCAACATAGGGTTTTTGGGACCCCTACTCATGAATTCCTGCACTGTCATGGCGTTATTCGGTCCCGAAAGGTGATTTTGCAGTCACTGCGCGGAATCACCTTTCAGGGCTGCATAAGGAAATGACAGTGCCATATTCATGAGGGGCTCTCAAAAACCCTATATTAAATAGTAAGGCATCAAAACATGACTATTTCTGGCGTCGCGTAGCAACTGAACAACGCCGCGTTTGTAAGTTAAGCGAATTCACAATATTTTCATGCCAGATTCTCAACATTAGCATTTTACCACACCTTCTTGTGAACCGTATAGCTGTCATTTTTCACATCCTGGCTGAAATGTGTTTTCACACTTCCAGCACAGAATAGCGCAGTCATGCTGCAAAATCAGTGTTTGGGACATATTACGCAAATGACAGTGACACTGTTCATGAGCAGAGGTCCTAAAATGCCTGTGTGGAAAATTTGGTGACAATACTCCATAAAATGACTGTGTTTCGAGTGTGCATTGCGCAGTTTGCACGTACGCTCGTACATTCACAAACTTCTAATATTCTCACTCCAGATTTTCTACAGTGCTGTTGTTCTGCACCTCCTAATGAACAGTACAGCTGTCATTTTTCACATCCTAACCAAAATCTGTTTTCGCAGTTCCAGCGCAAAATAGCGTGGTCGCTGTGGAAAGTCCATGTTCGAGACACATGATGAAAATGACAGTGACACTGTTCATTAGCAGATGCCCTAAAATGCCTATGTTGAAAATTTGGGAACGAAAGTCAATAAAATAAGTGTTTTATGAGCATGCATTGCGCTGTTTACACACACGCTCATGACTTTGTGAATTTGTAATACGTTCACTCCAGCTGTTCATCATTGGCATTTTTCCATACCTCCTTATGGACACTGCAGCTGCTTGAAATGTGTTTTCGCACGTCCAGCACAGAATAGCACGGCCGCTGTGTGAAATCAGTTTTTGGGACAGTTTGAGGAAATGACGGTGACACTATTCATGAGCAGACGTCCTAAAATGCCTATGTTGAAAATTTGGTGCCAAAACTCCATACAATGACTGTGTTGCAAGCGTGCATTGCACAGTTTCCACGCACCCTTGTAACTTCATCAATCTGCAATATTTTCATGCCACATTTTCACCACTGGCATTTGTGCACATCTCCTTATCAACAGTCCAGCTGCCATTTTTTCACAGCCTGCCCAAAATGTGTTTCCACAGCTGTGGCGCACAATGGCATGCTTACTGTGCAAAATCACCTTTTGAGACACATTCACAAAATCACAGCACTATGCGTCTCTAGCTACGCCACTCCCACTGCCAATGCCAGCGCGACAACATTCAGCAAATGCTTGTTGTTATAACATGCTGTGTTACGGTCTGTAATGTTAAAATGTGATCATTTGTTCAAAAATGGATAAAAAAACCTAGCAGGTGCTTGAAAATGTTATGCTATACAGAAAGCAGCCATGTACTGTTTAAACTGTAAAGTTTGCTTGTTTCAAGTCAGAAGTGCTGGCAGACAACATTGTAAGCAGCTCCCTCCAGGCTCCAAACTACATTCAAACTGTGGCTTATATTCTTCTAACCTACACAAAATAGTTTATAAAAGCTATACTACAGGGCAGGGGTTTGCTTGCACTTCATGCTGTAGGTGTCATGGTGGACACCTTGAAGAGGAAGTGATATGTCAGACGAGAGTCTTGTGCCACTTGAAAATACCCCTTGTGATTACTCGTGCACTGCTCAGATTACCATGTACCATGTGAAACTTTAAAGTTGAGAGGCGGGGCATATTTCAGCAACTCTGCTCGCTTAGCATAGTGGTTAGGGTAGTGGACTGTGAAAAAGATAGAACAGGGATAGTGACAGAGGTTTGAATTCCATGGCCTCCAACTACATTCTGTGCAAGTATTTAGTAGGTGACTAAATCAAAGAAATTTCCATGGTCACACCTGCTTCTGTCAATTTCTTTTTCTTCTATATTGTGTGACCTCGGAGTTGATTATATTTATTTATGGGGGGTGCAGGGGGCTCAGACCCCCACAAAAAAAATTGCCTGAATTGTTGGTACACTTTTATGACAGACATACAGTTATGGCATTAACAGTGTTCCCATCCGTGACAGTGTTCCCAGTGGCCACACTGTTTCCTGCCCACCATGACTCCTGCAGCATAAACTACAACCACTCCGAAAATTACTTTACATTTACTTCATTTGTTTAAAAAAGTACTTCCAAACATATATGGGGCCTACCTGAGAAAGTAAAAAAGTTTAAAATAGTTTGTTTATTTAAAGAGCACTTTCTATTAACCCCCTGGTACAGCCACACGTAAAAAAATAAGTACTAGATTCTAAAAGGATTTATCTTTTAAGCCCAAAGAGAACTGTTCTGTTTCATTTATTTGAAGTTTGGCTTTACTTGGCTTCAGGAGTGCTTTCTGGCCTTCCAGCTTCCAGTGTTTCCATGGATCTACTGGCAGGATTTTTATACAGGAACTCAGAAATGGGAGGTCCATTATGTCAGAGTTATAGGAGGAGTCACAGGTTCATGAAGGCTTGTTGTTTATGCATTTCTATTTAAAAACCACATAACCCAGTTTTTACATGTTTTTCCTGAATTTCTACATTGTTATACATATTGCTTGCATCCTGCGCTTTTTTAATATGTAAAACTGTTGTGGTAAACTGCATGTAACCCCCACCTCAGCTGCCTGGCTGTCCCCGGGGGCTGCCCATTTCTGCCATTGCCCTCCGCCACCCATCATGGGTCCTGGAGTGTCCTCTAGCCTCTGTCCAGCCCCCTGCTCTGTATTTTGTCCCTTGGAGCTGGAGGAGCTGAAACAGAGCTCACACATGTGCATTTGGGGCTTGTCCTTTATCTCATCACTACTGCAGCTGTCTAATTGCCTCTCCAGGTCTCTTGACCCCTTGGATAGGTTAATTGGGGGTCAGAAACATGGAGGAGGTGCCCCAAAAGTGTCTGGGCTGTCTATTTAAAGAGTGCCAATGGGCGCATAGAATGGGGGCCTTATGAATATTAATAAAGGCTGGCATGAATATTAACGTGCTGCCTGGCTGCCTGGGGAACTGCATAAACTGAAGCTAGTGACAGGCAATCTAAAGACTTTTTATTTATAATTCAGCAGTTGCTTTACAAGGGACAAAGGCATGCTGCAGGACAATGGGGCAACTGTGCTAGAAAACTGTGTATTTTGGTTGTAGAGACACTTTGAAGTGGGGAATGCTGTATAAACTGTATGGGACTGTGTATTAAGCAGCCATTTTTGCTTCCTTGACCCCAGTGCCAGCCAGTGAATGACTTGGGTGCTCAAAGACAGTTGAAATGACTGCTGGGACAGATGTGAACTCTATTCTAGGCACCTAAAACTAATAACCAATTCATAATCAAAGTGGGCTCATGTTTAATAATTTCATTGATGGACAGCAGGATTCAACCAATAAGAGACTGGGATTTCAGTGTGAAACCCCAGGGACTTTTGCAATTTGGGGCAGTCTGGCTAGGGCTCTCATTGAGTCAAGAGGGCTCATCCTTTGTGCTGGAAAAGTTTGGAAATCAGCCTAAGGTTTTGGCAGTTGAAGGTCTGAGGAATTTGTAAAATGATTTTCTTCTGTGTTGAAGAACCAGTGTTTGCAGTGATCCTGCAGCAGTTGAGGAACCCTGAGCTATGGAAAAAGGGTTTTGGAACTGTGCATGTGTGTGCCAGGCCCTGAAGCTGGCAACTTGGTCTGAAGCTGAAGGAAATTGTGAAAAAGGTCTGCAAGTCTCCAGTGCCCAGGAACCTGCTGGTATTGCTGAAATCTGGCTGTGTAAAGGTGTCATGCTACTCCAGAGACTGTATGTTGCCAGCCAAGAGCCACTGGCAAGGTGGAATTCCAAGAAATCATTGCTGCACCACAGAGCTGGTTGATCCAGTCCAGGCAGAAGTGACAGACTGCAATCTGCACCACTGCAATTTGGAGCCAGGTAGGGGAACTGCTAACCGTTATCAAGTGGGGTGGATTAGGCCACAGGGAGCCACAGGCACATGCCTGAGTACTAGGGCACTCTGGATTCATTTCGGGAACCAGACCATGGGATCAGTCCTGGGTCTTGGTTCACTTGTGGACAGAGAAACCATGCATTGGGCTCCTGTTCTCCAGCCTGCTTGCAGGCTGAAGGTGACAAGCTGCTGGATTCTACAAGCAAGTCCAAAAGTGAAAAGCTGCCAGATCCTGCTGCTTCATCCAGCCTTTTGTTGTCCATTTGTTCTACTGCCCCATGGTGCTACTGCTTCCTCCTTTAAGCGTAGTTTGCAGAACCTGAGATACAGTGGGCAGGATATTCAGAAATGTGCCAAAGGCAGGCACAATCCTGGCGCTGCACAACTCAACTGTGCAATGGCACAGTGACTGCGATATTCAATGGTCACATACCGCAACATGCGCCAGTGCAACACAGCTGAATATTGCAGTCACTGTGCCATGGCGCAGTGAGAGGTGCATCAGGGAGCAAACAGAAATGTGCCATAGCACATTCAGGGATGCTGAAGGGGCAGAGGAAGATGTGCCAAGGCACAGCAGAAATAGTCACAGGCACAGCAGGGAGTTAGGCAACGGGAAGGGGAGGACAGTGAGGGGAGGTGGGAGCACCAGGCCAGGAACACACAGGTGACCACTGCACATGGAGTTCAGGCATGCAGCTGCCCCCCCAGTGGAGGATGCAGTGCACAGGTGGCACTGACATCCAGGGGTGAGCACCCTAGTCCACCACCCACCGGATGGCACGAGGCCACCCAGACAACAGCAAACCACACCCTGGCACACGGCACCCACTACACACATGCCACATAGCTCGAACAGCCATCCCATGGCCACTCCAATGCACAGCCACTGACTGATGGGCATGCCACCACCATGCACACTCCACACATTGATACAGGTGCACCACAGGGCCACCCACCACACCACTGCAGCATGGACCCACTCGCCAGCTGCAAAGCAGACATGGACACAGAAGGGTAAACAAGTAACAAGTGTAATTGAACAATAGAAAAAACAGTCATACAAACACTCATAAACAAGGGGAGGGAGGGAGGAAGGGGTCAGGGACAGGGCCTATACAGGTGGATGGGGAGAAAATAGAGGAAGGGATGATGGAGGTGGGAAGGGGGCTGGGGAACATCATGGCTGGCCACGTCCTGCCTGCGCCTGGTGCCTCCCCCGCGCTGGTCCCATAGCAGGGTACTCCCGATTTGATCCACAATTTCCATTGTATGCAATGTAATGAGGATTATCTGCCACAGCAGACAGCAGTACAAAGACAGGCGGGAACCCCTCTGGAAACCTATTTCAGAGGAAGGGACAGGTGATCAGTGCATGTCCATAGCACCCTAGCCCCCCTTGCGTGCAGCACACAGTGGGAACACACGCCCCTGGAGTGGCACCCTGGCCACTCGCAGTGGGTGGGCCTATGCCTGCTGCCAACCCAGCAAGCCATGACAGTGCACAGTACTGGAACCTGCCGCCCAAGGGCCACCGACAGCACAGCAGCAGGCAGGTGGCATGGTGCTGCAGTGGAACCGCAGCGGCACTAGTGTGAGCTGGATGCACACCCAGCCCACCAACAGCTGCCACACATTTGCAATGGCTGCCCCATGGTGCCATGCACACTGCTTCATGTGCTGACCACAGCTGCCATGGCACAAGGCACAGGAAACCAAGGCCGTACCCCCACCCTGCACAACAATGTGAGAATACACAGTGCCTACCTGCCCACCACGGTGCTGCGTGCTCTGGTCCTACCACTGCATGCCCGCTCGGTCCAACACCAGCAGCCGATGGGTCTGCAGTGGCCTGCTGTGGCCCACCAGGTGCCCCTGACACCCTGGCTCTCCTCCAGTCTTCAGGTCCTAGGACAGGAACACAGACAGGCACACATCAGAACACAGCCACAGCATGAGCCCACTGTCACCACCCCCCCAAGCACAGAGTGCACCCAGGCCGGACAAGGCTGCAGAGCAGTGGCGCAGCGCACCCATTGACTGGCAATGCCATGCAATGCCATGCCACAGGGCACACAATGAGAGGCGCCCCCAGGATGGCATGTAGCCCAGCCAGCCCCATGGAACAATGGTCGTGTACAGATGCAGTTAGAGCCCACTTACCTGGTCGTGGCACGGCCCCCCTCCAGACGCACACTTGCAGTGCCCTCAGCCTCTCCAGATCCCTCCTGACCAGGACCCCATACCAGTGGTAGCACAGCTCCCTGGTGCACTGCATACCAGTGGCCTGGACCAGCCCGTCTGCAATGGCCTGCCACACCTCTGTCTTGGGTCTCTGTAGGGGCTGCTGGCCAAACAGGCTGGCAGCATGGGGCTCCACTTGGGCCACCAGGTTAACCAGCTCAACCTGGCTCCAGTTACATGACCGAGGTACTGTGCAATGCGGCATGGTGCCACAGCAAAGTTGCAGGACAAAATGGCACCCAGTAGTGCACGTGCATAACATGCTCAAGATGCGCACCTCGCATGGAGATGTGCTGCCTATGGCAATTGCGCACTCCAGAGATGCACGGCATGGGTGAAGCCACACCGGCACATGGGGCAGGGGTCCCAAGAGGGCATAGGGCAGGGGGCAGGGGTCAGCATGCGCAATGTGTGCATGAGTGTTATACAGCCCATGACACATGGTGCGCAATAGGGCCATGAAGGCACCACTCCCCATGAGCCCAATAGCACCCAGGTGCCATAGGCCCAATAGCACATGAATGCCATAGGCCAAATAGCGCCCGAGCACCAAAGGCCCAATAGCACTCGAGCACCATAGGCTCAATAGCACCCCAGCACCATAGGGTCCATGGCGCATTGGGTACAATGGCCCCCATAGCGCACCTAGTGCACACTGCACAATAGGCAGTAGCATATGCCGTGGTGCATGTGCGTCGCCAAGGGCACACTGTGCATGTCACGGCATTGCACAATGACATGCACCGGAGCAAGTCCATTGCACAATGCGCAAGAGCATGATATTCAGCCGTCATATGCATATTAGCTCATCGGCCTATCCGCAGTGCAATGAGGACATTTGCATGTCATTACCATTGCGCATCAGCCCATTTGCATGTGATGCGCTATAAAGGCACTGCACAACAGCACAAGCCTTGGACCGGTATAGCAACCATCAGAGGTATGTTGCACCTGCTGAGAGGATTGCCAGCACAATGGGCTGGATGGCTGGGGTGGGCTGCTGCAGCAACTAACCACATGTCCATGTCCACAGGTAGTATCATATCCGAGCATGAGGAGGGTGAGGAGTGTGGGCCTGCCTGGAAGCGCAGGCCCAACTTTATGAGAACAGAGGCAGATGCCTTGTTTGAGGTGTACCTCGACAAGGAGCCATTGCTGAGTGGCACCACTGGCACACCCCAGGCCAGGGCCGCAGCCTGGGATGGGGTTGTGGAGGCCATGAACCAGCAGGGCAGCCACCAGCAGTCTGCATAGGAGTGCAAGAAAAATGTGGGCACCGACAAGCGTTGGATCAAGTAAAAGGTGGCAGCCATATGGGCTGCCAGGGTCAGCCACAGGTGGGGGCCAGGCCACCGTGACACAGCTCACGGCACAGGAGGAGCTGGTGGAGGCCACCATGCGGTGCAGAGCAGTTGAGGGTGTGCCGGGCAGTGGCTTCCAGACCGGAGGGAACCCATCACTGCATGGTAGGTATGGAGGGTGGGTGGGGGGCAGGGGTCTGTCGAGTCAGCAGCTCTAATGCATCTGTGTTCCCTTACAGCACCGGCTCGCCAGCATGCAGTGGCAGGGGAGCCTGTGGCTGTCATGGGAGCCTGCCCAGCCCCAAAGGAACAGCCATCCACCTCCATGGGCATCCGGGGGCCTGATAGGCTGCAGCAAGCCACCGCCTTCCAGCCGGATGGAGAGAGGAGATGGGCAAGTGTTGTGTGCTGATTTATTTTTTTTTTTAAGTTGTTTGGGAGTTGTTTAGTGGGGATAGAATGTGGTGGTTTTTCCAGAGATGGCTCGCTGTCCATTGCAGTGTTTGCCACTCTTGGGCTGCTGATGGTCAGAGTGATTCAAGGGATAGGGGCTTCTGTGGCAGACACCCTTTTCCAGTGAGTACACTGGAGGATTTATGACACTGAAAAGGTGCCAGTCAACCAATCAGAACTGAGGATTCTGTTATTTGGATTTCCCCCATTGCATAATACTTCTTTTCCCATTTGTACTCTGTCTCTGAGCTTCTGTGCCCTAGGTGCATGACTTTGCACTTTTTTACATTAAAACCCAGCTGCCATGCCCTTGATCATTCCTCAAGTTTTCTCTAGTGTCTGCACATTCTTTCCACCCCCTCAGCACCCTTTTCAGAGTTTGGTGTCATCTACAAAAAGGCAGGCCTTCCCTTCCAGCTCATCTGCATGACAGATCTCAAAAGGTGCTTGTCTACATCAGAGTTCTGGGACACACAGGCAAGGGTTACTGATTTCACCTGTCAGGCATGCTGTTGACAATATGGCTGTGATCCTTGCACATGCAGTTCTGGTACTTGACCAGATACACTTGATCACTAGCAATGCACAAGCTAAGGTAGCTCGAGGCAAACATGCACTTGCCTAAAATGTCAGTTTTTTGGACTCCTCAGCAGGAGGTCTGGTTCTCATATTCTGGGGGGGCCCGAAACCTGTCATTTGCAGCCATGATTACCACTGAGTCAGTGACAGGCTGTGTAAAATTATACCTTTTTATCCTTAAGAGCCAGATACTGCTTGTCTGCTTTACAAGGGATGGCTGTTAGGGTACTGGTCCTGTGCCAGGAGGTCAGGGTAGCTTCCTGCAAAACCACAGTGATGGGACACAAAACCACTGAGGAGGCACTTTCAACCTCCAGAAAATCATACAGATTCTGTTTGGAAGAATCTTCCTCCTCCAGAGAGGAAACAAAATCATCTGGATTCTGTATAGGACTGTTTCTTCACTGCCTAAGGAAGTACTGAAGTTCATACTGAAATCGCAGGAGCAAAGAAGGCGGTTAGCCCATGTGAGCTCCATCAGTCACCCATAATAGGATAAGTCACCACCCTCGAGAATATATTTATTGAGTTTAGTTTTGAACACCAATTTACTTCTACTATCTAGTACTGTATATCATTAGGTAGCCTATTCCAAGGGTTTACTATTCATTGAGTATAATAACCCTTCCTTTTATTTGTATGAAAAAATGTGGGTTTTAAATGCAATGCATGGACCCTGGTTCCCAAACAGCAATTTTTAAATTCATGACCAAGTTCACTGAATAGATATTCATTATTTATGTCACAACATGAAAGTAGATCACCCCTCTGCCTTCTGGTTTCTACTGACATCAAGTTTAGACGCTTACGGTGATATTGACAGCACTTGTCTCTAATACTAGATATTAACTTAGTCGCTCTATGTTGTGCTTTCTCAATATTTTCAATTTCCCTCTTAGTTAATGGGTTCCAAAACTGGCTACTGTAATCTGAAATAGTCTAACATATGTCTGGTATAATGGCATAATCACTTTCATACATCTGCTTCTAAAATTGTGTTTAATGGACCACAGCATGTGGTTAGCTTTAGAAATTACCTGGGAGCAGTGGTCCATTGGCAATAGTTTGTTATTAATTCTGATGCCCAGATCTCTTTCTTGTTTGACTTCTTTTAATTGCATATTACCAAGGGTGAATGTATGTTTAGAGTGTTGTTTCCCAAAATGCATTACACAGCATTAATCATAGTTGAATTTCAAACCCCATTTTGTTGCCCAATCATTTAATTTCATTAAGATTGTTCTGTATTGACAGTTTTTCCTGTTGTGCTGATGATTCCAGCTAGTTTTGTATTGTCACCATATTTTGCAGCCCAGTTTTTTACTTGACTATACTTATCGGAGATGTAAATTTGAAACAGCACCGGACTCAGAACTGATCCTTGTGGGACTCCACTGGTCATATGAGAAGTGCCCTTTAATACACACTCTCTGTGTTCTGTTACTCAGCCATTTATGCACCCAATTGATTATTCCAGAGCCAATACTGTTATTGATCAGTTTTTGAATTATAGCCCAGTGCAGTACAGAGTCAAATGCATCAGTAAAATCCAGATATATGTAATCAGCTGGTGTACCATTGTCTAAAGCTGCAGAACTTTTCTCATAAAAACTCAGCAGATTTGTTATACAGGACAATCGTGCTGTAAAGCCGTGCTGTATTACATCCACTAGGTTGTTTCTATGCAGATGGCTGACTATATGATCTTTTATAAATGGACTCCACAATTTTGCCAGGTACAGAAGTCAGACTGATGGGTCTATAATTCTTGTAATCCAACCTATTATCCTTTTTAAAAATAGGTATTATATTTGCTGAGAGCCAGTCTGTAGGTATTTCACTACTCCTGAGCGAAGCAGTAAACAAATATCTCAGTGGAGTGGCAATACTTGCAGATATAATTTTTAACATTCTTGGTGGGATATTTTCTGGGCTCAAAGAATTAGAAGTTTTTAATTTCACAATCTTTTTGATGATATCCTCCTCTGATATTTCAAACATCATGGAGTCATTGCAAGAGATACGTACAGTTCATTATTGAGGGATGGTTTGGAAAAAACAGAACAAAAGTAATTATTGAATATATCAGCAATTTCTGCCAGGTCATAAACTGTGATATTGTTAACCACCAAGGACTCAAGTCTGGAATCTGAGTTTCTTCATGAATTTATATAACTATAAAATTCTTTCCTGTTATCAGTAATATTGGTAACAATTCTACATTTTAGCCTCTGTTTGGAAGCCTTTACTTTGTTTTTACACTGCCTTGGGGTAAGCGTATATTTCTCTCAAGCTGTTTGAGTTTTATTTTAAGTATAATTGTAATAAAGTTTAGCTTTTTTCTTCAACAATTTATATATGTCCCTAGTTAACCATTTGGGCCTTACTCCTCTATTATTACGTTTCTTAATTTTTTTGATATGCTTATCACTATTATGGCCAAGGCCACTGATTTACGATGATTGAAACAATGAAATTCCATTTTCAAGACTTCAGATTCTGGAATTGCATCGTTGATTGTTACTCTAATTTCTGGATTTTACCGGTATTCTCCTATCATTCTTTTAGTAAGTGCAAAAATAATCAGAATTAAAGAAGGCTTAATATACAGAGCATTAAATAAAGCAAATTGAAAATAGTACAGGAAGGAATTAAAAGAAAAACACAAGTTTTGTAGATTTACTGATTTGATATAAAATGGCAGATTCCATGAAATCTTTGTTTTTAACGGTCTTCAGGCAGCCCTAATTCTGGAATTTTACCAGATTTTCCAGTAAAAACTGAAAAACAGTGGCCTTGAATATGACTAATCTTATTTTTTATACAGGTCCACATTTCTTCTACAGATTTGCTGGCTAATAATTGTTCCCAGTTTATATGATCTAGCTCTTTTTTAATCGCCCTAGTATCAGCAGTATGATACAGATACATTTCTCTGCAGCCTCTCACAATGGTGCATTTTTCATGAATTTTAAAACATACTGTTGTGATCACTGGAGCCCAAGGGGGTACCAACCTTGCAATCTGTGATAATAACTGATTCTGAACTAAGAATAATGTCCAGTATATTTCCACCCCTTGTAGGAGATGTGACATGTTGGATTAAATTTAGTTGTTCGGTAACTCTAAGGAAGTCTTTACTGCTATGGTCCATTGCTTGCTTAGCAGTCCAGTCAATGTTGCCATAATTCAAGTCTCCCAAGAAGATGACCCTGCCCAGCTCACAGGCATTTTCCAGTTCATGAATAATTTCCTCAGTAACATCATTTTTTGGGTTCAGTGGCCCATAACACAAGCCTAGAATTAGGTTTTTGTTTTTGTTGCTATTTATTTTTAACCACACTGTCTCAGGTTATATTGCTATAGCCCCCTTTTTCTCCACATGATCCACCCTGACTAATTAGTAGCCACTAACTTCTTTGCCCCATATATCCTCTGGCAACCACCATGTTTCGATAATACATATTAAATCAATGCTATTAAAGTACTGTGTGCAGTTTTGGAGGCCACACCTTTGTAAGGACATTGACAGGATGGAGGCAGTCCAGAGAAGGGAAACTAAGATGGTACAGGGCTTGTGCCACAAAACTTATGAGGAGAGATTAAAAGACCTCAATATGTACTCGGAGGAGAGGAGGGAGAGGGGGGACATGATAGAAACATTCAAGTACCTTAGGAGCATTAACAAGGTGTAGGGGAGACATCTTCCAATATAGGAGGGGTACAAGAATGAGGGGGCATGACATGAAATTGGAAGGTGGCAGGCTAAGAGGGAATGTGAGAAAGTTTTTCTTCATGGAGAGGTGGTGGACACATGGAATAGTCTGCCACAAGAGGTGGTGGGAGTGAGCACTATAGAGGGATTTAAACATGCCTGGGACAGTCATAAGGGAACCTTAGAGATAGAGTGGAGGGGGGAGAAGCCACTGGCTAACTAGAGTCAGAGGCCTTAAACAAGTATAGGGCTAACGGGCAGACTGGATGGGCCTATCAGTCCTTATCTGCCAGCAATTTCTATGTTTCTATGTACTTAACATTGCCTCAAGTTCATCCCTTTTGTTATTCAAACTCTGTGCATTGCACGTATAACAAGAGATATACTGTGAATTTCGTTTAGGGCTGGTATTTGATTTGTTTTGATTTATTTTAGGTTTGACATTAACCGCCCCTTCCACCCTCATCAGCATTTTAAATTAACCCTCCGTAGGCTGGAATTTATTACTTTTCCAAGTGTACTAGCACACAGACAAATTAGATATAATGCATCTCTCGCATAATGTTCACTCTGTCCATTGAAGACTAAACACGATTTGACAAACGGTATATTTTCTGTTTTACAACAATACTCTAAGTGTGTGTTTATGTGCTCAATTGTTTTATTTTTTTCACTGTGTCCTTTTAAAATGGGTAGAAGGCCAGAGATTATCACTTTCCCACCTTTGTTTTTAATAGTTTTTCCTATTTCCTTAATGTCAAGGCAAATGTATTTTTTGTGATCTTTTCCCATATTGTTTATGCCTATATGCACTGCCACCATTGTATTTGTATTGCAACCTATTAGTCATTTGGGAAGTCTTGCTATGATGTCACCAGTCCTGGCCCCAGTAAGCATGTGACCATACGAATCTCCTTGTCATCACCATATAGAACCATATCATACCTTTTTTTTTGCTCCTCCCTCGCTCATCAGCTGGCCACTCCTTCGGGTCACCTAGGACCCCCACTAGCATTCTACCCCTGCTGCCAGCCACCACCCCACATGCCATCCCCCCCAGGTAACCCAGCATAACCCTTTATCAGATGGGCCCCCCAAGGGGGAGGGCACTGGAAGGGCCAGCCAACACAACTTGTTTGGCCCGGGTGCTGCTGGGGTGGACTGGGCTAGTCCAGAGCTTCATGATGGTGCAGGACTGGCAACCATCATCTGGTCAGCTAGGGAGCCATTTCCTGGTTTTCCCCTGGGAGCTCAATGTCCAGGACATCAAGGCAAGGGCTGATGTCCATCACACTCCCTGCATAGTGGGACCCAACATGCTGCCATACCCCTGGCCTCTGCCAGAGGTCAATAGACACCGAGCCACAGACCCTCCTCCCCCAGGAGATGTCAAGCCATTGTGGGATGCTCAAGTCATTTCCTCCTGGCCGGCCCTCTGACACCCAAGTCCATTCCCAAACCCAGGTCATCTACGTCACAAGCAGAAATCCAACCACTGTACCAGCAGGTCATCTATGTCACACCTTTTAATAATAGAATCACCTATCACAATCACTTTATTTTGAATATTAGGATTTGATTCTACTGATATGTCTGGGATTAATTTTTATTAAGTGGAGCGTACTTGTTTAATAGTTGACTATCTTCACCCCACGATGATCTTTTCCCCTTTTTCCTTTGATTATTCATCACGTAGCACCAGTCGCTACTTGTTCCTGGTGTTACCTCATAACCCTCTCCCTCATCAATTAATAAGTCTTCACTGGTTTCCCTTGGCCTCTTTTTATTAACTGTAAGGTTAGTTTGACATTGTAAGAATGGACTATGGTCATTATCCTGTTTATCAGTCAACAATTGGAGCCAGACAAATCTCTGAACACTTGGACAAATACAAATTACTGATGCCCTGTCAATCGGGGTTTAGAAAAGGCCACTCAACTACGTCAGCACTCTTAGAATTTAAAAACCTGGTCTGTGCATCCCTGAACTCTGGTTTGGAGACAGCTGTTATTTTTGTGGACTTATCAAAGGCCTTCAACCTGGTGGACCACTCCCTCCTACTTGATAAATTGAAAGGCATGGGCATAGTTGATAGGCCCAGCAACTGGATAAAATCATGTTGGATGAGACGCACTCAGTGGATAGAAGTATCACAGTATCTATCTACCCCCCCAAAAAGTAACTAGGGGGTTCAACATGGGTCCATATTGGGACCCTGTTGTTCCTTCTATTTAATAATGATTTGCTCCAAGTGGTGTGGCATTCAGCTGTAAGGCTGTATGCAGATGATACAGCAATTGTTGCCACTGGAACTTCTGTCCTAGATCTTCAGTCAAGACTTCAGACTGACATCGCGGAAGTGGGGGAGAGGTTCACCAGGTCGAGACTTGTGATGAACATAAAGAAAACAAAACTGATGCATTTTGCACCTAAGAAAAATAATTCTCCAATGCACATTCTTACAAATACAAATGAACTCCTTGAGCAAGTGGATAGTTACTGCTACTTGAGGGTGACCTTTGATTCTTTTCTAACATTCAATAACCATAAAACCATAACTATAAAGAAGATAAACAAGAAATTGGGAGCTTTAAAATGAACCACAAAATGTTTGATGGAAACAGATAGGAAAAAAGTGGTTGAACAGTTGATTCTGTCCACCTGACTTATGGGGAACTTGTCTATAGGCCAGCAAACAAGCAGCTGCAGACTAGATTAGATTAGATAGGCTGCAATACAGAATAGCTAGATATGTTTTACAATGTAATTGCAAAACTCATTATTGCAATATGCTTAGAAAATTTAACTGGCAGTCTCTAGAAACAGGATGCATTAAAATCTGATTAAAAATTATACACAAATATTTGACATTTTATCCAGACCATTACATCACCCAAACTCTTTTTCCCAAAGATAAAAAGGGTAAATGAAAATTAACAAGATCTGTACATATACATAGAATTTACCCTGTAAAAAGTAATAAATATGGTAATAGTGCCATCTCAAAGGAAGTGGCAGTGAAGGTTCAAGAGAAAAAGAAAGCATTCAGGAAATACAAGGAATCACAGAAGGAGCAGGACAGAGAACTGTATCAGTTAAAGCAAAAGGAGGCTGGGAAGGCAGTCAGAACAACAAAGGCCCAAACCGAGGAAAAGATAGCCAACTCAGTTAAGAAGGGGGATAAAACCTTTTATAGGTACATCAGGGAGCGAAGGAAGACCAAGGGAGGGATAGTGAGGCTTAATAAAGGGAGGGAGGGTGGGCAGAGGAGACTGTGAAAAGGCAGAGATACTAAACAAATATTTTTGCTCAGTATTTACAAATGAAGAGGGGAGTTACATAAAACAAACAGTAGAAACACTCTGGATACAGAAGTTGATACCAGCCCATTTACAGAAGAAAGGGTTCTGAAAGAACTCTTAAAACTGAAGGTGGGCAAAGCAATGGGCCTGATGGGATTCATCCCAGAATTCTAAAAGAACTAAGGGTAGAACTAGTGACACCACTAACTACCCTTTTAATAAATCATGGGAGGATGGGGTGGTACCCTAGGACTGGAGGAGGGCAGATGTGATTCCCCTTCACAAAAGTGGGAGCAAGGCAGAAGCAGGAAACTACAGACCTGTTAGTTTAACCTCAGTGATAGGGAAAATGATGGAATCACTTCTGAAGGAAAGAATTGTCGAGTATCTAGAGGCCAGAGGGGTACAGGACCCTAGGCAGCATGGATTCACAGTGGGAAGGTCATGCCAGATGAATCTGATAGATTTCTTTGACTGGGTGACCAAAGTAGTAGATCAGGGAGGGGCTGTGGACATGGCCTACCTAGACTTTAGCAAGCATTTGACACAGTCCCACACAAAAGATTAATATACAAGTTAGCCAGCCTGGGGTGGGTCCCAAGATGACAGCCTGGGTAAAGAATTGGCTGGAGAATAGGACACAGAGAGTAATAGTAAATGGAGTCCACTCAGAAGAAAGGAGGGTTACTAGTGGGGAACCGCAGGGTTCAGTATTAGGACCGGTCCTCTTCAATGTCTTTATAAGTGACATTGCAGAAGGACTGGAAGGAAAAGTATGTCTCTTTGCAGATGACACAAAGATCTGCAACAGAGTTGATGCACAGGGTGGGGTGGAAAGGATGAGAAGAGACTTGGCAAAGTTAAAGGAATGGCCAAATGTATGGCAGCTTAGATTCAATGCTAAGAAGTGCAAGGTAATGCACCTGGGAAACAAAAACCCAGGGGAAGAGTACACAATGGGGGGTGAGATACTAACAACAACAAAAATGGAAAGGGACCTGGGGTAGTCATATCAGATGACCTAAGGTGGGCAAGCAATGTGAGAGGGCAGCAAGGAGGGCTGGGGGATACTGGGATGCATA
This sequence comes from Neoceratodus forsteri, assembly GCA_016271365.2. Classification (NCBI taxonomy): domain Eukaryota; kingdom Metazoa; phylum Chordata; order Ceratodontiformes; family Ceratodontidae; genus Neoceratodus; species Neoceratodus forsteri. The sequence goes on from CM057458.1 coordinate 1,223,998,941, forward strand.
GGGAGGCATCACCAGTAGAAAACAGGAAGTTATTATCCTCTGTACAGACAGCTGGTGAGACCCCATCTGGAGTACTGTGTGCAGTTCTGGAGACCCAATCTCCGCAAAGACATAGACAGGATGGAAGCTGTCCAGAGGAGGGCAACTAAAATGGTGCAGGGTCTGCACCAGAGACATATGAAGAGAGACGAAGGAGCATATGTATATGCCTCGAGGAAAGGAGGGAGAGGGGGACATGATAGAAATGTTCAAGTACCTCAAGGGAATCAACAAAGTCCAAGAGGTAGCATCTTTCAAATAAAGGGTGTGCAAGAACAAGAGGCACAATTTGAAGATAGAGGAGGGCAGCTCAGAGGTAATTTAAGGAATATTTTTCACAGAGAGGGTTGTGGATGCATGGAGCGGCCTTCGGAGGAGGTTGTGGAGTCAAAATCAGTGGTGGAATTCAAGCATGCATGGGACAGTCATAAGGCAATTCTAGGGGGTTGGGGTAGGAAGAAGTAGGCTGCTGGTTAACTAGGATCTGCAGCTTATCCATTAGGTAGGGCAATGGGCAGACTGGGTGGGCCAAGCGGTCCTTATCTGTCATCAAATTCTATGTTTCTATATGTTTCCATGCAGCTAAAGTTTGGAATACTTTACCGTCCTCTTTAAGATTGTTAAACAAGCAAGGGTTTTTTAGCACTAAGGTTTCAAAACTTTATCCAATGATCTGCAGTTGCAAATAGTAAATGACTAGTTAAGGCTTGCAAACATTAACTGTGTGACCTATCTTCCCTTCTTGTCTGTGTCTGCACTCTGTAACATATACCTAGTTTATGACATCTGTAATAATATTTTTTGTAAGATGTAATATCTATGTTTGTGGTTATGTTTACAGTATGTTTTATTAGAGCAACTTAAGAACATCAAAAAACAGGACTATCTTGTGAACAGGACTGTATAAATCCTAATGACTAGTTTTCCTGTATAAAAATAAAGTTTTTATCTATCAATCTATCTTTCCTTTAAAGTTTTTATTTCAGATAGCAACTGCACTTCCTCAGAGCATTTTGGGCATATATATTTAGCATGTGATGTATCGACTACAGATAGAGCATACATTTGACAACAGCAGCACTTCAAAGCCAACCCCTCACTGCAAAGGAGATCTAAAAATACCTCAGAAGGATTCATAGAGTCCATTGCAATATTGAAAATAGTAGGGAACCAAGGGTTGCAGTGGTGGAATGGGGGGTTTAAAAGATAAAATAAATTCTCCAGTCAGTCACATTCTCCAGTCTTACATTTTTCCCAAGCCAAACCCAGTCAAACAAAGTAACCTCCTACAGCAATGTGAGAAGGCAGTAAGAAGGACTGGGGGGGATACTGGGATGCATAGGGAGAGGCATCACCAGTAGAAAACAAGAAGTTGTTGGCCCTCTGTACAGACAGTTGGTAAGACCACATCTGGAGTACTGTGTACAGTTCTGGAGACCCCATCTCCGCAAAGACATAGACAGAGTGGAGGCTGTCCAGAGGAAGGCAACCAAAATGATGCAGGGTCTGCATCAGAAGACATATGAAGAAAGACTAAAGGAACTAAAGATGTATAGCCTCGAGGAAAGGAGGGAGAGGGGGGACATGATAGAAACTTTCAAATACCTCAAGGGAATCAACAAAGTCCAAGAGGGTAGCATCTTTCAGAAAAAGAGATGTGCAAAAACAAGGGGCACAATTTGAAGATAGAGGGGGGACGGCTCAGAGGTAATGTGAGGAAGTATTTCTTCACAGAGAGGGTTGTGGATACATGGAACAGCCTTCCTGAGGAGGTCGTAGAGTCCAAAACAGTGGGGGAATTCAAGAATGCATGGGACAGACATTAGGCAATTCTAGTGGGGGGTAGGAGGAAGTAGGCTGTTGGTTAACTAGGATCTGCAGCTTATCCGTTAGGTAGAGAAATGGGCAGACTAGGTGGGCCAAGCAGTCCTTATCTGCCGTCAAATTCTATGTTTCTATATTCAAGTGTGTGCTGTATTTATTCTACAGCATTCTATACAAAAAAAAAATAGAAACTAGTCTTAATCGAGTTTACAACTATAAGGAGTTTTTGTGAAAGACTGTTTTAAATCAGAGACAAGGCAGACAACTCTTTTGATGCAGTGTAAAAGTTCCCAGCTATGTGAAATTAAACACACAGGAGCTGCATCTAAGTAATGTATCCTGCTGCTGCAGCTATCATTTAAAGAGTACAGTGCAGTCTAACGTTATTTATTTCTCCATGTGCTAGGCTAGCAATACAGGGTTACAGAGTCAAGTGTATCTTGTACAGCACTTTGAGCCATTTGGATAAAACAAGATGTGAATAAACTGAATTGAATTGGACTTAATGCAGACCTGTTTCATATCATGTAGACTTGCATTAAGATCAAGTCATCACATATATCAATTCAGTGGGGGCAAAGTTACAGTGGTGCAAACTCTCACAAACGCACTCCACAGGTCAGGTCCTCTGCTCCCACAGTGCCAAACCTCAAAGGGCAATGTGTGAACAAACTGGGTAACCCTCCTGTCTGTTTTGGGTCCGAATCACCTACTAGCCTCAAGTCCTGGGGTCAAATATGAACCTTTATTCCACTAGCACACCCAGTTAACAGGCTCAGATATGCACTCTCTTCAGGGGATGCAGTGCAATACTTCACCCAGTGGGCACCAGCCTGGTTCACAATTCTACCCTTTTGACTCAATTTGAGACCTATGTATAGTCTTACCTTAGCATGATAGTATCACACTTTTAAGCACTTAACAGTTTTCAGAATTATTAACACTGTTCCAGCATTCACATGCAAAAGAAACAGAGAAAAGGCACAGGCAGAATTTCAAGAAAAATAATGTTTACTAAAAATTTAAAATAGATAAAATATAAAACGCAGAACATATAAAATTTGGGTTTACAGTCTTTTAAAATAAAGGGATAATTATACAAAACAATGTCTTATTACTGACTTTCTACTATCCTAGGTTTCAAGTAATAAAACAGATGGTTGAAATTTACTTAAGTGCTATGACTGCTTATCCGGAGTTCCACCTAAAAACCAGAGGCAAAATGCAACAAGCCAAATACACCATTTTTGTCTCAGCTGCTGAAGAAATATTTCTTTCAAACTCCTCCTCCCTGATGACACAGCTCACAGATTCTGGCTGTGAGGTCACTCACACATGAGAACTTGAATTAATCAGTCACATGTCAGTCCTCTGCTAAAACATTCCAAATATATATATATATATATATATATATGTCTTTTTTTCTTAATTAGTGAGGCTTTATGACAGATAGAATTATCCCTTTGATCTCTTCACAAGCTTCCTGGCCTTCAAAGTAATTGCAGGTTTACAAGCTAACAGGAATCCATTAGAATGGCCTTTTCCTCAGAGGTCATAAAATGCATACTTTGTCCCTGTGCTTCAAAGTACAAGGGTTATTTTACAATGTGTTATATAACAGCTAACACAGGTATGACAGGAGATGTCAAAGGAAGCCTCTTAATTAACCCATTCACTTGTTCAGTGTTACTATAGTAAATTGTTTTCAGCAAGCCAGGGCTGTTGGAGTCAAAAGGTCAGGCCCCTTTAAAAGCTGATGGCTGCCATTTCCTTGAGCAGACATTCACCAAAACATACATTTATAGCACAAATATAATCATAACTAGTCACGGGCAGATGCTATGCATCGCACCCCTCCCTCCTTGACTGAATTTGGGGAATCTATTTCTAGGCATAGGATGAGTTCCCCAAATTCAGTTCAGTGCTCAAACTGATGTGATAGCCCATCTGCGTTTTCATTTGCTGCTCCTGCCCTGTGTGAGACAGTCATGTCATAACCCTGCAAGGCAAGGCTCCATCTTAACAGCCTACCTTTTGTTTTACCCATTTGTGCCAGCCAAACTGGGGGTTGTGATCTTTTTGTACCTCAACATTCTGCCCGTATAGGTATGGCTCTAACTTCTTTAGTGCCCTCACCATGGCAAGACATTCTTTTTCCACTGTAGCGCAAGACTGCTCCCTGGGAAGTAACATCTTACTGAGGTATGCTATTGGGTGATCTTTCCCTTGGTTAGATGTTTGACTAACCACTGCCCCAATACCCACATCTGAGGCATCAGTCTGGACTACAAAGGGTTTACTATACTCTGGATTAGCTAATACAGGAGCACTGCACAGTGCCTCCTTTAACTGTGTAAAGGCTTATTCACAAGCTGGTTCCCAGTAAATCCTTTTTGGCATCTTTTTTTTTAACAGACCAGATAGGGGAGCAGCCAGGGCACTGTAGTTTGGTACAAATTTCCTATAGTACTATGCTGTCCCTAGAAAAACTCTGAATCTGCTTCTGTGTTTCAGGTCTGGGCCATGCCTTGATTGCCTCAATTTTTGCTTGATTAGGACAGAGCTGTCCCCAGCCTACTAAATGCCCAAGGTAGGCCACCTTAGCCATGGCCACTTGGCACTTCTCAGCTTTTACAGTATCCTGCCCAGCACTTCCCTAAGGTGGGCCAGGTGTTCCTCCCAGCTGGCACTAAAGATGGTAATGTCATCCAGGTATGCCACGGTGTACTCTTCAGCACCATTTAACACCTGGTTCACCAACCTTTGGAAGGTGGCAGGGTGTCTTCATTCCAAAAGGCATTACTTTAAACTCGGATAACCCTATCGGATGATGAAGGCTGATCTCTCCCTAGCTCTGGCAGTTAACTCTACCTGCCAATACCTTTTTGTCAGGTCAATAGTGGTAAGGTATGTCACCCCTCCCAACTTGTCCAGGAGTTCATGCATTCGTGGCATTGGGTGGGTGTCTGACTTTGTGACTGCGTTGAATCCACAATAGTCCACACAAAAATGAGTAGAGCGATCTGGCTTGGGAACAAGGACCATGAGAGAGGCCCAGGGGCTGTGGGATTTCTGGATTACCCCTAAATCCAGCATTTCCTCCACCTCCCTCCTAATGTCCTTTTGAACAGCTTCCAACAACCTGTATGCTGTCCGCCGTATGGGTGTTTGTGTCCCTGTCTCCACATCATGTGTCGCTAAGGAGGTAAGTCCAGGCTTGGCACTAAACAATGGGGCAAAGTCTGTTAAAACCTCCCTTACTTCCTGAATCTGGTCTGGGGTCATCTGGGGCAATATTTTAATTGCCTCTACAGAGAACCCTACTTGATTTCTTCCAGAAAGTCCAGAAGGTGGTCTCCTTTGTCCGTCTCCTCCACAGAACTACACACTGCAGAGACCATGACAATCCTATTAGCATATGGCTTCATCATGTTGACATGGTACATTCTATGGGTATGTCTCCTGTCAGGTAGTTCTATAATGTAGTTTATGTCATTCACCTGTCTGACTACTTTGTATGGTCCTGCCCACTCAGCCTGCAGCTTATCTTTCCAGGCCGGGATTAGGACCATGACCTCCTGACCCACAGTGTATGAGTGAGCTCTGGCTCTGCAGTTGTACCATACCTTTTGTTTTTGTTGGGCAGCTGCCAGGTTGCTCTGGGCTGTTCCCATAAGCTCCTTCAGCTTTTCCCTAAACTTAAGGACATAATCCACTATAGGAGTTCCCTGGGTGGCGTGCTTGCCTTCATAGTCCTCCCTGATCAAGTCTAGGAGCCCAAGTATCCTGCATCCATATAAGAACTCAAAGGGGAAAACCCTGTCAACTCTTGGGGCACCTCCCTGTATGTGAACAACAGCTGGGAAAGGTATTTCTCCCAGTCCCTCCCATGCTGTTCCGCAAACACTTGGAGCATCGATTTAAGGGTACCATTGAATCTTTCCACAAGCCCATTGGCTTGTGGGTGATAAGGTGTAGTACATCTCTGCACCACCCCACACTTCTCCCACAAACATTTCATCAGGTCCGACATGAATGAACCCCCTCGATTGGTGATAACCTCCTGAGGAAACCCAACATGGGAGAAAATCCCTAGCAAGGCATCTGCCACTTTATCTGTCCTCAGTGAGGATAGGGCGACTGCCTCTGCATACCAGCTGGCATAATCCACCACAGTTAGGATAAACCTCTTCCCAGAGGAGCTGGGGATATTCAAAGGCCCCACAATATCCATTCCTACCCTCTGGAATGGCTCCTCCACTATGGGCAAGGGAATTAGGGCAGCTTGGGTTTTCTTACCCGCCTTCCATTTTTCTTGGCACCGGTGACAAAACCTGCAATATTCCTTCACCTGCTGGCTGAAGTTTGGCCAATAGCATTCTGGGCCAATCACTGCATAGCGCATGTGATTCCCAGATGACCAGACATGGGAATATCATGAGCAGTCTTGAGCAACTGCTCACAGTAACCCTGGGGAATGACAAGCTGCCTGCCCATCACACCTCCTTCTGTCCTTACATCCTGCATATACAGCAGTCCATTGTCCCAATAAACTTTATGTTTCCTGTCACCACCCTGTGCTCCATCAGAGTCTGCCCAAGCCCTTAGCTTCTCTAAACTATGATCACCTTTCTGAGCAGCTGCAAAATCCTTACACATTCCAAAGACATGAGACAGGTCCCCTCCAGTTTCTAAACTAGGGTCACTAGCTCTAGCATAAGGGCATTCAGGGTCACTGCCGTCCCTAACCCTCTGCTACTGGCTACACCTCCTTCTTCAGGGTAACCTTCTGTAGCTGTTCTGTTACCTGCTACCTGGGGAATTTCTACTCCCTTTCAATATTCTCCATATCAGGAGACACAGGCTGGGGAACCAGCCTCCCAGTGGTTTACACAGGGGCTTCTATGGGGTCCAGGGAACTACAATTTATCTTTGCTGCTTGACTGCAGGTAACTGCACACACCATCCCCTTTTGGAGATTGTTGCCAATAATTACATCAAGAGCAAGATTCTCTGCTACTGCAACCTTTTGCACAATCTCCTCTGTCTTACCCCAGTCCAGGAGAACACTAGCAAGCGGCAGCATTTTCTCCTTCCCAGTGAATCCCCGTACAGTCACAAATTGATTGGGTATAAGCTGTTCAGGCTCTACCAAATTAGCTTTTACCAAAGTCAGGGATGCCCCATGTCCCTTAATCCATGGGTCTGTACCCCACTCACCGTAACTGGGTGTATGTGCTCCCTCATGTTTGCTGGCATGCTTTCAGGGATACACAAACAACCTGCTTCTTTCCTAGCACCAATTTGTGCACTGTCTGCCCTTTTTAGACACTGTCTGGCAAGGTGCCCAGGTTGTCTGCAAACTCAACATTCATTTCTTTTATCAGGCAAATCTTTTCTTAGTAACCTGGGGCTGCCTGGTTTCGTTGGAGGCAGGGAGGGTTTTAGCTGCCCTGAAGGTGCTCTTTTCCCTTTCTGCACTGCTACACCTGCCCCACTCCCCCTCAGAGCAGGTCAGCTCCTGGCATAGTGGTCCAAGAATTCGGCCACCTCATGCACTGTTTTTTGATCTCTGTCCTCTAGCCAGGTTTTCAGCTCCACTAGGCACACCCCCAAAAACTGCTCTAACAGTACAACATTTTCAATTTTCTCTAAAGAGTCTGCTTCAATCCCTTCCCACTAACGTTTTAAAAACTGATGTTGTTTAGTGGCTAGCTCCTTGTAGCTCATGTCAGGGCTTCTCCTGAGCGTATGGAGTTTAACTCTGTATGCCTCTGCTGTTAAATCATATTTCTTTAACAGTGCAGCTTTTAGTTTGCTATAATCATTACTGTCCTGATTGTCCATTTGACCCAATGTGTCCTGAGCTTTCCCAGTAAATAGTGTTGATAGCTGGAAGCTCCAGGACTCCCTGGGAATTTTTGCCTGAATATATACTTTTTCAAAGGAATTTAAAAATGCATCCATATCTTCCCCCACTTTAAATTCAGCTATCAATTTAGAACTTAATTTGTAACCCAGTCCTGCAGTTCCAGTTTCACCCAGGCCACTTACCTGCTCTGGCGCTAATCTTGGGAGTTGTAGCTTCTCCAGTTCAAATTTCCTCTGGTGCTCTCTCTCCTCTCACTTGGCCTCTTGCTCCTCTCACTCAGCCTCTCACTACTCTTGCTCAGCCTCTCTATGACACTGGTTTTCTTTTTCCACAGCCTCGCGCTGATGCTGATGCTCTCTTTCCTCTGTTTTCATCTCCAGCTTCCTTTGTTCAAGCTCCCTTTACTGCTGGGCTTTGAACCTTTTCTGTTCAAACTCCAGCTCCTTTCTCTATCTGTAGCCTGATCCCTTCTGGCTCCAGAATGCTGGTGACCTTCCCCTGCTGCTGTGGCTCTTGGCTTGCACTGGTCCTGCTGTCCTCCTCCCTGGGTCTGGACACTGCATTGGACCCTGGCCCCTCCACTCTCAAGGTTTGGTCCTTTCCAGTCACAGACTGTGACTCAAGGTCTTGAGCATCAGCTGCCACAAGAGCCTTCATGAGATGCTTTTAGGCTCACCCCTCATGCTGGACTCCTCTCTCTTTTGGCACAACTGGCTCAGGTAGTCCACAGTGTACTCTCTGTAGTTGGAAGCCATCTTCTTCCCTATCTACGGCTACACTAGCTTACACCCAAAAAAAAAAAAAAAAGGTAGGAAACTTAGACTGTAAGCACAATGATATAGTACTCTACTTTTTAAATCACTGGCTTATTTTGTATGTGAGCTGTTACAGTTATCAATCTGACACACAGAACTGTTAATGCTCGTGTTACCAAATACTTTTAAATCCCACTGCTGCCACCAGATCTGTCACAGATGCACGCCACAGGTCAGGTCCTTTGCTCCCACAGTGCCAAACTTCAAAGGGCAATATGTAAACAAGAGACAAACAGGGTAACCCTCCTGTCTGTTTTGGGTCTAAATCACCTACTTTTCTTGAGTCCTGGGGTCAAATATGAACCTTTTTTTCCATTAGCACACCCAGTTAACAGGCTCAGACATGCACGCTCTTCAGGGGATGCAGTACAATACTTTACCCAGTGGACACCAGCCTGGTTCACAATTCTACCCTTTTGATTCAGTCTGAGACTTAGGTATATTCTTACCTTAGCAAGATAGTAACACACTTGTAAGCCCTTAACAATTTTCGGAATTATTAACACTGTTCCAGCATTCACATGCAAAAGAAACTGAAAAATAGATAAAATACAAAATGCAGAACATGTAAAATTTGGGTTTACAGTTTTTAAAATAAAGGGATAATTATACAAAACAATGCCTTATTACTGACTTTCTACTGTCCTAGGTTTCAAGTAATAAAACAGATGGTTGAAATTTACTGAAGTGCTGTGAGAGCTTATCTGGATTCCCACCTCAAAACCAGAGGCAAAATGCAAAAAGTAAAATGCACAGTTTTTGTCTCAGCTGCTGGAGAAATATTTATTTCAAACTCCTCCTCCTCCTCCCTGATGACACAGCTCATAGATGCTGGCTGTGAGGTCACTCAAACATGAGAACTTGAATTAATTAGTCACATGTCTCAGTTCACTGCAAAAACATTCCAATATATATATATATATATATATATATATCTTTTTCTTAATTAGTAAGGCGTTATGACAGATAGAATTATCCCATTGATCTCTTCACAAGCTTCGTGGCCTTCAAAGTAACTGCAGGTTTACAAGCTAACAGGAATCCATTTGAATGGCATTTTCCTCAGAGGTCATAAAATGCATACTTTGTCCCTGCACTTCAAAGTACAAGGGTTACTTTACAATGTGTTATATAACAGCTAACACATGCATGACAGGAGATGTCAAAGGAAGCCTCTGAATTAACCCATTCACTGGTTCAGTGTTACTATAGTAAATTGTTTTCAGTGAGCTGGGGCCTTTGGGGTCAAAAGGTCAGGCCCCTGACATATACCCAGTCTCTAATAAATTAAATAAATCTATTAGCTAAAAACGGTACGGTTATTATCCTGGACGATTTCAACCTGCCTTCTATCAACTGGGAATGTATATATGGTAGCTCCCAACATGATAAGCTCTTTTTATCATCTATAATTGATCTAGGTCTGACCCAAATAGCAAAGGAACCAACTCGAGGGAATAACATCTTGGACCTTCTCATTACCAATATTGAAATAAAATAACAAATTTCAATATTTCTGCTCCTTTAGGTAATAGCTATCACCTATCATTATATTTCACTATTTCACATGATTCTGATATAATAAACAATCAAAGCAAGATCAGATTGTATAAGAATGCCGACTTCTTAACTATTAATCAAAAATTACAACATATTGACTGGGCAAACATCTTTCTTAATCTTAATACCATAGATGCTTGGTCTTTATTCAAATCTACAATTCTAGAGTTGGATCATCTCTACGTCCCTGAAAAAAATAAATATAATAACAAAGGGAAAGTACCACTATGGTTTAACAATACAATAAAAAAACAAATTGTAACTAAGCAGAAATTATTTAAAATATTAGAAACTTGTCTTACAGATGATAGACCAGGGGCTCTCTCTAATTACAAACAATCCATCAGAACTTTAAAGAAACTCACAATACTAGCTAAATGAAATTTAGAGTTTAAAATTGCTCATACAAAGGACTCCTATAAATTATTACACTCTTACCTTAATGGTAAAAAAGGGAACACCAGAGCTGTTGGACCACTGGTTACTAATAATGCATCACTGATCTCTAATAGTGAGACAGCATCTGCTTTCAGTGATTACTTTTGTTCTGTTTTTCCCCAATTAATGGACGGCAACAATGTCACCACACTTTACCCTCTCATGAGGGATTAACTATCTCCCTACAAGAAACTGAGAAAGTATTAAAAAACATAAAAAAAATCTTCCAGCCCAGGACCAGACAATATTAACCCAGATTTTCTGATGGGTATTCTGGATAACATTATATTGCCACTAACATTAATCTTTAACAAATCCTTACAGGAATCTATTGTGCCACCTGACTGGCTTACTGCCATTGTCATTCCTATTTTTAAACAAGGGTTGCGTTCCAGACTTGAGAATTACAGGCCCATTAGTCTTACCTCCATCCCTTGTAAGATGATGGAAAAGATTCTGAAAACTATCATTGATCGTGAAATGGACTCTTTAAACATTACAGACTACTCACAGCATGGATTTAAACAAGGGTACTCCTGTACAACCAACTTATTGACCTTTTATGAACATGTCAGCAGGTTCCTAGATGACATCATCCCTGTCGATATCATCCTACTGGATTTTAGTAAAGCCTTTGATAAGGTATCACATGCAATTTTAGCGGATGAACTTATTACTTTAGGCTTTTCTCGACTCATTATCAAGTGGGTTTGCTGTTGGCTTACCGGCAGGTCCCAGAGGGTCAGAGTAAATGGAGTTCTCTCTGCATCAAGGGTGGTGACTAGTGGGGTTCCCCAGGGCTCAGTTTTGGGCCCAACATTGTTTAACATTATCATTAGTGATATGAAAATGAATTCCAGCAACATTTTCACAAAGTTTGCTGATGATACCAAATTGGGGGGGAGAGTTGACACCCCTGTAAACATGAACTCTCTTATACAAGATCTTGGATATATTGAACGCTGGGCAATTACAAATGATATGTTTCTTAATGTTAACAAATGCTCAGTTATTCATCTGGGTAAAAATAATCCCACCCAGACATATATACTTAATGGTGTTAATATTAGGACATCCCTCTTGGAAAAGGACCTGGGCATTATGGTTAATCATAATCTTTCATCAGTTGACCATTGTAATAAAACTGCTAACATAGCTAATGCTTTAATTAGAAGGATCAACCTCACATTCACATCAAAAATTGAACAATGTATAATAACACTATACAAATCTTATATTCGGCCTTATATAGATTACAGGTCACCCTTTTGGAGCCCTTATCTGGTTCATGACATAAGGAGGCTTGAACAAATACAACATAGAGTTACAAAAATGATACCCTATATGTCACAACAAGACTATGATGTTAGACTTAACCTTACTGGTCTTTATTCCCTGGAGATGAGAATGACTAGAGGAGACCTTTTGCAACTTTTTAAAAGCATTCAATCTTCAACTTTAATGTCCCAGTGTGGTATCTCATATGATACAAGAAAAATGTCACCTAAATTACATAATAAACAGCTGTGCATTAAAAAGGCTAGGACAAATAAAAGATTACATTTTTTCTCTATTAGAGCACCTAGGCTATGGAACAAATTGTCCCAAGAACTTGTTGATTGTTCTTATATAGGCACCTTTAAATCTAATTTGGATAAATGGCTTTTTAATAAATACTACTGAAGGTTCATTATCCCACTGTGTGGGGGACAATCCCTATAGGCAATTGCCTTCTTTTGTCCTAAACACCAAGTAAACCAAGTATACCCTTTAAAAGCTGATGGCTGCCATTCCCCTGAGCAGACATTCAACAGAATATATATTTACATCACAAATATAATCATAACTAGTCATGGGCAGATGCTATGCATCACACAAACAATGTAAAAATCACAGCTTTTAAGACTTTTTGGTGCCCTAATAATTTTCATTTCATTTCATTTTTCACTTCATTTTTATTGGTTATACTGGAAAAGTATGTGAGCATTGCTGCCCATTTACACAAACGTCCAGTTACATACAACAATCATGAGACGTGACATAGGCTTAAACATTTAACTAACAGCGAGGGTTAATAAAATGGTACATAAATTTAGAATAATATAGACTAAAGAGCAAACCAGGAACTAGCCTTGGTGAAATAACAAATACAAGGTGACATTAAGCATTCAGTGAGGGTTTAACAATAATATAATATAACAGTTGGAAACGAAAAAATTCAAGTGCAATCTAAAAACTAGCCTAGGTGTATTAACAATACTACAAGTGTTAGAAAGAGAGGGTAAGTGTCTGAGGTGGAACATAAAAGTTATGAGGATTTGAAACCTGAAACTTTCAGGTTTGATAGAGCTGGGCCCAAGGTACATGCATTTGTGGGTTTTGTGCATCAGGGTCCAGTAGTTTTTAAATAATTTATTAAAGATTTTTCATCCTTGGGCATGCGCAGTATAAAAAATAAATATTCTAAAGATAGATGTTCTTTAGCGAAAGTGTGATGTCCTGTTGCCATATTTCATTATACGTATCGTATCATATACTGTGGTGTTTCCTGTAGCAGAACACCACAGTGTATGCTATGACACATAATGATTCCCATAACAGAAACTCTTGCTTTTTCAACCACATCCCTGGTGGTCTAGTGCCTCTCCCAGCCCTGATCCCCTTTTAATTAACAAAAAAAACATATTCCTGGTGGCTATTGTCCCTCCCCACAACCCACAAGCAAAACAACAGTAATATTATCCACACTTCACAGCAGGGCTACACAGTGACAGTAGATCCATCCCTGCTGAATGAGTCATGGCACAACAGGAAATGATATATGACAGACTGTCATGTTTGTTACCAAATAACAAAATGGCAGCTGTTTCGTATAGTGCTCTGGTGGTTGAATATTCCCTACTGTGTCATGACTCCTTCCGCAGGGACAGGGCTACAGTATTTAGTAGTCAAGCAGTCCCTGGTGGTCTAGCACCACCCCCAATCCTCTTTTTATAAATGAAAACCCCGTCCCTGGTGGTCTAGCATCCCCCCAGCCTCAATCCTCTTTTTATAAAACAAAACCACGTCTCTGGTGGTCTAGCAGCCCCCAGCCCATTGTTTTATTTATGGTTGATGACATTGGGGGCTCAAACCCCATGTTGACATTTACAAGCCCCCCAGCAGTGAGGGACACTGGGGAGCCCACCTTCAATGTCCCCAAGTACCTTTATTAATATTATTTCTTCCTGAAAAAAAAAAGTCCCACAATGTATTTTTTACCTGAAAAAAAGAAATCAGTCCCTCGTAATCACTGCCATCCCCCTCCCCAACCCCAACCTCCCACTGAGCACCAACCACCCCACACACACACACACACCCTTACCCTATACTTACCAGCCGAGGTAGAATGCAGTCATCCTGTGTGGACCAAGATATGTCTGCACTTGTCAATGCTGAACTGTGAACTGAGGAATACAGGTAAGTGCCATATAATGCATTTCTCTGGTGTTTTGACCTTATGCTCATAACGTCACCATTTTTAGGACTTTTTCATCAAATTTTCAACATGGTCTTTTTGGGACCCCTTCTCATGAACACTGTTGGTGAAATTTTGTTAATTGGGCTGGGAAGGTGATTTAGTGGTCACTGCATTAAATCACCTTTTGGGTCTGATTAATGAATTGTCACCACCAGTGTTCATGAGGAGGGTCCCAAAAGGTCATGTTGAAAATTTGGTGAAAAAATTCCTAAAATGACCAACTTACGAAATTTATGCCTTCCATTATTTTCTACGACGCATAACTTTGATAATTCTCAATATTTTTACCCAAATTTTCAAAATAGCCATTTTTTTCACACCACCTCATGAACATTACAGCTGTCATTTTTCACATCCTGGCCAAAATGTGTTTTCACAACTGCGGTGCAGAATGTCGTTTCAGTGGGGATTTGAAAATTTTCACCTACCAGGTTCATGAGGTGGGGTTATAACATGTTGAAAGTTTGGGGTCAAAATACTAAAAAACAAATAATTTATTAAAGGAAAACTACACCCAAAACCTGAAAAAAATATATGTTGTGCAGAGTGTTTTAATTTGTATGTGAAGTTCTAGTGTTTCCTTCCCTCTGACTGGTATTAGGAGTTTTTCTCAAATTAGCCTGCTAGCTTTATGCTAGTTTTACGACCCCTGGGGATCTCCATACCTGATAGTGTAATTGTATTTCTGGTTCCCACAGTGCATTTTGTCTCATGTGACTGTGATGTAAGAGACACCCAACATTCAGCACACGCATGCCAAACAAACTAAACATCTCGGAAGCTTTACAAGCTGCACAAAAATTACCAGCAGCAAAGTTTTTCAGGACAGTAAAACCTTTAGGATGAGGGTTGTCACCAAGCTGAATTCTACAGATTTTAAAATATAGCCATCTCTTTTGTTGTGAACTGATTGTAATGCAATGCTTTCTGCTGGATTTATGGGCTCTGCTACATCACCATTATATGAAACAAGGTGCACTGTAGGACAAAGAAATGCAATAAAACTATTTGATATGGTGATCTCCAGGGGTCGTAAAACTACCCTAAAGCTAGCAGGCTAATTTAGGAAAAACTCCTAATACCAGTCAGAGGGAAGGAAACACAAGAACTTCACATACAAATTAAAACACTCTGCACAACATATATTTTTTCAAGTTTTGGGTGTAGTTTTCCTTTAA
Organism: Neoceratodus forsteri; assembly: GCA_016271365.2. Classification (NCBI taxonomy): domain Eukaryota; kingdom Metazoa; phylum Chordata; order Ceratodontiformes; family Ceratodontidae; genus Neoceratodus; species Neoceratodus forsteri. The sequence continues at coordinate 1,224,014,187 of CM057458.1, forward strand.
GTAACATTGTTTGCAGGGATGTCTGCTGCACCACTGGAGACCACGTTGCCTTATCGTGACAGTGAGCTGAGTTCAGGTGTGAACTCAGTGAGCCCGTTTAATGGGACAAGGCTGATGGAGAAGGTGCTGCAGCATGCAGCCCCAGCCTGGGTAGGGACAGAGTAGTGTTTTGGCACAGATGGCACACCCTGTGGTGGGTCAGGGAGCCTTACCCACAAGGTATTGACATGTGTGCTGGGGCCTGCTGGGCCCATGCACTGGGGTCAGGGCTGTCTCCAATATTGTATTTATCTCATTTTGTGCAGATCCCTTGGATACAATTCCACTATCAGAAAAAGAAGGGAAATGTATTGCAAAAAACTGCATTAATGCAAACATTAGGGTTAAAGAATGCAAAGTGTACACAGAAGGGAAATTAAAAAACATTAGGGATTTGGGTCCCCAGAGTATTAATGAATCAGTGGTTGGGTCTTACCTGGGGTTGTCAACCCTAATGCCCACCCCCTTCCCTAAGCAAATGAGCTCAGATGTGATGTCTTCACGCAGGACCCTATGTAAAGAAAGCTACAACAGATTATGCTGGCCATACTGTGTCACTGTGAGACACTAGCTTGGAGCTGTACCTTGTGCTTCAGACAGGAGGCTATGGGTTGGGGTGAGGGAGTGGGCATTAAGGTTAACAACCCCAAGTAAGACCCCACCATTGATTCACCAATACTCCAAAGACCCAAACCTCTAATGTTTTTTCCTTTTCCTTCTTTGTGCGCTTTGCATTCTTTAATCCTAATGTCTGCATAAACATAGTTTTTTGCAATGAATATATAATAGGTTTTACAGTCCCATACATGTATAACTGTCACCAAAGATAGTATATGTACCTTTAGACAGACCCCCAATCCTACTGATACGGTATGTCTACAGAGCTCCTGCAGCCCCTTTCCCTACCTCGCATCATCACAATATTTTTGGGGAGCAGGGCTTCAACACTGTTCGACTGCTCAGCTTGTACACAGAAGTTATGAGTCAGGCATAATAAGCTAAAACTTTCACTTAAACCTGCATAAAACAATTCAGTTAACAGCTAAATTAGCTCCTTGGGCAGGCAACTCTTTCGTACGAGATGCCTGTCTGGAACATATCAGCAGCTCTTTAAAAGTGCTGCAAATTGTCCCAATGACAGATCCTTAAGTATGCAATAGGCTAGAGGAATTGTGGTCCAGCCCTCAACAGAACTTCCTAGTAAGGCTGCAACATCCCAGCCACCATGCAGGTCAGCAGGTGACGAAATGTAAGTCTGAAGACATGTTGGGTATTGGGACACCATATGCTTGGTCCCAACAACAGGTCTGAAGCATCCAAAGCACTCAAATATCAGTTCATTATCAGGATAATGATGCATGGCTGGGTAAAGGTCCTCAGAATAAAGGTGCATAAGTGGAGCTCTTAATGTAACCCCAGAAAGGAACGCAAGGTGAATTCCATTTCATGAATCCATTTTAGCTGGAAGTACCAGATCAAAGAAATAGTAATGCCTCTGCAGGTTGCTTTCACAGATTCCTGCTGAGATGAGCCAAAGATACCAGCAGAGTCTCCTTAAACCAAAATGTCAATGGACCAGCCCCAAGACTGAACTATTCCTGGTTATAGTGGGATACAAAGCCTGGCAACAGACAACTTGAATTTGGATGATGAAGCAGAGTCCTGAGGTGATGCCATGTATGCAGCAATGTCCAGACAGTCCTTGCACAGTCTTTTGAACAGCTCTGGTGCCATGTTTTGTAGGTTGCAGGCTGCATTGTCACTTGCAGGCATATGTAGTTTCACATGAGCACAGTGTAGCACAATCCAACAGCCAGTCACATTACCAAATCCTGGATGAGCTCCCATGTGTAACAGTCAGGCCTTCCCTACACAAAGTCCCTTCGGTGAGGAGGGAAGTGGGTAATAATTCCAGAGACAACTCCCATGTCTAGGAGTATAGATGGCACAGTCTCACTGGTGTCACCTGTTGTGTAATGTATAGACCCAGATGTGGCATTATCCCCATGTCCCATATGTGTGTGGTACCATTAAGGCTCCTGCTTTAAAACACTGTGCCACCCTAGTGGGAACTGCTCTAGCCACACTATCTGTGCCTCACTGGGAAGAAATGCTTAACTTTCTCTGTGCTGCCTTCATCTTTACATTCTTCATGTCCCATTGGCTTCAGGGGGTAAATGGAGACATTTTTATTGATAAAAAATAGACTTGCTGGCATAACAATGTACACATTATTGTCCCCACATGGTGACTTCAGGAAGGCCCAGATCATTTAAGCCATAAACCATAACTTCACTTGTGGTTGCATTAGCCATTGCATTAGTTGGTTTAATGCTGCACCCTTTAGTGGTGAAACACTCGGACACAGGGCATGCACTTTATGTAGAAATTTCTTGCAAAACACCAAACATTTATTTACAAAATCAGGTGCAAACAGCTTGTGGTAGTGGAAAACTGCCGCTACAGCTCCCAGTTATAGGCACTATTCAAATCAGTGCAGTCACAGACACTGTAGATGTCATAACAGCCAACCGGCTTTGGGTTCAGTTCTTATAAGCAGCTCAGTTACTTTTCAACATAACTGTATTTGCAGTTCAATTCCCATTCTTGCCAGCCCATTATTTTACTTAATCACATTTCCCAGTTTTCTTTATGGTGACATTGCAGGAATACCAAAAGCTGCATCACAGACCCCCACTCGTCATCATGACCAGGATTGGAGAATCATGTCGTACCAAGCTTTGCATGGTACAGGAATACTGCAGCTGCCTAACACAGGAGCTAAAGAAGGGTTATACCCTTCCAATCACACAGAGAATGAGGTACAGATACCTCAGTAGTCTGCTCTGAGCCCTGTGCACTTCTGGGGGTTAGACTTGGCATCTTAAATGCAGACACAGCAGACAGTGGCTCACCATACCCACTGGGCTTGCCTGTGGGGTTCTGAACCTTGGCCTCAACTGTCCTGATCTTCTACCATCGCACAGAAATACCTCTCACTTTAAGAAACAGTCCCTTTTAAGTACAAACTACCTACCATACTCTCCACCAAACAGGACAGATTGGTTGGACACCATCAGGAAACCCTCCTTCGGTGAGTCCCCAAAAGACCTCTGCTGTCCCAGAAGTCAGATCCTGGTTAGGGCTTGAGCCTTCAGAAACCTATACCAAAGGGGATCAGGGCCACCCAGACAGTGGGACCCTGCCACCGTCTCTGAGCCTCCAGGCCCCCTCCAGCCGGTCATAGCCAAAGAAGCACACTCATAGGTGCTAAAGCTGGAGCTGCCACTCAGGCGCTCCAGACTGGGATTCACACAAAAAAACTAGAACTCTCTTGGTTGGCTGGAGCTGATTTTTTATAGGTCACTAGTGGACTGGAAAAATGGCCTGGTAACCCTCCCAAGCAATAAGTGATTGCCAGTGCATTGATAGCACCAAGATTTACTGTCCTAAGCAGAACACTTTGCATAAACAGGAAACAGGATATACTGTTAACACTGCAGAACACATTTCAGAATCTGGAAAGCCAGGCAAAGCTTAACCCTGTAAATACTCTTGCAATGATAACAGCATGGATTTGAGGCAGGCAGGTCATGTACAACAAATCTCTTGTGCTTCTATGAAAAAATATCAGCAGCACTGGATATGGGCCAGGCTGTGGATTGCACATATTTAGATTTCTCGAAGGCATTTGAAACAGTTCTACATGGGGCACTAATTCAGAAATTAATAAACTTAAAACTAGACCATAAAATTATAAGATGGATGTACACGTGGCTGGGAGGAAGAACACAGAGGGTGAGCATAAAGAGATATTTGTCAGATCTTAGGGAGTTGATGAGTGGGGTGCCTCAGGGCTCCGTGCTGGGGCTGACACTGTTCAAGAAATTTATATCAGACATGGGTACACGTATAACTAGCTGGATATGTAAATATGCAGATGACACAAAAACTGTAAAAACCATAAACTCAGAAGAAGACAAAGCCATATTTCAAAATGACCTAAATGAAATATTGGAATGGGCTAGAAAGTGGCGAATGAGATTTAATAAAGATTAGTGTTGCGTCATGCACCTTGGAAAACAAAGCAACAAACCCATGTATACAATCAATCAATCAAAATCTTTATTTATCCAGGTGAACATCGTTGAGCAAGCTCATTTACAAGATGGCCCTGGTTAGCTCCTGGTCAAATGGTACAATGCATACAGAGATATTTACAATAGAGCCAAATAACACAAGTAAATAACAATTAATGCAATTAATGCAAGTAAGTACTCAATGTTACATCAGTCATATCAGTTCAGAGTGCTTCTGTAATATTTAAGGAGGACATAAGATGAGACTTAGTAGGAACTTCAGTAGGGAGACGTGATCAGCCGCTTGTGTAGGGAACGGACGCAAGCACAGAATTTCAAAAGTAGAGTAATCACACAATATCCCTAAATGTAACATTCTAAACAGAAGGATAAGGGTCTTAACAGTCCAGGAGAAAAGTAATTACAGTTCTTTTGGCAAATTTCGGCATGGAAATCAGATTTATGCTTGGTTTAGAACAGACACAGAAGCAGACTGCAGGACCCAATCGGAAGCCAACACTGCAGAGCGCTCACATTCCAATTGGATGGCTGCTAATGCTGTGCTTTTCTAATGGAAAGTCCAAGCTTAGGTTCTCAGGTGGCGGTAGAGGTAGCACCGACCACCCAATGCCCGGGTTTCCCATGCCTATGGGCAGGGAGACCGTGGAGAGCATATCCTTGGCAGGGGATGGAGGAAAGGGTCAGTATTAAGTACCAGGTCATGGAGAATGGAACATCTGAACCAGCAGGAGGACCAAAACAGCAGGACAACAGGATTGGGTATTCCTTGACACCTAAAGACTGGCCCAACCACAGAAATTCAGAAAGGAGTGTACTCAAACAGAGTCCCAACTCTTGACACTCTAAACAGGAAAAAATAGAGGTCATAACTGTTAGGCAATAAGTAAGTACAGCTCTTTTTTGTGCAAGTTTTGGACAGAAAATCAGACTTTAACTTAGTATTGAGGGAGACACAGGAGCAGACTGCAGGAGCCAATCAGACACCAGAGCAGAAAAGCACTCATGTTCCAATTGGATATCGGCAATGCCGCACCTCGCTAGTAAGGAGTCTGGTCTAGGTGTCTCAGGTGGTGGCTATGGAAGTGACAACCACCCGGTATCCGCATTTCTCCCACCTGAGGGGTAGGGAGCCCCAGAAGGGCTAGTCTACAGCAGGGAAGAGAGTTAGGGGACAGAGGAAAGAGACAGTAGGAGTGGAATGCAGAGGAAAGGGAATACGAAGATGAAATAGGGCAGTTAAATGGTACGGGTAGGGGAATAAGAGCTGCAGAATAAGCAATATGTAAAAGAGAGCAGGGTGAGTAAGGTGTAGCGGCTGTGAAAGCCATGAAGAGATAATAACCCTACAGGGATTTCTAGAGGGGAAAAACATTTGTAACCCCTAGTTGGTGCTATCCCAAGAGCTACTACCCCTGCCTGCTTGACTAGTAGCAGGTTAAGGGGCCTAGGTTCAGTAATGGGTGCCTCTACCCAGAGGTCAGTGTTGCAAATGATCAAACTAACCAGGGCACAGCCCTCCGGGACACTGTAACCCCCCCTCTGTTCCTGCTAGTGGCCCACACAATACACAATAATTACTTTCACAATACCCATGATATGCTTTGCAAATACCCACACAGTTTGCACTTACCACCAGAGTTGGTTTCTCCAGTTCGGCCCTGGGTCCCCCTGTAAAACAAGGTTAGCCAGCACAAATAGCAACAGTACAATACTTCGAGCACAAACTGGAACCACAGTCTGGTTAGACTGCAGAAAAAGGGTAGATCTGATTTATTCAGAGGGCTTGAACAAGGGCGGGGGTAATCAGGTTAATTAGCTTAAATACTCTATAGTTCACACTACAGTGCATGCATTTAGAGTTCCTGTTACAGTCACACTCTCTGGGTACCCAGGTGGAGGGAAGGTGGGCTAGCCAGGACCATTGCCCGGGGTAGGCCGGTGTTGCAGCTGGCTGGGGCTCTGTGAGGAAAGAAACAAACATGCACCATACTCTAATTGTAATCCGGAACCAGAGGGCTCAGTTCGTGAAGGAAAAATAACAAGACAATCAGGTGACACACTTTTGATTTAGTTAAATGTTGCAGGGAGCTACCCTAGTGACTACTCATGATACCCAGGACTGGACACAGGCAGGAAGAGAATGGAGACAGCAGATGAACTCTCTGTATTGCCAGGAGAAGCAGGGCCCACACGATTCGCTGAGGCGTCATTCCCGTTGAGGCGTAGAGCAGGGGGCTGATCCTCGGGCAGGTCTCTCATCAATGGCTCTTCTCTGTGCAGCAGGGTGGGGTGGTGTGGCCCTCGTGGCAAAGCCCAGCCACATGGAGCTAATGGCGGAGTCAGTCCATTGGTGCTGGGCACACTTCCAGCTAGCAGAACACAGTTCGTAATGTGGGGAACTAGAGCGCAACCTCCATGTGGTACACAGCACATTTATATGTAAGGGACACCTACTGTACCAGGTAAGCACTCCCAGGTCCCAATCGCAAAGTCTCTGCTCAAAACCGGGAGTTCAGGGGTGAAATGGGATTTCTGGTGGGCCGATCGCACTCAGCACAATCTTCGGTCCTGTACAGGTTGAGCCTGGTCACCTTCAGTGGCTTCTTAATTCACACAGTATCGGAAATAGTCCAAGAATTAATTCTCCTTCTCCCTCTGAGCAATAGGCAGACTTGAAGGCCTCACACTCAGCCTTCTCACAGTTCTCCCACTCGAAACTACACCAACGCTTGCTCGAATAACTCGAGCTGCTCCTCACTCAACTTCCACTTCAGAACTGGCTTGCCAGCAGACAGCTTGGGGGATTTCTTTCAGATCCAAAAGGTTTGGTTGGTCAGTGAAGCTGTCAATCACAACAAGAGCTCCCCTTTCAGTTGCAAAAGGCGCCAACAGTCCAAAACTACAATTCCCAAACTCTGTGTCCATTTAGCCCCTATAAGCAGGCTCCATTTTAGAGATCCCAATTACTGATTGGTCCAATTCGGCAATTCGGGACCAAAATGGTGGAGATAATCAGAACAGTCCTTGCTGCAAAGAAGGCAGTTTAGAACAAACTACATTATCATTATTACTCTAAACACTTTCAGCAACTAGTTACATCTTTCCACAGAGCTCCCTCTGCACAATTAGCGATGGCAGAAAAGGAGCTATTTCCTGGCAGCCCGGGCAGGACTCAAGCATTCCAACACTCTGCCCCCCCTTAGAGATTAACTATTACTGTGAACAGGCAGCCCTTAAAGCGACAGTACACGGAGGCCACACAGGCACTCACTGGCAATACATTTAAACAGCTATAGCGCCGAACACCAGCCAGGCAGTGAGCAATTAGGCGAGCTCTTGGAAGACTTTTTGAGAACCCCATTTGTGGGGGTGGGGTTACACATTTAAGGCCTAAGATGCTCACAGAGTTAAGGTCACCAAAGGTTACAAGTGATCATAAATTCAACTACGCTTAGAGGGTAATAGGCTGATGCTTTGGACTAAAATTAGGGGCTGGGAAGCAATTGCAAGGCTCACACACATACCGAGCATATAGAGATTTAAAGGCATTCATACTGCGGAGGCAGCTTAATTTCAATAATTTTTGTACTTTGTTCCACAGTTTTGGCAACAGGAAACTAATGGCCACTCTGCCATAGCAAGAGGAAGCCTTGGGGATACATAATGTGATGTAAGATGCGCTTCTTAGGGCAAAGATTCCTGGCTCACTTAGTGGGAGACAGTCTATTATATATTGTGGAAGCCGCTTCAAGAAGACTCTGTAAGTCCAAAGGACTGCGTTTCTATTACACCTAAACATAAGAGAGGACCACCCTATGGCTTTGTACAAAGAACAATGATGGGTAGAGATGGGGAGACCAGTAATAAACCGGATGGCCCTCTGGTAAAGCGTATCCAACTTTGCAAGCGAGGCTTTGGGACATTGACTATAAAGGAAATCTGCATAATCGATCAGCGAAAGAAAAGTAGTTCGGACAAGGAGCACTTTTGCATCTCTAGTAAGAAACTGGTTAATTCTAAAGAATAGCCCCAGCCTCTGCCTTAACTTCTTTACAAGGTCCTCGACGTGCTCAGTGAATGATAGATTATGGTCTAACCACACGCCTAGGTATTTAAACTTTGAGACAAACTCCAGTTTCTCTCCAAGAATTTTGGTAATCTGAGGTAGTACTCCAGAGCTGGCCAGATTCATCACACAGCTATAAGGCGAGAACAACATTGCTTTTGTTTTTTTAGCATTTATAAGAAGTTTTTTATGGAGCAGCTGGTTCTTGAGCTGGTTAAATTCCTCCTGGAGGTCAACACAAGCAGCTTCAGGTGTCGGACAACTTATATATACAACCGTGTTTTCAGCAAACAGGTGTATGTTGGCCTTGTTAATACTCTCATCAATGTTATTAACATAGATAGCGAATAGTAAGGGACCAAGTATGGATCCTTGCGGTACTCCCCTCAGTAGAGGTTTGAGTAGGGATAGCTCACCCTCAACCTTAATTTGTTGACGCTGTCCTACAAGGTACTCAGTAAACCAATGCAAAGAAACTGAGTCCAGATCTATACTCTTCAGAGAAGAGAGAACCAGGCTATGATCCACTATATCAAAAGCCTTGCTACAGTCTAGAAATACAGCACAGACAAAATTTCTGTTGTCCAGTTCTCGGTACCAATCATTTATTACTTTGGCAAGGGCTGAAATAGTGCTGTGTTTAGTTCTAAAGCCAGATTGCATAGGGTTTAGTAGGTTATTGGATTCAAGGTAGTCCCTTAGTTGGTTTCTGACAATCTTTTCCAGAAGTTTCGACAAAGTTGGGAGGAGGGAAACTGATCTATAATTGTTAAGGTCACAGGGATCCCCTGATTTAAACAAGGGATGACGTGAGCAATTTTCCAGATCTGGGGAATAAGCCCTTGGGACAATGATAAGTTAAATAAGTGGGTGATAGGAACAGTTAGGACATGACAGGTGATTTTAAGGAAATAATGATCCAAAGAATCAGCACCAGCACCTTTCTTAATATCCAATTGGAGCATGAGGTCTTCAACCTCTTTCAGAGAGACCGAGTGGAACGAGAAGCCAGGTACCGGGGCAGGAGAGTCTGAGCATGGGACACTTAATTGGGAGCGGACCAGGGATGCAGGGGAATTGTCAAAAGCTATACCAGCTGTGGCAATATGATTGTTAAATGCATCTAGGATTCCCTGTTTATCATTGATAGTAGTACTCCCAGTTGTAATGTTAGGTGGCAAGGAATTACCAGGCATATATCTGGACATGTCCTTGATTGTCCTCCACAATTTGGAGGAGCACTTTGCTGCAGAATCCAATTCGGTAAGATAAAATGCTGCCTTAGCATCCCTGACTATTTTTGTACAAGCATTGCATGCCCTTCTGAACTGACACCAGTCTGAGTCAAACTTAGTCTGGCAAGCTTTTTTCCACAACTTATCCCTACCAAGCAATGCAGCTTTCAGCTCAGCAGAGAACCAATGACATTACTGTTAGAAGATATACAAAACATAACAGCTAAAGGGGAGGTTCTGATAATGGGAGACTTCAACATGCCAGATACAAATTGGTCAATGCCAGCAGGAACATCTGCCAGAACTAGACACATGGTGGATTCCCTGCAGGGGGAAGGCCTCAAACAACTGGTACAACAACCCACAAGAGACAGGGCTATCCTAGATCTAGTACTGACTAACAAGGAAAGGAACACAGATCTCCAGGTAGAAGGTCACCTGGGGGCCAGTGACCATCACATAGTATGGTTCAGTTTGGCCACTACAACTAAATCAACCCATTCCAAGGCAAAAATATGGGACTTCAGAGGAGTTTACTTTGATATAATGGCCAACACAGTTAAGCTTGCACTGTAAAAAGAAATACAGGTGAAGGGGTACAGGCAAAGTGGAAAAGCATTAAGGATGCAATACTTGAAGCATCATCCCATTGTGTTAGAGAGAAAAGGAAGTGCAAAAGAAGAAGGAAACCACTTTGGTTCTCAAAACCAGTAGCAGAAAAGGTCAGAGCCAAAAGGCTGGCCTTCAGGAAATATAAGGGAACACAGTGGGATGAAGATAGGGAGGCATACCAAACTTCTCTAAGGGAAGCAGGGAAGGCAGTAAGGCAGGCAAAGGTCCAAACCAAGGAAACACTAGCACAAACAGTAAAAGAAGGTGACAAGACTTTCTATAGATACATTAGTGAAAGGAGAAAGTCCAGAGGGGGTATTGCTAAGATCAAAGGAGATAAGGGGGTGTGTGAGGAGGAGGACCATGTAAAAGCATCTATCTTAAAAAGATACTTCTGCTCAGTATTTACTGAAGAGAAAGTGGGGCAGGGCCCACAGCTCAGCACTATGGACATGGGGGGGAGGGAGGTGAGCACTAGTCCCTTCACAAAAGAAAGGGTCCTACAAGAGCTCGATAAGCTCAGGGTGGACAAGGCAATGGGACCTAATGGCACACATCCCAGGGTACTAAAGGAGCTAAGGGTGGAACTAGCAGAGCCATTATCAGAACTGTTTAGTGAGTCTCTGAGCACAGGAGATGTCCCAGAAGACTGGAGAAGGGATCATGTGATCCCGCTCCACAAGAGTGGTAGCAGGGAGGAGGCAGGGAACTACAGACCAGTCAGTCTTACCTCAGTAGTAGGCAAGATTAAGGAGGAACTCCTTAAGGAAAGGATAGTGCAACACCTGGAATCCATAGGAGCACAGGATCCAAGACAGCATGGGTTTACAGCAGGAAGGTCCTGTCAAACTAATCTCAAAGATTTCTTTAACTGGGTAACCAGAGTGGTGAACGGGGGGAGTTGATCTCACATACCTTGACTTCAGCAAAGCTTTCGATACTGTTCCACATAGAAGATTGATTAATAAGCTGGGTAGGCTCAGGGTGGGTCAGAAGTTGGTCAACTGGGTGGCAAACTGGTTGACGGGCAGAAAACAGAGAGTGATGGCAAACCGGTATACAGTCAGAAGAGATGCAAGTCACAAATGGGGTACCCCAGGGATCAATCCTGGGGCCAGTCCTCTTCAATATCTTCATCAGTGACATTGCAGATGAACTGGAGGGTAAGGTTTGTCTGTTTGCAGATGACACCAAGATCTGCAACAGAGTAGATGATCCAGATGGGGTGGACAGAATGAGAAGAGATCTGGATAAAGTAGCAAATTGGTCGGAAGAGTGGCAACTGGGGTTTAATGCAAAGACATGCAAGATCATGCACATAGGGAAAAGAAACCCTGAAGCCACCTATAGGCTGGGAGGGGAGTTGCTGGTAGTCACAAGGGAAGAAAGAGACTTGGGCATCATCATCACCGATGACATGAAATCATCCAAGCAGACCACTAAAGCAGTAGGTAAGGCTAGGGGGATGTTAGGGTGTATTAGTAGGAGTATCACAAGTCGGAAGAGGGAGGTAATAATCCCTCTTTACAAGACACTGGTTAGGCCCCATCTGGAGTACTTTGTGCAGTACTGGAGGCCACACCTTCACAAGGACATTAACCAAATTGAGGCAGTCCAGAGTAGAGCAACCAAAATGGTGCAGGGACTGCATCAGAAAACATATGAGGACAGATTAACGGAGCTCAATATGTATACCTTAGAGCAAAGGAGGGAGAGAGGTGATATGATTGAAACATTCAAACACCTTAAAGGCATTAACAAGGTGAAAGAGTTTAACATGTTTCAATATAAGAAAAAATAGCAGGACAGGAGGACACAGCATGAGATTAGAGGGAGGCCGATTAAGGGTAATGTGAGGAAGTTCTTTTTCACAGAAAGGGTGGTGGATGCATGGCACAGCCTACCTCAGGAAGTGGTGGATATGAATACAGTGCAGGGCTTCAAACAGGCATGGGATAGGCTTAAGAGAGCAATACAGATAAATATGAATAGATAGGCCATTGACAGAGCAAAGGCCGATGGCACATTTATAAGCTAGAAAAAGAAATGGGCAGACTGGATGGGCCTTGTGGTCCTTATCTGCCGTCAACTTCTATGTTTCTATGTTTCTATGGTTTGTTTTTTGCACGAACATTTACCATTGGGGCATACATATTTAGGGCCCCAACAAGTATATCATGGAAAATATCATATGCCGAGTTAACCATGTTAGCTAAGTAGAAGTCTTGCCAATGTGACAAGTGTTCCAACTCATAGACATAGGCAGCCACATCAAAGTTACGACAGGACCTTTTCGTAAGAAATTTAGCTGTAGGTCCTGTATGATGCAGTGATCTGACCGCAGCAATGAAGCAATGGTCACTGACATCAGCAAAGAAGGTTCCAGCATGTGAGAAGAGATGAGGCTTATTGACCAAAATAATATCCAGTAGTGTGCTGTTGCTCATGTTCTTTTTGTTTGGATGTGTGGGTTTGTGAATTAGTTGCACCAACGCACAGGAATCACAGAAAGTGTTTAAAGGTGAAACAGTCTTCGATAACCAGTTGAAATTAGGGTCCTCTAGTATGACAGTTTCAAGGTTCTCTTTCTCCATAATAGAGCCAAGATGTGTAGGAAGGAGTGTACCAGCAGATGGGGGTCTATAGCAACCAATCACTCTGAGGGCAAGGGAAGTAGATAAATCCATCTTCAGGATCAAACAACTGAATTCATTTTTGACAGAAGTAGAATCCAAGCAGGACGTTGTAAACCTTTCCTTAATGTACACCACCACACCACCTCCCCTAGTAGGCCTGTCCATTCTGAATAACTGGTAGGAAGGAATACTAATCTCCCTGTCTTGAGATGCTGGCCTAAGCCATGATTCGAAGATTACCAGAACATCTGGCTGAGTATGCCTGAACCACGCCTGAATCATGGAGAACTTTTTTAGGAGGCTGCAAACATTAACATGCCAGAAACTCATGCCTTTAAGACAAGCAGCATCCGAAGGGGATGTAATGGTAGCAATAGGACCAGGGTTTAGCTCAATGTTACCTGAACATAACAGTAACAGAAGTAATATCTTTGATAGGGCACTGATAGTTTAAGAATCCTGCTCCTAGTACGTCTATCAGGCTTGCCAGATTGAGTAAGCTAATCACCACCCCTGAAGGTGTAGCACCAGTGAACCAATATTGAGAACAGGAACAGGCAAACATATACCACCCTATCATGGTTCTTCAGGTTTGCCAGCCATCCCCAGAGGAGAATGATGGAGTAAAGACAAGCTCAGTTGGAAGGGTACCAGAGTGGGTGTAGATAAGGTCAATCCTGTAGCCTAGAGGAAGAGATGGGTATCTAGCTCCAGGCAGGAAAAACAGCGGAAGCAGGGAGCAAGAGAGAGAATGAGACAAAGAGGCAGAAGGGGCAGAGCCATAGTGCTTAGAGGATTGTAGAGAAAAACCGAGAGGGTCAGTAGGGCAAGAGCCAGCCTGTGGAAGTGAAGCAAGGAGAGGGAGAGGGAGCGGCAAGGGGGAGGGTGTCCCAAGTAAGTGAGCCCAATGTGGTTCAAGCAGGGTGGATACCAAGGTCAAGTGGGTGGAGCCAAAGCCTATTTAATAAAGATAGGAGGTGGAGGTGTGGGGACAGGTGCAAATTTTCGGCAAAAGTCAGTGCAAAGCAGTGGGTGCTGAAGCCCAGAGACTGAAAATCCAACAGAGAAAAGGCAAGGCCAATCAGTGGCCAAGCGAAGAGCAGGGGTCCAATTAGAGGAAGGTGGCAGCAGGTGGCAGCCTATCAGAGCCACCCAGTGCTACCGCGGAGCAGCTGGGACTCTTAACTGGCTTTGAAGGTGTCCTGGTCATCCGGAGGATGGAGGTGTGGGTGGCTGGCAGGATTAGCTGCGGCCACCCACTGGGAGCCCAATTGGGGCAGTGGATCTAGTTTAAGATATAAAATGTAGGTTAAAATAGAGCATTTTAGCTAGGGCAGGAGGCACCAAGGCAAGTTGAAGATTATTGGGGCTATGTTGAGGGTAGCAAGGGAGGAAGTCCAGGTATGGAACTATAAAGTAGATAGCAGAGCAGGCATTAAACAAAGCTGATAGACAAGCAGATGGCGAAAATAGGAAGATGTCTTTAAAGGAAGGACAGGAGAAGTGTTAGGCCTAATAGCTGCACTCTGTGTCTTTAAGGAGAGTTGCAATATTAGTGACAGGGGAGGATGAAGGTTGCCTAGTGGCGGTGCCGAGGGGGGAAGGAGAGTATTTAATAAAGGCTGGAGGTTGGGGATGGGAGGGTGGAGGGTGGGTGCAAAAATTCAAGTGAAAGGAGTCAGAAGCAGAGAAAGTGAAGGAGAAATTGGATTATTTACTGGGCAAAGCTTACAACTGTGACCCAAATGGAATCTGGTCTAAACAGAAAAAACTGTATCACTTTAAACTTAGTTTCTGATCCAGGGTAGATTACCACTGGACCTTTTTTTTTTTTCTCGTTTTTGTTGACCGGGTAAGTGCACTACACAAATCCTGCCTATTTTCAGGCACGACCCAGGGGAGGGGGATACAGATGTATGCCAGCTGACCTTGAACCAGATTAAGCCGTTGGTGGTATTTTTAGTGAAGGAGGGAAATTTAGCCAGGACACCAGGGAAATTCCCCTACTCTTTTCGATAAGTGCCATGGGATCTTTAACATCCACCTGTCCAGGCAGATGGGACCTCGGTTTAACATCTCATCCGAAAGACGGCACCTCAGAAGTGCAGCACCCCTCTCATGCTGTACTACAGTGTCAGTACTGGGATATTAACCCAAGTGCCAGATGTGGGAACTGAACCCACAGCCCTCTGATCTCCCGGCCTCAGAGGCGAGTGTGCTACCTACTGAGCCACTGACACTGCTAAACCTTAACCTTAAAACAAAGAGAGCTGTAATACTTTAAAATCTACAAACCTGCAGCCTAAAAGAACTTGCACTTCAAACTACCCTTGGAGTGCAAAATTGCAGTACACGGGTGTAGGTTCACATTTAAATTAGGATTCACAGGACAATTTGGAGAGACTTAACCAGTACTACAATCAGTATGTAACATTAACTTAAAGTTCAGAAGGAACAGCAGTAGCAAAGAATTAAAAAAACTGCAGCAGCCCGTCAGTAGCAGAGACGATGTTTTTGGCCAGTCAAATTTCAACAGCATACCTTCGGTCTAGTGATCGGCGGGCAGTACATCAAGGAAGGCAGCCGGCAGACAGAAGGGGCTCGCCCAGCTGCTTGCAGCGGCAGAGCACCCGTGTCAAGGATGAAGCTAAGGGGAGAAATCAGAAAAAAACAGAGGTTATAAAGCTGTAAGAGAGGGAGCGTTTACAGCCGAGGGGGGAGTTATGTGCCTCACAGCAGAAAATTAACACGCTGGGGCTGTGGCACCAGAAGCTGGACAATGAGAACAAAGAGTAGTGAGAGAGGGACAGTTAAGAAAGGGCGTAGTGGTCTAGGCCCAGAGACACCTCACAGCAGGAGGAAATTCCAACTGGAGGAATATGGCTGAGACAGAAAGGCAGACAGAAAAGGTATTAGTTGCAAGGCATAGCTTAGGACTGAAACAAAATGAAACCAGGTCTACATAGGAGAATGAGGAAAAAATTCAAGCAGGAAGGAGACAGAAGCAGAAAAAGTGAAAGAGAAATTGGATTATTTGCAGGGCAAAGCTTAAAACTGTGACCCAAATGGAATCTGGTCTAAACAGGAAAAACTGTATCACTTTAAACTTAGTTTCTGATCCAGGGTAGATTACCACTGGACCTTAAAACAAAGAGAGCTGTAATACTTTAAAATCTACAAACCTGCAACCTAAAAGAACTTGCACTTCAAACTACCCTTGGAGTGCAAAATTGCTGTAAACAGGCGTAGGTTCACATTTAAATTAGGATTCACAGGACAGTTTGGAGAGACTTAACCAGTACCACAATCAGTATGTAACATTAGCTTAAAGTCCAGAAGGAACAGCAGTAGCAAAGAATTAAAGAACTGCGGCAGCCTGTCAGCAGGCAGAGTGGATTGTTCTGGCCAGTCAAGTTTCAACAGCGTACTTTCGGTCTGGTGATTGGAGGGCAGTACAGCGAGGAAGGCAGCCGGCAGATAGAAGGGGCCCCCTCAGCTGCTTACAGCAGCAGAGGCACCCGTGTCAAGGGTGAAGCTTCAATCTGGTGAACAGCGAGCAGTACAGCGAGGAAGGCAGCCGGCGGACAGAAGGGGCCCACCCTGCTGCTTGCAGCAGCAGAGGCACCCACTGAGAGAAACACAAGAGGAAAGAGACTTAGGAATAACAATAAATAGTGACCTAACATGCAAACCACATTGTGAAAAGCAAATAACCAAAGCAAAGGGGCTACTGTGGACAGTAAAAAGAAATTTTAGAAATAGAAATGAAGAGGTGATTATGTCCCTGCACAGGTCATATATTAGACCGATACTTGACAATGGGAGTGGATATGGGTACCCAGTAACAGAGGGATTACTGAAAAAGTTGAGAAAGTACAAAGACAAACAAAGTTAGTTCACAACATAAAAAACTTGACCTACAATGAACATTTACATAACCTAAACCTGATGGCATTGGAGACCAGAAGGATAAGAGGGGACTTGTTGTTATGCTATGATATCATACATGAAGGGGCCATAATTCAATACAGTAGCCTGGAAAATGCTACAGGGACATATTTGCCATGGATAGTCAGACTTGAATAAATGTCTGACTGTGTCCCGTTAAGACAATTATGTCCCACCAACAATGATTTAAATAAATAAATAAAATACATAAATTCTAAATGCAGTAGAAACCTGTAACGTATTCTGGTCATATATACTTCTAGAAACTGGTAACACAAAAGAAACAGAAATACACAATTTTATGGCAGATAAGGACCACCTGGCCCATCCAATCTGCCTTTTCCTCCCTAACTACACTATTACTGCAGACCGTACCCAATCTACAGCTCTTTTTCTCTCTCTCCCCTCCTTCCTTTCCACTATAATTCCCTTGCGCTTATCCCATGCATTCTTGAATCCACCATTTTTGCCCCCACCACCTCCGCTGGAAGACTATTCCAGGAATCCACCACTCTTTCTGAGAAGAAGTACTTCCTCACATCTCTCCTGAATCTACAACCCTCCAGTTTCATAGCATGTCCCCTTGTTCTTGAGCACCTTTTCTTCAGAAAAATATTTTCTTCCTATATGTCGTTTACCCCAGTGAGGTATTTAAAGGTCTCTATCATATCCCCCCTCCCTCCTCTGTTTCAGGGTGTACATATTGAAGTCCTTTAGTCTCTCCTCATAGGGCTTTTAATGCAGACCCTGCACCATTTTAGTTGCCCTCCTCTGGACTGCCTCCACTCTGTCTATGTCCTTCCAGAGATGTGGTCTTCAGAACTGGACACAATACTCAAGATGGGGTCTTACCAGCGATCTATACAGAGGCAGCACCACCTCCCTCTTTCTGCGGGTGATACTCCTCCCTATGCACCCCAGCATTCCACTAGCCTTCCGGACTACCTTGTTGCACTACCTGGCCACCTTTAGGTCACCCAGTGTGATTACCCCAGGTCTCTTTCCTGATCAATGGTATTACATAATGGAATGTTTAGCGAGTTCCATACAGATACAAGAGCCCCAGCTAGGAAACCGTCAGTAACAAAGCCTGTAATTTCATCTCAGGATTTTGGTGACATCAGAAACCTCTCAAACTTTGCCCTTGTGGAGAATGATGCCACCAGAATCCCTCAATGGGATTACAGCCTTGTTCAGGATGGTTTCTTATTTATTATTCTATTTTTCATTACTTGGTCACCAATTCAAAAAAGACACAGGAGGAGCCACTTACAGTTATTATCACAAAAGCATGTTAGGATAAGACTAGGGTTCACAAAAAAGGGCAAAAAGCCAGGAAATCCAAACTTAGGGGTATTGTGCTAAAAAATCTAACTGGCCTGTTTTGCCAAATCTTGTACAGTTGCTTTACCAAATGGTATGTAACAGTGATACAGTACTTGAACTGTGAAAACATTATCTTTCTTAAAGGGGAAATGCGCAGTTAACTCGTGAAACCTAACTTTGGAATTTCCAAATTTTTGTGCTTTGTCAGTGAACCCTAACATTTTCTTTATGTATTTTTGTAATAAATTTCCATTCCACAGTGAGGCAGATACAATAACTGCAATGAAAAAAAAGCTTTATTAGTGCCAAAAGTCAGTGGTATACAAGCTGTTACAGCAGCACGATTCTCACGAATGCTGCCAAACTCAGCAGCCTCCCCATCCTGAGCTGCATTTGGCAGTGTTCCTAAAGTTTCATCCAGCTGTAACAGCTTGTAAACCACTGACTTTTGGCACTAATAAAGCTTATTTACACTACAGTTATTGTGCCTGGCTCTTTGCGACTTGGTAGGTGCTATTTGTTTTATCACGTTCCTGTATTTTGTTAACATCCACCACCTCTGCTGCAAGCAGCCTTTTTCATTTTGTGACATATTTTCATACTTTAAAAACTATATATATTTATTTATCCATTCCCCTAGCCTACTAGCACCCTTATTATACCCCCCTTCCACCAGCAGAACTGATATTTAAATTAGCGCCTTCCCTTCACCCTCATATCACCCTTGTCCTCCCACCCCACCCACTGTGAATTTCTATCCTATCCCATAATTAGTGACAGCAGCTTTCTCCATCTCCATCTCTGTCTACCTTCTGCCCATATCAATCAATCAATCAATCAATCAATCAAAATCTGTATTTAACCAGGTGAACACCATTGAGCAATGCTCATTTGCGAGGTGGACCTGGGGGGAAAGGGTACAACAATACATATAATACACACAATTTCAATGATTATAGTACAAGCAATATCAGTGTACAGCATGTGCAGAACAGGCATAAGCAACAGTATGGTTAAGTCGGACAGATTCAGCCAATAACAATTATGTACATACAGACTATTGTAGTAGCATACTCAATACTGGAGCTGGCTAGGAGAAGGGAAAGAGGAGGACAAAGGCAAAAATAGGGAAAGGGGGTGGGAGAGATAGAGAGGGGGGAGAGGGTGAGACAGAGATAGGGGGGGAGAGAGAGAGAGAGAGAGAGAAAGAGAGAGGGGGAAGGCCAGGGGCAGCTGGACCGGCAACAAAATGGGGCACAACATAACAACCTACAACACAAGTATTAATTTCTCTTTTTGAAAATGGCATCAAATGGATGTCAGGACTGCCACTGAGACACGGTATTTCATTTGCTCTGGGGGTTCCTTGGTAGAAGCAACGTACAAAGTGTGCTTTGCTTATAGTACAGTACAGTAAAATACCCACATGCTTGTTCAATGATACACCAATATGAGTTACTTACAGTCCATGAAAGTTGACTGCAAAAGTTGAGAACAATAACTCATACAAATAATGCTGAGGGTGGTACCCTTACACACACAAGCACTACTGGGAGTTGAAAGGGAGGTATGCACTCTAGTATTCCAAACAAATCCATAAATATTGGGGGTGGTGTTGGATGGGGGGCAGATCTGAAGGAATCCGCATGGACCTTTGAGCTGCTCATACCTTTAGAATGTAGCATGATCAGGGATTTGTCGAAGGGGCTGAAAGAATGTTCTGTTTTGCCAGCCCTAAGAAGGCCCATCTGTTGAAGTCCTTTCAGAATTTGGGTACTATCCTCCCAGCTGCCTTGGCTGACCTTAAAAAATAGGGGGTTAAGATAAGGGCAAGGAGGTATATAAGGAATGTGGGGGCTGGAGAGTGGTTGCAATTATGATAGAGTGTGTAGCAGTGGTACTTCCTGTGTGTGTGGTGGGGTTCAGTCAGCTGTGCTGGCTGCAAAACAGGCAACAGTGGGTCACTGAGTCACTCGCAAGAGCAAATCTGTGGAATCTGTTATATAAAGCATCCAGCTCATGCAGTTTGGTCTTTGGGGCTGAACAGTACACCACAACTCCATAGTCCAACAGACAACGTAGAAATTGTCTAAACAGACTCCTTCCTTGTCTCATGGACTTCCCAGTCTCCTATTGCATTCTGCTTCAACAGGCCACATATTTAGTCATACTCTTACTGCCCCCATGGGGACTTCTGCACCTCCATCCCCCTCCCCATTCGAACTCCATTCTGGTTGCCAATACTCTTCCCTTTCTTGAAGTCTCCTTCTTGACTCATTGAGACCACAGAAGGTTATTCCATGTTAAATATCATACTGCTGCTGCAGCTCCGTAAGATTCAGTTCTTTGCAACTCAGTTGACCTATCTCCTGCAGCAATTCAACTTTTCCACCAGACCTTAACTAAACTTTTTTTCCCACCCCGGTACATCACTTGATTTATACATCATAGGGGGTCACATAACTGATCACATGATATTGTTCTAAATAGAAACTAAGTCCCCAATTTTCCACTTGTTTGTTATACTGAATCACCCCTAGGAGTTGCCCCTGAGCATACTGCTACTGCACTTGTCCCTATTTGCTCTGTCTCACCCTCCAGTCTTCTATTGCCTCTCACAAGGTCACTTCAACTCCAGGCTACCCCATTTTCTGGAAGCATCCCTGATACTTCAACACTCTTCCCTGCCCGGACTCGAACTGGAGACCCTCTGCACCGGAGGCAAGCACCCTGAACTCTACATTATCTTGGGGGTGCAAGTGTATGCTGGGCTCCTGCTCTCCTTATCCTTACTCTGGCAACACTGTCTTCTGCCTCAAAACATCCCCCCCCCCCGTCATCGCTGCCTACTGACACAAGTATCCACTCCCCCCGCACAAAGTAAGATACTTAGCCAGTGCCTCCCCCACACCTAGAACTAACCATTGAATTAATATGGCACCTTATCGCTGCCTTCCCCTTAGTGCTCTCCTAACTATAAATTTGCCTTTCTCCTCAAACCATAACCTTTCACCCAAACTAGACCTGTCTCCAACTTTCCCAGTTTCCATAGGATCTGGCACCATGACCAGTCTACCTGACTTGTCACTCAAACCTGCAAAATTTATTTCACTATCCAACTGCTGGACATTCCACCAGGCATACTGTCTGGCTCTCCATCTCTCATCTTTAACAACCCCTACAGTCATTCCCAAAACCAAGCACTCACCCAAGCCCAAAACCAAAATCCTCAAATGTATCCTAGTTAGACAGCTCCTGCTACTACTGCTGTTGTCAGGTAATGTGCATCCTAACCCAGGACTCCTGCAATAACCTTTTGGTAACAGGAGTAGCACCGGGGGTCTTAAACTCACCTCCATTAACATCTGAAGCCTCCTGCCTAAGCTAGGTCAACTACGAGTCTGGGTGCTACAGCACAGGCTGGACATCCTCTCCATAGTCGAAACTTGGCTCTCCCCTGATGTACCAGACTCATCAGTCTCCCTTGATGGTTACACCTTATACAGGACTGTTAGACTTGGTAAACACGGTGGTGGCTGTGCCCTTTACATCGCTGACTCCCTTCAAAGCCAGGCACTTTCTGCACCGCTCCCCAATGATGGTGCTCAAATTCTAGGCATTAAAATTACTTTAGGCAACAAAGGGAAGTCAATTACTATCCTTTCAGTCTACATCCCACCCAAGAAGAATCGAAGAGGCTTCCACACATTCCTTGACTTCATTGCCAGTCTGCCTAAAAGCACTGAAGTCATTGCATTAGGGGATTTCAGCCTCAGTTGGTTGTCACCTGACTCTAACCCCTGTAAAGATGCAGCCACAACCATCGATCTGTCCCAGCTGGTCTCTTCACCCACCAGAATTAACTACAGGACCAGTACCAGCACACTGATCGACATGATATTCTCAAACCACCCCAATAGGATTACCGAGGCCGCAGTGTTATCTGATGCCTTGAGTGACCATTCACCAATCACATGTCTCTGGAACAACAAGGTTCCCAAACACCCATATAAAACATCTTATGACGGTTTCTCAAAAAAGAGCATCAGGAACACTTCCTAAAATATCTCCACAATTGTAAATGGTCCCCAGTCTTCCACACTGAAAATGTTGACAAGGCACTGGACCGCTTCATCACCCTGTGCAACATGGCCTGTAACATATTTTCCCCCTATAGGGAATGGAAGGTGAAAGAGGTCTCAAACTCATGGATTACCTCCTCCTTTTTACACCTTATGGCCACTCGTGACCACCTTTGTCAAGTGGCACATGCCACGGGCAAACCTAGTGACTGGCAATGCTATAGGTCCACTAGGAATAACTGCACCTGGGCCATCCGGCAGGCTAAAGCCGCATACTACCAAGGCCTGTTCTCTTGCTCCGATCAATTTCCCTCTGTCTGGAAAGTTGCAGTTGTGATACCAATTCACAAGGGTGGGGACAGAGCCAGCCATGCCTGCTACCATCCCATTTCCATTTTATCACCCCTCTCGAAAGTCCTTGAATGCTTAGTGGCCGAACAACTAACTGAATATCTCTCCACCTATGGTATTCAATGCCCACAGCAACATGGGTTTAGGAAAGAGCATAGCACAGCCACTGCTCTGCTCACCTACACAGACTTTACTCACAAAGCACTCAACCATGGTCACCTTAATAATAATAATGATCATCTTTATTTCTTGAAAGCGCAATTCAATAAGCATCAAAGCGCTTTTACAAGGATTTAAAACACTAAAATTTGAAACCATATAAATAACAAATTTCAAAACTTAAAGTGGAAAAGCAAGAGATATAGACCTTATTAAGATTTTTGATACAGCCAATCACTCCCTATTGCTCCTGACCCTTCCCTCCCTTGGACTCTCAAGCGACATTACCTCCTGGCTCAGAAGTTACCGAGACGGCAGAACCCAGTGTGTAAAAATCTCAGATTCACTCTCACATAGCAGCCCAGTGCTATCCGGTGTTCCATAGGGATCAATCCTCCATTCTTTTTTATTTACCCTCTACCTCAGTACTCTTCCCCTATCTTGCCACTGTAACCTTATCCTGTATGCAGATGATGCTGTGATTTACTCTAGCCAGTCTGATCCTGCACCACTTACCAGTAACCTGCAACACAGTTTTACCACCATGGAAACCTAGTTCACTGAACAGAGACTAATTATGAACTATAAAAAGACCAAAACAATAGTATTCGCTGGGTATCACAGCAAGTTTAAAAAAGCCCAGCTACCCATCTACAACAACACTGGTACTCTTCTTGAGCAGGTAGCTAGCTTTAGATACCTGGGCATCACCCTGCATAGTACTCTTTCCTATCAAGAGCACATTACTAACATCTCCAAAGCTGCTAATATCAGACTAGGCCTCCTTTATAGACATCAGCACTATATGACCCAAGAGGCACTACGCCTCACTGTGACTAGCTCCATATTGTCTACCATTGACTATGGCATTGTATTCTATGGCACCGCCTCCACCACTACCCTTAGAAAGTTAGGGGTCACCCTCAAAAAAGCCTGCAGATTAGTTATTGGTGCTAATAGGGACACACACACCTGCAACCCATACGTGCAGACCAATTGACTTAATCTCCAGAACAGAATCACCTACCACACCTGTCTTTTTGCCAACAAGCTTACCTTAGGGTTAACCCCCCTCTACCCAACAGCTACTATCTAGGACCACAATCAACTCAAGCAGCACAAGGAGGGCACCCAATATAACCTTCCAGGTACCACTATGCTGGACATCCCAAGGACAGAGAACTTTCATGTACAGAGCACCCTCCTGGTTTAACAACCTCCCAGAACACATTCAAGCAACTCCCAAAATTGGGCCCTTCGAAAACTGTCTCCAACAGCAACTGGTCAGCCTCAGCAGATGTGACTGTCCCACTTAATCTTGGTGGTCTCCTGTTTATATCTATCTGACCATTTTACTGACAAAGCCCCTTGGGCTGCCTTATTATGTCACTACTAAGTCCCTGATCCTCTGCATGTTTCCCACACTATGTTCCAGTAAACCATCACAGTTATCCCAATCCAATTCAGCCACCTCAAATGCTCTACCTACTTCTCTTCTTCCCTCAACTATCTGACCAGCCTACACCTGATTATGTCTCTTTACTCAACACATTCATCATCTGTATCTTATTGGTTTTCCCACTACTCACCCGTCTCCCTACTTCTAGTTTCCTTAATCCCCAGCACGCAGCAGTGCAACGAAAATGGGTTAAAATTTGACCCCACCTTTTTTTCTTCCTCATTGATGCCAGATGTCTTCCAGTTTATTTTGGTCTTGAAAGTTTTAGTTTTCATTATCATTTAAGAATTTTATGAAAGTTTTAAAGTAATTATTTCTCAAGAAAAAAAGATGGCTGCCTCATTTTTCCCATAGAAATAATACTGAGGACCCGAGGAGGATAAGAGTCAAAGCTAAAAATGCAGATGTACAGTACGCAGCATAGGAAGCATCCAGAAAACCCAAATCAACAGTTCTGCCAATATTTTTTATAACCATAGCAGAAAATTGTTTTTTTGGAATAACTTTTTTCATTGCACTGCTGCTTTAATATCAGTTTTGTTATATATTGTTTGTATTATCCTTGACCAATGTTTTCATAACTGTTACACCATCTCTGTATAATTTCAGAGTGTCCTGGGTTTATTGTATCTCACCCAGCTGCTTACTTGTACCCAATGACTTTTGTAACCAATGTACGAATGTCTATTTCTCCATCACAGTATAATTTTCCTTGACGTGGAGCCTTTGTAAATGAGCCTCTGGCTCAAAGGTATTGATTCCGAGACACTATAAATAAAAATATTCTGCAGGGTCTGCCATCGCTTCCTTTGAAGTTACAGATTGACCTTGGGGTCCTGGTACTTATAGGCTTTAAAAGCGTTTTGTGTGTAGGAGACCTACAGTATCTACTTGTCTGAGGTTCTAAAATATATGGCACTAACAGTGCCCTGGTATGACTGACTATGCATATACTCAGTGCCATGAACTGTGGGCTACCGACTGGTGCTATTTTTTACCAAACTAACTAAGGCATTTGATTTGGTAAACCATCACTTCCTGCTGGTTAAGTTACAGCAGCTGGGCCTTGACAATGTCTCCTGCCACTGGTTAAAGCACTACTTGTCTTACTGTTAACAAACGGTTAAATGTTGGGGCAGCTTATCAATGCAAAACCCTATAACTGATGGTGTTCCCCAGGGTTCCAATATGGACTCCTTGGTTTTCTCACTGTTTGTGAATGACATGGGGGGGCTAAACCACAATTATATGCAGATGATGCAGTGTCTTATAGATGCTCTGTTGATAGAAAGCAGATTAATTCTGATCTTGGAGATGATTTCAGACAGCTTGCAACATGGTTCCTAACTAATAAACTGATCCTAAATCTTAAACAAACAAAAAACTAAAGTTACAGTATGCTGTTTGGTTCCAGGCTCCTGGGTGCTGACAGGCAGAATCTGCTTAAGCTGAATATCTGTGCTTTTTCTCAACTTGATGTGGTGGGGTCATAGAAGCGTCTTGGTATACAATTCTATCAGAAGCTATCCTTTAGGCCTTAGGTTGATTTCATGTCAAAATCACTTCATCAGAAGGTTGGTCTGTTATATAGACTTAGGTCCTACCTCACAAAGGAGGCACGTCAAGCCATTGCCAATAGCGCATTACTTCCTGTGTTGCTGTACGGTGCCTTGCTCCTTTATGCACATAGGAAAATGGAACTAAGCAGACTTAAAGAGGACAGAAAATCATTTCTAATTGACCACTGTTTACGATGTTCCAATTTCCAGAAATGTTATTCATACCTCTAAATTGTACATATTTAAATGTACCCAAATAAAAACTGTATTTGTATTTATTTTATGGGCAGCATTCTGTTACAGTTCTTTTCTTGGAAACTGATCTACAGTTTTAACTATGTCACGGTTTGTGTGCAAAACTCTAAGCATGATTCTGATATGTTAACAGTTCACGTTTAGCATTCTGTACAGTGTACACAAATCATGACGTAGTAGTGTAGCCCCTCCTTCTAGTGTCTAAGGTAAGAATCAATAGTATAAATAAGGAGGAGAGCTTCCGAGCATTTAGTGACCCCCCCCCCGACACTCAGGCATATTTCAGGGCACTCTGGCTGTAAACCAAGGGGGTCAGAGCACAGAACGACTTTCCAACATAAAGGTAATGTTCAAACGTGGGATAAACTTCAAAACAGGATCCCTTGGTTTCCCCATGGAACATGCTGCAGTCTCTCATTGTCTCTAACATTCAGTGTCCATAAGCAGTCTTTGAGCCCCATCCACTGAGTGGTGAATGTAAAGGCATTGTTCCATCTGTAATTTCAACTCCCTAAATTGCAGGGGTTGTGCCAATAACCCAGTGGGGCAAATAGGTATAGCTTTGTAATTAATCTTCACACACTGATACACATTTGATATCCTAGCAACTAAACCAGGACTGCAGACAGCTACAAGGGCCCCTGTAGCCTGGACCCACAATAGGGATTCAATACTCAGGACACATTGCTCCTCTTACATTTTATCACAGGTGCATTTTATTTTTAGTTACTCTGAGCATTAGGCTTGACCCCCGCATAGTTCTTCTTTTGCGGTAAAGGTGTATTTCGCTCCTTAGAGCTACCCAGGGAATAGACCAGCCAAGACTTTCCCTAAACCTGGTGCCAGTTTCCCACTGACTGACCCCCATAGGGCAACAAGCTCTCTTGGAAGACTAAATACTGGTACCAATGGAAACTGTTTCTCCAAACAATTTTTTATGGCTAAGAGAGGCATACATCCCCTGTGGGGTTGAGGGTGCCACCAGTGATACAGTACCTCCTATTCTCCCCCTGTCACTGAACAATGTAAGCAGAAAGTCCAGCTCCACATGGGTACTTCTTAAGGCTTCATCCCCACATGTGGGGATCACAATTTAGGGGCTAGGGGAGGCAGACCCCCTGGTGGTCCAAGGCTGCCATAGGTGCTACCTCTCTCAAGACTTAACCCCAGTGGGTAGAGGGTCCCAAACTTAATAAATGCTACAGAGGCATACTTCCAAACCCTCCTGCCTATTGCAAGGAGGAAGGGCACTGCTGGATGCTCTATGTAGCCCTGATATTAAACAGTGCTGCAGTCAGGGATCATGAAGCCTCTTGCTGCCTCCCTCCCCCAGTCACTGAGGAACCAATTGTTGATGCCAGCCACAGTTGCCCAATCCCCAGCTTGGTTCCAAATGAAGGATTTGTAAGCCTCAAACCTGACTGGTCACCTGCATCCAATCAGCACTCCAGCGGGTCTTGGAGGCATGTTCACAGAGGCCAAATGGAGTGTAAATCTCCACACAACTCAGCACACACTGCTCAAAGTTGCCACACCAAAAGAAGATTCCAGCACAGCAGTCCAGGGTCATAAAGGCTCCTGCCACCTCCCCCACCCACTGATTTCCAAGGAAACTATTGCCAATGCCAGCCACAGTCACCCAAGCCCCAGCCCAGCTCTAAACTAAGGACTTGTAAGTCTCAAACCCAACTGGTTGCCTGCATCTAGTCAGGAGTTCCAGTGGGTCTTGGAGATGTGTTCACAGAAGCCAAATGGGCTTTAAATCCCCACAGAACTCAGCGATCACTGCTCAAATCCATCATGCCATTATAAGATTCCAGTGCTGCAGTCCTGGGTCATGACAGCTCCTGCCACCTCCTCCCCCCCCACCTTGATTGCTGAGGAACCAGTTGCCAATGCCAACCACAGTTGCCCAAGCCCCACCTCACCTCCAAACTAATGACCTTTTTTTTTGTAATTTCATTTTATGCTCCCTCACTCTAGCACTGTCACCTGACTCCCTACTGAACAACTGCAACCCCCAAGGACCCCCCACAGAGCCTTGGCTTACCCCCCCCCCAAAGTGGGGAAGAGACAGGGCCAGGCTCTGAGCCCTCATACTTTGAGATTTCATTGGGGTCCTCCTCATGGGTCACAGTGCCGGTGGGTGAGGGCCATATCAGACCCTCTTATTGGTGTTGCGCTGTGGCCAAGTATTTTTTTTATTGTACACCCCCCTGGTGGTATGTTGTGCACTGATGTCATGGCTTACACTGATGTCTGTCATGCCTCCCCCCTGGAGCAGACTTGGGCAAGCTGTACCTCTAGCCACCGCCAGAGGTCAGGCATATACCAAATCAGTGTACCCCCCAGAGGAGACAAACAGTCCATCAGATGCTCAAGTCTCCTCCCCCGGCTGGCCCTCTGACAACCCAGGCTCATTCCTGAACTCAGGTCGCCAGCATCACAAGTGGTAGTGCTACTGCTGCACCGGTGGGCTGGCTTTCAGTCTAAGGACTTTTAAAGTTCAAATCCAATTGGTCAGCTGTATGCAATTAGGTGCTTCAGCGGGCCTTGGAGGCAGGTTCACTCACCAAAAGGACCTTCTTGCAAGTGGTCCAGAGCGCTGTAGTTTGGTGCATGAAGGACCACAGCGCAAAAGAAAGGGATGGGGTTTTCCTCAGGGGGTGGGGACTAGCTTTCCCATCATGTCTTTTATAGCTATTGACTGTAACAATAAATTAATTAATAGGAACAATGGGAGGCAGCTGCTTGCTACACTTTGGGAAGCTATTTTATTTAACAGTCCAGCGCTGACATGTACTTTCTTGTGCAATTGAGCAAACTGTTTGAGACCTGTTTAGCACACTATCTAACAGGAAGAGGAGCTGTAGTTCCAAGCACCACTAGGAATTACAACTCGATGTGGGGGTTTTAAAACTATTTCTGGACACTGTGTGCTGTTGTATTATATCTATTTAGCCACACATGAGTGTAAGTATACTATTTTAAACCTGGTTTGAGTGTTTTTACTTAAGTTTACTGGCGTGACCCAGGTAAACCACATCTGGGTCACCACTGACTATTTTTACAGCCCTGCAGTGAGCAGGGTGAGCGCGTGTCACCACGCACGAAGACACATGCAAAGACACGCGCATCTAGCACTTGTTTGATGTGTTTGGTGGTGTGGTGCTGCAATTGAAATCAACTGAATAACATGGCATAACAGGTACGGATCACCACTATAACTATATCGACCCATACTCTAGTATGGAGCAAAATATTATGTCACCACTTGAAACCTTAGAAACTACATGTGTATCTGCTCCACGCCCTATAAGTGCAATAGATGGTGACATAGGCATTAAGTGTCCAGACTGCTCTATGTACTTATTAGTACAAACAGTGACTAGCTATGATCCCAAATTTGTGTGCGAGAAATGTATATCTAATAAGCAGATGCAAGAGGAAATAGCATCCTTTGCAGCAAGACTATTGTTTATTGAAAATAGTCAGGTTGATATGCATAGACGCTTTAGTGTGCTAAATAACACTTCCCCAGAGACAGAATCTATTCCTATCACAGAACCTCTCTCTAAGAAAACACATTTGGCATCTCTTAATGGACCTGAAATACATATTGAGCATATCTCATTCTGGCCTTCCTGAACCAAATATTAAGCTTATAAATAACATAAGTGCAGCTGATGCAAGAAAGTGGAGTAGAGAAGATGATGATGTGGAACATAGTGATGTTTGGACCCTAGTAGGTGGTTCAAGGGCACATAAAAAAGTTTGAAGAGCAGACCAATTTCATATCACCACCCAAAATTATTTTTCAGTACTCTCCCCTTTGATTGATAGTGATTTAAATCCTGAAAATGATGATGCATATTGTTTATCAGTTCCAAGCTCTTCTGTAACCCCCACACAGAATCTAATCGACTTAAATCAGATTCCCCCCACTCAAATCCGCCTCAATCAACTAAAAGTTCCTACTACTCAGCATACAACATTAAATGGAGGGAATGGGTCCTCCTATGTTTCTTTTAGTACTGTCCCTCCCCCTAAGCCTCAAGATCCTTCTATGGATACACCTCCTACTTTAGCCCCCACAGTGTCATCTTGACAAGTATATGTACTAGGGGACTCTATCATAAAACATACTGATAGGGCTATCTGCAACCCCGATAAAGCCAACCAAACCTGTTCTAGTTTCAGGGGTGCCAAGGTCTCTAATATTACAGAAATGGCTACTGATATTCTTGCTGATGCTGGACAAAATCCTTTGGTAATTGTCCATGCAGGGACCAATGATATAAATCGTACTAGCCCCTTACAATTAAAGAAAGATTTTGTTGCCCTAAATAATTTATTGGTAGAAAAAGGTTGCACTGTATGCTTTTCAGAAATTCTCCCAGTACCAACAGCATTGGAGGACATTACTTATAAAATTAAAAAGACCAATGAATGGTTGAGGAAGTGGTGTCTTACACAAAATATCCTATGTATTCCTCATTGGGAACAATTCTGCAATAGAGACTCACTCCTCTGCTGGGAGAGCTTGCACCTGAGCAGAAGAGGGAGCGCACTATTGGGAAAAACGTTAGCCACCACAATAAATAACTGTTTAAACTAAGTTGCTTGGGGGAGATTAGACATGTTTCCAAATCTCTTAATAGAGGCACTAAGTATGAAACTAGCAGGATGTGTAATATAATTTCATTCAATGCTAGGTCTTTAAACACTCTGAATATGTTAGAACTAGAGGCTCAATGTTCCCTTTTAGATCCGAGTCTACTTGCTGTCACTGAAACATGGTGGGATCAGTCAACAGTATGGAGTAGAGAAATTCCCAACTTCAAGCTTTATTATAAAAACAGGGAAAATAGGACTGGTGGGGGTGTATGTCTATATATTAGGAATGACATCCCCTCACATAAGATTATATTGGAAACAAATACGGAATCTCTTTGGGTTTCATTACAGTTAAAAATTGACCATAGCTTACTGTTGGTGTATGTTATAGACAACCCTCAGCTGACCAACAATATACTTCAGAACTAATTAACATAATTTTAGATACTGTTAATAAGGGGACAGTCTTATTTTGGTTGATTTAAATGTGCTAGGCATTGACTGGGACACATTTACAGCAAAAACTGAACAAGAAAAATGTTTTTTGTCATTAATTATAGATCAAGGTTTGGAGCAACTAGTACACCAACCAACAAGGAGAACTAATATTCTTGATCTAATTATTACAAACACTGAAACTAAAATTTCAGATATAGTTATTGCACCTCCAATTGGTAGTAGTGATCATAGTTTGGTACAATTTCTAAACCCATAAATAATATAATAAATAAAGTATGGTAAGTGCCTATTAACCACCATAATCAGCAGTTACACAGCTTTGTTATGCACTGTTTAGAATTTTAAAAGTTGTTAACCACACTTCAGAACTTCCAAACAGTGGCATAACAAAAAAGAATGCACCAGATTTTCATAATTCTCACACATAGAATTCAAACAGTGTTTTTTTGACCGTACATTATAAAAGATGATGGCTGGTGATCAGGTGACAACCACACTGAAATCAACTCTCATGGTTGCTAGGGCTACAGTAAACCTCTCGAGCTGTGCTCTCGAGGTTTACCATGTTGCCCTAGCAACCACTCAAGGTGATTACAGCGTAGTTATCACCTGATCCTCAGCCATTATCCTCTATATAAAGATTATAATAAAGCTAATTTTACAGAAATAAACTTGATAATAAATAATCTTCATTGGGTAGAAATATTTCATAATATACCTATCAAAAGGGCATACGAATTATTTTTACACCTCATTCACCAATTAGAAGATCGCTATGTTCCTAATAAAATTAAATACAATAAAAAAGGTAAAATTCCAGTTTGGTTCACGAAATTCATTAGTAAACAGATAAAAAGGAAAGAGTGTCTTTTTAGGAAACTTAAAAAATATTCCAACCCCACAAATGGGTACAAATATAAACTTGCCATATAAACATTAAAGAAATCCATATGTAACCCCCAGTCGGCACTAAACTGAGAGGGCTACTACCCCTGCCTGTGTAGCTAGTGAACAGGTTGAGGGGCCTGGGTCCCATGATGTGGTGCCTCCATTTTTATAAGTTGAAACTTGGGGAGAAAGGTGTCACTCGGCATGGTGATTAGGTTTGGCTACTCTGCTCAGGGGCCCCCAAATAACTCTGGACACAGGAAGCAATAACTGTAATGTCCAATACCAGAAGCTGGGATTCTAAAGTGTGGCTTTTATTCACATCCAACAGAATAAAAAAGCATAGATGGACCCCCACGGGGCTGCACTCCTGGTAGTGCAGATTTATGGAGATCAGAACACATCCTCTTTACACTGAAACCCTCAGGTTTTGAAACACTCTGGGCATTCGGACCTAACTACTCTTTTTTGGTTTCCCTGGCTTGGCTCCCTTGCCAGCCCTCTGGACTACCATCCTTCCATGGCTCGGCTCTCATGCCAGCCCTTGGACACTTTCCATATAGCATGGAACATTTCTCGGTGGCTCCCTAAACCACCTCTGAGCACTTCTGGCTCCATCAGGGAATCTTCTTTGTCAATCCCATGTCTGGGTACTTTCCTCAGGCACTGGCCAAGTACCTGAGAGAAAGCAACAGGTGTCCCAAAGCAAACCCGTAGAGGTGAATTTGGTTACTTCTGATGGGGGGTCTCCCACCTCTCGCTCCCATAATTCATACCAGGCCATTTCTCTGGACTTTAACACCTCATCCTCTGAAAACACTTTACTGTGTAGATTCTCTTTAAATCTATGTCACATTTAATCTACTGTTCTGCCATCCCACTTGTGTTGAACTTGAAACATACTTAAAGAGTGGCTGTGTCCATTTCTCTAGACCTCCACAGAGTTAAGCAGTCCAATTCCCACAACTTTCAAAACTGTACTTGGCTGTCTTTTCCTGACCCCACAGTAACAGTCACTTAACTTCATCTTGTCTCAGGTGAAAACACATTGGCCCTTTATCAGAGCAGACTCACCCCTTGGTTGCAGGTGCCCCACAGGCTTTTTCTCTTCAAAGAAATCTCATCCAAAACTTTTGGTGCCTTAGCACAAACTTAGATTTAGGCAACTTCTTCTTCCCCTAGCTGGACCAGGGGATTGCCCCTTGAAGTAGGCTGAATCCTTCCCCCCATCCCCACAGAGATGGGGCCCTGAACCACTGGAAGCAGTCTCTACCACTTCACTTGACTCTTCTTGTGTTCCTCTTCAGGTGAGAACACACACCTCAACAAAAATATAGCTCTTTGTCAGAGCTGAGAGCTATGAGGGCCTGCAGCTACAGCACACCTCCTCCCTGTTCCACACTCTACTACAGACTACTACTGAACTGACTTCAAATTCCCCAACATTCTATCCTAACTTCCCTAGCTGCAACATTCCAGTGTGGCTTATGCAGCTGCAACAGTTCTAAATGATGTCATAGCTCCAGCTCAGCAGAGACTGAAAACAGAGCAAGACATAG
This sequence comes from Neoceratodus forsteri, assembly GCA_016271365.2. NCBI lineage: Eukaryota > Metazoa > Chordata > Ceratodontiformes > Ceratodontidae > Neoceratodus > Neoceratodus forsteri. The sequence continues at coordinate 1,224,047,537 of CM057458.1, forward strand.
TGAAATCCATTTAACTGGAGTTTCACTAGCTGCCTGTTCCTGCCTGCCACTAGATCTAACTAGGGTTCTAGTAACCCCGGGTAACAGGGGGGTTACATATAAAACAGGCCAAACTCAAATTTGAATTTAATTTGGCTCATTCTAAATCAAATCACAAATCACTTTATTCATACATTAGCAGTAAAAAAATGTAATACTAGGATAGTTGGACCACTCCAGCTAAATGGTAATGCGATTAAATATGATCAGGAAACTGCTAATCATTTCAATAAATACTTTTGCTTCATTTTTGATAATGATGTCCCTAATGCCACTATACATACAAAAAATAATCTCCCCTTTTCTCCTCTAAATATTATTGAGATTACAAATGCTTTATTATCCCTCAGAAAATCTATGAGTCCAGGACCTGATAACATTCATCCAAGATTCTTGATTGAGATATCCTCTGCACTAGCTCTTCCACTTTACTTTTTAATACATCATTATTAGAAAATGAAATCCCTGATGACTGGTGAAATGCTATAGTGACACCAATTCACAAAAAAGGAAATAAAGCAAATGTAGAGAACTATTGTCCAATTAGTTTAACTTCCATCATTGGGAAAGTATTGGAATGTATAATTAAATCAAGAATAGAAGAGGAAATGCAGCAACGTTCTATACAGGTTATATCTCAGCATGGATTCAAGCCTGGAAACTCATGTACTACTAATTTAATCTCTTTTTATAATAAAATAAGCAGTAATCTTGATGCTAGCATTCCATCTGACATTATTTTACTTGATTTCAGTAAGGTTTTTGATAAGGTGTCCCATACATTGCTCATTAATAAACTTTATAACCTTGGTTTTTCTCTTTATTTAGTTAATTGGATTTCGTGATGGCTGTATAATAGGTCACAGAGGGTTAGAATTAATGGAGTTTTGTCTAAATCTGGAAAGGTAACAAGTGATATACCTCAGAGCTCAGTTCTTGGCCCCACCATGTTTAATATTTTCGTATCAGATATGCATATTTCCTCAAGTAATGTCATTTCAAAATTTGCAGACAATACAAAACTTGGGGGTAGAGTTGACTCAATAACAAACATGCAATTGTTACAACATGATTTAGAACATATTGAACTATGGGCTAAGGCAAATTTAATGATCTTTAATACTGATAAGAGTACAGTACTCCATTCTGGAAAAAACAACTAGCAATACAAATATTATTTAAATAATACTTGTCTTAAAACAGCATCCCGTGAAAGGGACTTAGTTATCCTGATAGATAGACTGATGACAAGTATTCATTGCAATAAAATTGCCAGAACATCCAATAAAATCATTAAACAAATTAGGAGAACCTTTATTAATAAATTGGAACAGTGCTTAGTACCACTTTATAGGGCATATAATAGACCTCATTTAGATTATGGATCCCCCTTTTGGAACCCTTACCTTAAGGGAGACATAAATCACCTTGAACAAGTTCAGAGATGATTTACAAAAATCATCCCAAAGTTAAATAATAAACACTATAGTACTAGGCTTAGAAAAACAGGACTATACCCCCTTTCCTTAAGAAGAAAATGGGGTGATATTCTACTAATTTACAAACTTATAAAACATCTGTTATTGATGGAACAATGTGGGCTATCATTAGCCAATAGGCATACAGTGGGCAGAATGCATAACTAGCAGCTCATAGTTAACTGGCCAAACACTAATAGACATGACAACTATTTTTGTATAAGAGCTGCTAAACTATGGAACATACTTCCTCAGGAGATGGTCAACTCTGCAACCCCAGACATTTTTAAATCTAAGTTAGATAAATGGCTTAAGTTAACTCATAACCTACAGTGACCCTCTGTTGAGGGGGACAATCGCGATGGGCCTTGTGCCTTCTTTTGTCCAGAAAATCCAGTAAATCTAGTAAATGAAATAAGCATTGCCAATGAGGAAATGGAGGAAGAAATGTACTTAATGTAGGGGTAACACAGGATTAGTCAGATTCTGGTTTTTGAGGCTACTGAGTTAGAAATTCTGCACAACTGCATGCTATTCAGCTGAGGAGGAGCTGGAAGAGCAGGAACAATGACATGCTTACTCTCTTGCTAGAACAGGTATGCTACCATTGCCTATATGGCTAGGCATGTAGAAATGCACAACATCTAGGAAAAGGAGAGCAGGCAGTAACTGCTTAAAAGTCAGTAGCTTTCCAGGTTGACTCGTGTTGTTGCTGGAGCACAGTTGGGAGCTTTACAGTACTGTTGTTTGGCCACAGGAGCCAGGAGTCTGAATGGTAGTGGAACCCTCTCTCGAGTCAGAGCATACAGGGCAGCCCTGCAGAGGGTTGGTCACTGTAAAAGTTAAGACTGAATAAACATTGAACTATGGACAATTGCAGAATACCCTTATTCTGTTTTACTGCACTTTGATGCGCATGAGAAGTGCTGTTTTCTTGATGTTTTAGACTTGAAGCGAAAGACTTGGGAGAGATAATCCCCCACTTTATATTTTAGTGTTTTGCATTTTTGTACTAGAGTTTTTAGAGCAAGACACCTTAAGTGTTTAAACCGTTTAAAGTGTTTTGAGTGCTTCTACAGTTTTAACAGCAGTTGTGTTTTTGAGTGCATGCCTGAAATTTTATTATATACTGAAACTTATAGGAATGTCCTTTTCACTCGTATTGTAATATATTAAGATTTGCTTATGCCAGTCTGTCTATACATTATCATATCATTATTAAGATTTTTAACTTGGGGTAGTGGAAACCAGAAGACGCCCCATGGCAAAATGAATTCTGGAACGAGGTCATTCTTGCCTGGTTCCCATACTCAAGGGCACCACTACTATTAGTGGTATTGGGCAAGTGGTCTGTACCACTCCAGAGACCCGTCCAACCTGGGCGGTGTTTTGCAATGCCAGATCCATAAGAAATAAGACTGCAGTTATTGCAGATCTTGTGGAGTCTGTGGATCTGGCTTGCATTACCGAGACCTGGCTGGATGAAAATACTGGTCCAGTTTGAGGCAGCAGTTCCAGCTGGGTACTCGGTGTTACACCACCCAAGGTTGGACCATGGGGAGGTTGCGGTCTGTTTCAAGACCGAACCGGGCCTCACAAGTGTACCAGTTGAGGGGGCTGAGTCCTTCGAGTGTACTGTAGTGGCAGGTGTGGGTTGTAGAATTGTTCTCATTTACCGTCCACCAGGTGATGAGAAACATTTTCTACAGGAAGTAACTGACTTTGTCATTGACATGGCATTTGAGTCACCCAGGATGATGGTCTTAGGTGACTTCAATGCCTGGGTCAATGACGAACTCTCACAGTTTGGAAACACTTCCTCCAATTAATGACATCTTTGGGCCTCACACAAGTGGTTACTTCTGCCACTCATAAGAGCGGTGACTCCTTGGACTTGGTTTTCCTCCTGGGGATTGAGGCCTCTGACATGGGGGTGGAACCCGTCAGTTGGTCTGATCAGTACACTGTGGGATTCAGTTTTTGCACCCCCCCTTGTAGGCCTACCCCTGTGGAGATGGTTAGGTACCACTCTTTGCGAGATGTTAGCTCTATGGGCCTGGCAGCAGTGCTTGACCTATCAGAGTTTTCTGGAGCAAGCGATGGTCCAGATGCCTTGGTGTTGGCTTATAATAGGGCCATCTCCTCGGCTCTCAATCAAATTGCTCCTGTCCAAGTTCATCCTCTCCCTCTTTGACCTTGGTCTCCATGGTTTGATGGGACCTTGAGGGAGATACCGCAACAAGGATGAAGGTTAGAGCATCACTGGTGGAGAACTGCCCTTGATGCCGACCATCTTAGACTGATGGAACACTATCAACTCTATCATTCTGCAATCTCTCATGAGAAAGCAGAGTTCCTGTTCGGGGAGATTACGGCTGTTCAGAACCGATCAGCTCAGCTTTTTTGAACTGTTGACAGACTGTGCAACCCAGCCTGTCTTCAGGTTCGGAAAGCCTTTTCACAAATAGAGTGTGATGAGCTTGCTCGTTTCTTTGCAGATAAGGTGGCTGACATCAGGGCAGAGCTCCAGCCTGTTTCCTCTATTGGAGAAGCTACTGATCAGCATTTGGTCACATCCTCCGGTTGCTCCTGGAGTTCCTTTGACCGGCCTGAGTTCATAGATGTCATGAGCATTGTCCATAGTATGTGCTCTTCTTGCTGTAGTCTGGATCTGGGCCCGACTTCCCTGTTAAAGGGTTGTCTTGATATCATCGGCCCTGTCCTAGCACAGATAGTCTGGTTCTCCTTGGATATGGGTGAGTTTCCTAGCTCCCTGAAGGAGGCGGTGGTGACACCCCTCCTGAAGAAAGCTTCCTTGGACCCAGGTTGCTTTGCTAACCACAGACAGATCTCTAATCTTCCCTTTGTTGGGAAGATTATTGAGAAAGTAGTGGCTGCACAATTGGAAAACCATTTAACCATCCATGACATCTATGAACCACTCCAGTCTGGTTTTTGAAAGAGGCATAGTACCGAGGCAGTGCTGGTTCGGGTGCTCAATGATCTCCTGATGGCTAGAGATCAGAAGAATCATTCCATCCTCATTCTTCTTGATCTCTCATCAGCCTTTGACACTGTGGACCATGGGGTACTTCTTGCGTGCCTGGAGTTCATCTATGGCCTGTCAGGTACAGTCCTCAGATGGTTTAGGTCTTTCCACACTGACAGAACTCAGAGAGTGGTGTCGGGGATAAATTCTTCCTGCCCAGTCTCTCTGTCATGTGGGGTTCCCCAGGGCTCGGTGTTGTCCCCCGTGTTGTTCGCAGTGTATATGCTGCCCCTTGGAGACATTGTAAGAAGGTATGGGCTGAGGTTTCACTGCTATGCAGATAATACCCAGCTCTGCCTATCTTTTGCACCCGACCAGGATAGAGCTCTCTCGGTCTTTAATAGCTGCCTCACTGAAATCCAGTGCTGGATGAATTCAAGCTGGCTGAAGTTGAACTCCGAGAAGACGGAGGTAATGGTTGTGGACCCGGGTCGTAGGGTAGATGGGATGGGAGCTGGTCTTTCCTCAGGTTTATTTCTGGGAGGTGTCCAGTTCCCTACCTCTGAATGGGTGCGGAACCTGGGAATGATTTTTGACAATGAGCTGACACTTCATTCACAGGTGTCTGCAGTTGTCAAACTTTCCTTTTACCATTTTAGAAACATTGCCAGTATTTAGCACCTTGTTCCACTCACAGATTTGCCAATGTTGGTCCACGCCTTTGTGTCCTCATGCCTTGATTATTGCAACTCCCTGGGGTTGATATCCACCACTTGCTGCTGGTGCAGAATGCTGTGGCCTGGTTATTGACAGGTACATCTCGTGCCTGTCATATTTCGCCAGTGCTGCGTAATCTGCACTGGCTGTCAGTTCAGTGGCAGATCACCTTTAAAGTTGGTCTTTTGACTTAAAAAACCCTACACAGACAAGGTCCTGACTACTTGAAAGAGCTTTTAGTTCCCTACTGCCCTAAGCGATCTCTCCGCTTGGTGGATGAGGGGTTGCTAGAAATTACGAGGGTTTCTTTAAAATTTTCAGGTGCTCGTGCCTTTATGTATGCTGCTCCGACCCTCTGGAATTCTCTACCCCATCCTCTTCATCAGTGTGCATCCGTGGAGGAATTTAAAAAGGCTCTGAAGACCTATTTATGGTCGAAGGTTTATTTTAATTAATATTGTGATTTTAGGAGCTCAGATTATTATGTATTGGTTTTATTTATTATATTGTCAGATATTGTAAGGCACCTTGAATTTAGAAAGGTGTGATATAAATAAAGCTTTATTATTATTATTATTATTAACTTGTCACACAGTTATCATGGTAGCTAAAGGGTAGCTAAAGGGCACAAAACACTCCATAACTGAGGAACAAACAGTGGAGGATAACCTCATTATCATCAAATTCTCTCTATTAACATCTCCATATTGAGATAGCAGTTCACCATGTTTACCACGTATGGATAGAAGGTGTTAGTATATAGACAAGTGTATTCAAGTGTACTCAAATATTAACTAACACTTTTCTTTACCTGCAAATAATCTAAGCAGGTAATTAATAGCTGTCCCTGATATCAACTGTCATGAGTAAGTGCCAGGAGAATGCAAATAAGAATACTGCTGCCCTTAGGGTTACCAGGGACTGCCCTGACAAGGCAGTGAAGTGGTATAGCTAATTAACCAGATAACAAGATTTTAGTACTAGATTACTAGACTGACTCCTGATTAAATTGACTTAAAATTGATTAATAGCTCACATCAAGTTTATAAGCACAAGCTTTTTGATAGGCATGGTAAGTAGGTGCGGCAGGTTGACAGACTAAATACATCTCGTCTGCAGATAAAACTTTACACCAAAACATTACGCCAGCCTTTGGTAACCCAGAAGAACACAAGTCATGCTCCAGTTGCTATCTGCTGAGCAATATTTGTGTCATCGACAAGTTGGCTCAGGTATATATAGTATGTAGCAAATAAGCAGTTAAAGTAAGAGGATTGGAAACACTGTTTTAATTCTCATCTGTTGGTTGCAAGGGAACAGTGATATCTAATATAGTCCAACCATATTATGTGTACTTGGGCAGCGATTAGAAACAAGTACCTCTTCTAAATACATATGAAGTCTTAAAGAGTTCAAAGAAGTAACTCAAATAAAATAAATAAAAAATTCGAGGGCTGTAAGAAGGGTTTATTTTAGAAAAAAGGGGGAGATAAATATGAATAGTAAAGGACACTGCTCATATTGTACATATTGTATATATGGTGAGCCCTTTTGATTCTGTATCCTTGCTTTAAAAAATTTTAGCATCATTAGAGATACCAGTGTATTGCGTTTTTTTTTTTTGTGTTCTTTGTGCATATTGTACTTTGCATTAATTTGCACATATATACATTGCACCAATATATTCCCCCATTATCAAGAGGTAATTTGTTTCACCCTAGTGACTCAAGGAATTCGACAAGTGAAGTAGAGTGTGTGCTTCTGCGAACAAGGATTTTCTGCAGGAAGATTGGGAGAACGGATAATAAAGGCAAAGCAGCAAGCTAACCCTGTACCTTCTAGGACTGACATCCGAATATTTTCATGGACATTTTTTCGGGACTTTTCTGTGACTTCTCTGAAAAACGCAGAAGAATTACCAGAAGAGCAACCAAATTCAAAATTTCCCTTCAGGGAGAGTTCAACATTAGTTTAATGCTGACTGTCTACTGCTGTCGTCAGTGCACCCGATCTATACCGAATCACGGAGCCTTGGTGAATCAGGTGAAGCACACTTTAAATATATTTAAAGCATTTCTGAAACAGCGAGGAGTAAAGCAGAAGGACAACCAGAGGTCTGTTGTCATGCTATCACAGGTTAAGGTTAAGATTACTACAGAAACTAAAGGCCATGTATATGAATCCTGGACTTTGGGTTGTATATACTTTGACGGAATATTTAATGTTTAATGTGTTAGGAGGTATAACGTTCTTGCTCTAGTGATAATATTTAAATATTATTGTCACAGTTCTAATTATATTTCATACTTTAAGCACTTTAAAATAAGTATCTGTGACTTTTACATTGACATTAGAAATAACAGCATCAATAGTATATATTTTTATTCTCATTCTTACATTTTTTGACTGCTCTGATTGTTGGGTCTGTTCTGAGGGGTCATGGACACCCTTCCATTTTATCAAGTATATTCTCTTAGATGCTTATTTATTCATATATGTGTTAGGATATTATAGAATTTATTATAAACAAAAATTTGCAGGCATACCATGTGACCCTCGCTTTGTTTGTTACCTCATAAACATTGCTTGAGTTAAGATTGCAGTTTTTTTCAGCTTACTCTCTTGCAGCTGTTTCTGTGCATTCCCACATCTATTTTTTCTGTTGGCTGGCATTTACTGGTGCATTGTGATTGAACTTGATGGTTCCATGCATCGTGAAAGACAGGAAATTATAGGGATTTCCAATTTCTTCTTGTCGGGCAGGGCGACCCACTATCTGCTCCGGGGTGACATTTACTTCTGTTGCACCAGCTTCCATGGGTATCTCAGGCTGTCTGAATCCCAGTGTTCTGCTGTCTTTTTGGAAGGATTGTGATGAGGGGCGATCAGCTATGGTTGGTGGTGTCTCTGTCTGTTGCTCTGAGGATGTGGGGGTGCATTTCTGACTGGCTGTCTGTGCTACACATTGTACTATTCTCCTCTTTGCTCACTCTGTCGGACTATGTGTTTGACTACTGTGCAACTACTGTGGCCATTTGGGTGGGTGGATGGGAAAGACAGGATATTTCATATCTTCGGGCTGTGCGGTTTGGAAACAGTGCTCTTTTGTGCTCCATGGCTCATTTTAGTACTTCACTAGCAACATGGCATTATTAGTGGAATAATGCTATGTTGCTCTCGTATCAGCTGACGCTCTTCAACCAGTTGTGTTACTAGTTTCCAGTACTATTATTTTTGCCATGTAACAACTGATTTTGTTTGCATTTTGCTGATACTGTGACCCTTTTGGGGACAAGCAATAATAAATTCATAATTTTTCAGCAAGCTTTGTCTCGGCTATCTAGTTTACCACAGTACCAGATTGCATTACCTTCTTGTTGCTTCTGTATGTTCAGGGTTAGCCACTCCAGAAATTGCACTCTCCCTACTTGGTGAGTGCTGCTGTTTTTTGTGATCCCAGGGAAGGAGTCTACCTGGAAGTCAGCCATGGGAGGAAGCCAGGGGCTGTAAATGCTAAACTGTTAGCCTCCCAAAAGATCCTTGCAACCAACAGTGAACACCAGGGACTGGACACCCTCTGTCTTATGTATCGCTATAACTGTTGACTTACCTAGGTCCTGTGTACCTTAGCTATTATTAAAAAGCACCAATAGCACAGCTCTAAGTTAAGTTATCCTTTCTGGAACAAGCCCTACTGTGTGCTTAATTCTAGGTACAGTACAATCTCAACTATCCAGACTGCTTTGGAGACATGAAATTAGTTCAGATAATAGGGAGTCCATAAAACTGGGATTAAAATGTTCAGTGTGTATTCACTTGGGAGACATGCTACCAGTCCATTAGACAGGGATGTCCATATAATAGGGGTTAACTAGATCAAGACTGCACTGTATTCAGCTTTTCTAATTTGGTACTCCTGAGGGATTTGTGCTTGACATTTATTAGGCTAGATGTGTATAGTGCGTTCCCATTTTATTTAGTTAGTTTTTGTTAACCAGGTAGGAGCACCAAGTAAACTATGTATATTTTCAGGCTTAACCCAGGAGAATTACTCAATAAATTCAATACAAGGTGAAATTACATACATTAGAAAACAGTTGTACAATAGAAACACAGAAAGTGATGGCAGAAGGGGACCTCCAGATCCATCTAGTCTACCCATAAGCCTACCCCCTCCCTTAACTGCTATTCAGTGTTATGATTCTTTTGTACCTGGGGGGGGTGTGGCCAGCAGCTAGATGGAGCAGACGTGTTCTACAGGAGCTCCTGCTTTTTTCATTTATTAAATCTTAAAAAGGCACTTTTTGATGGGAATCCTACATTTTTACCCTTAGCCACTGAAATTTGGTGGATGCCTGGCAATTCTTAAGGTCCAGATTGAAACAAGAATGGGAAAAACGCGACAAATGGATTCCAGTAAGGGGACAGTACATCAAGAGACCCCTCATGGCAGCGGTGGTGGGAGCAATTCTGGAGCCTTCTAATAGTGCTTTTCTGGAAGCAGTTCTGGACCTGGATAAAAAAGTGGATGGTCTTAGAATCCGTTTTACAACAATGGAAGCCCACATGGATTCATTGACTTCAGAGGCAAAACAAGCAGTGCACTCAGCAAATACTTTGGCGGCGGCTGAGGCGGGCATCCTGGCCGGGAACAAATTCATGTGTCTGCAGTGGGAGACCTTGGAAAACAGCATGAGGGTCAACAATATCCAACTTTTGGGGATTCCTGAAGCCCGTGAAGGAAATGACCTCCTAGAGTTTGTTCTGACACTGCTTTCTAGGCAACTTGGTTTGGATTTACAGGGACAAATTATAAAGACTTACCATCTTAATCCATGCAGGAGGCCATCTGATAACACCCCAAGCACTATCATGATTGTTGCAGCTGGATCCCATGTAAGAGACTCAGTTCTCACAGCAGCAAAATCTTCTGGTCCTCTAAAATTGGGCTCTGGAGAGTGGATATATTTTTTTCCAGATTTGAGCTATGCAACCCAACAACAGCGTAAAAGTTTTGATGCGGTCCGAGCAGGTCTGCGAGCTCTGGGAATCACTCACGCCTTGCTTCTACCCAGGTGTCTCCGAATTCATTTTGCCAGTAAGACTTTTCTGTTCTCCAACCCAACTGAGTCAGGGAAAAGATCTGAGTTGATTAAACAAGACTTTGTGTACTGGCCCAATGCCTCTGATGAGGAAGGGGAAGGGGGCTGAACTTTTTCAGTAATGGTGTTTGAGCAATTTATGGAAATATATACCCCTTGCATATTTGGATTTTGCTGAGTCTGAGATTCTTCTTCAGTGCCAGCTATACTAATGCCTTGCATCATTCAGCATGTCCTTTTGAATGTTGATGCATGTTAAGTTAACTGCATCAAGGTTACTTGATTACCTGTGGTTGGAACAGTATTTCTAAGTGCTTCTTTCTGATGTGCCTTTTTGGTTTTAGTCTTTTCACTTGTTTGTAGTGGGAGTTCTCCTTTACTAGCACATTTATTCTATATAAGGTACTATTTCTGGATGTTTACATGGACTTCTAAAACACCTAAGGTGTTATTTGGTGCTTTTGCACCTGGTAGATATGATGGACAATATTTTTGATAATTTAGTCCATGTGTTTGCTGCAATGGTCTATTCCTGTGCTATTTTTGGAAATAGTAATTACTAAATTTAATGGCATAAGACCCCCTTATGTTGTAACAAAAGTTACAGTACATGGATCCTGTCATGGCTTTGTGAAACTGTTCTTATTTGGATATACTGTACTATAACTCAAATTCGTTTTTTTCATTGTGTCTGGTACACAGCTAAAAATGAATAAAAATAAAGTACAAAAAAAATGATTCTTCTGTACCTATCCCAAGCCGTTTTGAATGTTCCGACTGTTTTTGCTTCCACCACCTCAAGTGGTAGGCAGTTCCACGCATCCACCACCCTCTCTGTAAAGAAGAACTTTCTTGCATTGCCCTTACATTTTCCCCCTTCTAGCTTCATGCTGTGACCTCTGATTCTTGTGTGGCTCTTGAACTGAAAAAGGTCCTGAACTTGTACATTGTTTATTCCCTTCAGGTATTTGTAAGTTTCTATCATGTCTCCCCTATCTTTCTGTTGTTCAAAGGAATACATGTTGAGTTCTTGTAGGCACTTCTTGTAGTTTATATCATGGAGTCCCTGTATCATTTTTGTAGCTTTCCTCTGCACTGTCTCAAGTCTGTCTATATTCTTTTTGAGGTGTGGTCTCCAGAACTGTACACTGTACTCCAGATGCAGTCTCTCCTAAGATCTGTAAAGTGGCATGATAACCTCTCTTTGTCTGCTAGTAATTCCCCTCCCTATGCAGTCCAGCATTCCATTTGCCTTTAATGCTGCTTTCTCACATGGTTTGGATGTTTTCAGATCATGTGATATGATTTCTTCCAGATCTGTTTCCTACTTTGTTGAGTCTAATTTGACACCTCTTAGAAGATATTCTGCATCTGGGTTACTCTTTCCTATGTACATGATTTTGCACTTTTTAGCACTGCAATTTAGTTGCCATGTGTGTGACCAACTTTATAGCTTTCTAAGGTCAGTCCTTATCCTTTCCACTCTACCGGGAGTGTCCACCCTACTGCATATCTTTGTGTCATCTGTGAAAAGACTCACTTTGCCTTCCAGTCCCTCAGATATGTCACTGATAAAAATATTGAATAGGATGGGGCCCAGTACTGATCCCTGTGGTACACTGCTAGTCACCTCCCTTTCTTCCAAGAGGGAGCCGTTTACCATTACCCTCTGTGTCCTCCCTTTTAGCCAACTCTCTTATCCAGTCTACAACCTTTTGACCCAACCCCATGCTGCCCATCTTCTGTGTGGGACCAAATCAAAGACTTTGCTGAAGTCTAGGTAAACCATGTCCACAGCATCGCCCTGGCCCACTACTTGGGTCACCCAGTTGAACAAGTCAATAAGATTTGTCTGGCATGACCTCCCAGCAGTAAACCCGTGCTGTCTTTGGTCTAATCTTCCATTATCTTTGAGAAAGGATACAATTCTCTCCTTGAGTAGGGCTTCCATTGTTTTGCCCACAATTAAGGTGAGGCTAATTGGATGGTAGTTGCCAGCAATCTCCTTGTTATCATTTTTGTGAAGTGGGAAACTATGGCCTTCCTCCAGTCCTCCAATACCTCTTCACATTCCAAAGATAGGTTGACTAGCCTGGTCAGGGAAGCTGCCAGTTTCTCCCTTAGCTCTCTCAGTAATCTTGGATGAACATCATCTGGTCCCATAGCCTTGTTCACCTTGAACTTTTCTAGTTCCTTCAGGACTCTTTCCTCTGTAAAAGGTTCCAAATCAATTCTGCTGCTGCTTGTACTTTTTTCTGGCATGGGTGGTCTGCGCCCTTCCCCTTCTTTAGTGAAAACTGAGCAAAAATATCTGTTGTGGATTTTGGCTATTTCTTTATCATCCTCCATGTGCCCACCATCTTCTCTTGCCAGTCTGAGTATGCCTCCACTCTTTTTCCTTTCATTGCTGATGTATCTGAATAAGGTTGTGTCTCCCTTTTTTATCTCTCTGGCTATCATCTCCTCAGTTGCTGCTTTGACTGCTCTGATTAGCTTGCCTGCTTGCTTTTGTTTCTCCTTGTATGCTTCCATGTCCTTTTCACACCCTGTCTCCTTATATTTTTTGATGGGAGTTCACTTCTCCCTGACCTTGGTGGCCAAGTCCTTTGAAAACCAGAGGGGTTTCCTTCTTTTCTTTGCTCACTTTTTGTATACATTGGCTAGAGACATCCAGTATAGCTGTTTTGAGAATGGTCCAGCACTCATCTATTCACTTCATCAGAGTTATGCTGGCTAGGCTCTTCGTGAGCTCCTTTTTCATTTTGGTAAAATCTGCTCACCTAAACTCCAGGATTTTAGTTTTGGAGTGCATGGTCTCTTTTTCTATTTTTATTTGGAACCATAGCATGTGGTGATCGTTGGACCCCAGGTGGCTCCCTTCTTCTACACCAGAGATGATGTCACCATTGGTGAGTAACAGGTCAAGGACAGCATCCCCCCAGTGGATTCCTTTAGGAGTTGCTTCAGACCCAAGAAATGTAGAGTCTCCAGGAACTCTTTGCTCCTAGAAGAGGCTGCTGTATGGCTGCTCCAGTTAATATTGGGTAAATTAAAATCACTGACCACTATCACTTCCCCTTTAGCACTCATTTTGTGTATGTTTTCTAGAATCTCCTTGTCCTCCTTTTTCTCTGATTGCTGGGGGCCTCTACACCACCCCCACCAGAGTGGCCACCCCCATACTGGGTTCCAGTGTAACCCAAAGTGTTTCGGCTTCAGATTGAGTGTCATGGGTCTTTGTAACTTTTATCCCTTACTTTACATATATTGCTACCCCTCCCCTTTTTTTTTGCCAGGTCTGTCTTTTCAAAAAAGGCAGTATCCTGGAATAGTTACTTCCCAGTCATGTTGTTCATTGAACCAGGTCTTTGTGATGGTGACCTAGTCAGGATCTGCCTCTGCGAGAATAGTTGTGAGGTCAGCTACTTTATTTGCTTGGCTTTGTGCATTCGTGTACATTGCTTTCCAAGTTTGACTTGCTCCTTTTTTTTGAGTTCAGACCATCATTAGATCCTGTTTTTCTAGTGTCCCCTGAGCTCCTTCTTACTGGATGACACCTTCATTCTTTGACTGTTGCCCTGAGTTGGGAGGGTTTTTGGGGAGAGACAGCAGTTTCTCTTATTGCTGACACCCTCTCCCCATATCCTAGTTTAACCTCTCCACTGAGATGTCAAACTTTTGACCCAGTGCCCACATACCCTCCTTAGTGAGGTGCAAGCCATCATATCTGAAGAGACCTCTATCCCAAAAGTCCCTCCAGTTTCCAATGAAGAGGTGCTCTATCTCTAGGTACCAGTTTTGGAGACATGCATTGAACTCCTCTAGTTCATCCTTATGTATTTGTTGTGTACTGCCCCATGTCTTCCATACTGAGAGGACCTCTGAGGAAGCAATGACTGGTGAGTGTGCAGTTAATCTATCCCTCAATTGAGGTAGGTGCATTTTGGTCTCCTCAACTGTTCGTTCTGCCAGATCATTACTACCTAGATGGTCAAAAATGCCTGTGCAGTTTCCCTCCCTTCGTATTAGCCTGTCTATTCAGTTGGAATCTTTTTTAGCAGAGGCTCCTGAAAGACACATGACTATCACACTAGTGTGAGTGTGGTGAGTTAGGTGCGATTCCACTGCTTGGCTCATGGAATCACCTTGAATGAGAATTTGTTGTTTTCCCATGCCACTTGGTACCTTCGGCATATCATCAATGCATTTATTTGAAGGGGAATTTGATTGACAGTTGTTTGGGCTGTCCATGCTCCCTTTTTCTGTTGTGTGGGCCAAAGGTGAAAATCAGTTAGTTGTCTAGATGGGTGTGTCCTGGTTTGTAGGCTGCTGTTGTGTCCTGTGGAACCTGCCGCTGCCCCTTTTTACCATCTGCCATTCTCCTATACCAGGGGGATTCTGATGGCACATGGTGTTTCCCCGGTGGAGATGGTATGGCAAACAAGGGCCAATTGGGCATGTGGTTCTCCAGAAGGTATTGGAGATGTACTATATGGTTCCAGGCCTCCCTGAGCTGGGTTTTTAGTAGTCTTATAGTCCAGCATGTGGGCCAATGCCCTAGTGCCTGCATGTGTGCCCTGTGAAAGGATGCCCCACACCACTGGCAATTGACTATGGCCATAGTCATCAAGAGTGTGGATGAAAAGAACAATTTTGGCCTTGAGCACGTGTGGTGATGGTTAGAAAGTAAGTGTGGATGAAATGAAGAATTGGGATGCTAAGCATGGGAGGAGTGTATTGAATCAAGAATAGTTTCTCTTGTTAGATTAAATTCCTCCTCCTCCTCCTCCTCCTCCTAGTGTGAGGCAGGAATTTGGCTGAAGTGGTGCAGATGAAAGAAAAAGGACAAAAGAAAAAGGAAGGTCATAGCTGAAGGTTTTTTTTTCTGAGATGTGCAGTAAGTCCCACCCCTTCCTTACTTCTGCAGGAAGGATATGAGGGGGTCAGGGATTATATTAGAGGATGAGCACTGGGTGGGCAGGAATGGTGGCAGGGTGGGTGGGTACTTCCCCTGCCGAAAATCAGTAAAGGTACCTGTAGAGAAAAACAATCAACTTTTGGCAGTAGCTCCAAAAAACACCACCAACCACAGCACCCATGAACAAAAGTAAAGGTAACCTGATCTTTTAAATCTTCCTTCTGTTGGAAGGTACTAAGCCTATGTCAGCTCCACCCCCCAGTTACACTCCTAATCCCCTGAAAGAGCTGTGGAAGAAAAACAATTAGCTCCTTTAATGTGAGAAGGAAACTGCAAAACCTGTAAGCCCAAAACAAAACTGGTAAGTTCAAAACAAAATAGTAACAAAATAGTACGTCCCCTGTGGAAAATCAGTAGAGGTAACTGTAGAGAAAAACAATCAACTTTTGACAGTGGCTCCAACAAACACCATCAATCACAGCACTCTTGGCATGATAGGGAGGAGACATGGCAACAGAGAAGAGGAATACACATAAGGCAACAGCAGCAATTGAATTTAACAATATGGCAAGTAACAACAAAGTGGCTAGGTAGTATAACTAACAAAATCTTTGTAGTACAGAAGACAAGAAAGGAAGATATCATTTAAACAAAAATAGAAGCAGTAGCCATAAAGGTAACTTCATTATACATCAACACTGAACACATCATACATATTTATTTATTGATTTATTGAATTTTGGGACGCGAGTAGGCCCACTGAGACATTGCAGTCCTTTTTTCAGGGGTGACTAGGAACAAGACAACAGATACATACATGTTACAGAGGAGTAGGAGTACAATGGCTAACATGGCAAGTGCTAGCAGAGATATATTCAACCATGGTACAAGTTCAGTATTACATCAGGATAAATACAGTGTTACAACAGTGAAAGTAACATCAGGTCAAATAAAGTGCAAAACATTGAATATAGTAGTTTGAGCTAACTAACATTCATATTGTACATAGTGGGACTGGGAAAAATTCAGACAATGGAAGATCTTTGATTCGGGCAGGAAAACTGTTAGCGAAAACAGGAACAAGGAGAGAAGGCAAGGCGGTAACATGAGATAATGTGTTTAAATTGTGGGAGAGAGGTGCTGGAGAGAATCACGTGTGGGAGGAATTCCAGGTGGATGTGGCTGAAAAGGCAAAGGAAGTTCTTCCAACTGCCAGCTGAGGGTTGGGAGTAACCAGCAGGGGGAAGATGGCAGACTGTAGATTATGCTGGGGTTGCCTAAGTTTGATGAGGTCACCCAGGTGGGGGGGTGTAAAGGTGGACCAGCTTAAACATGGGACACATGGTGATGTATTGGAATTTGGACTCCAGAGGTGCTTAGCCCAGAGATGAGAGGACATTGCAATGGTTTTGCCGGGGGCCTACTCCTAATGCAAAACATCCTATCCTCAGACAGCCCTCTATTCACATACTTGGGCACAGATTAGGAATAGCAAGGGCGGTATAACAGAATGTTTTGAGTCCAATAGTGGAGTGAGGCAGGGTTGCGTACTGGTCCTTTCCCTTCTCTCAATTTATATTAATAACTTGTTAGAGAAAATGATTATTCTTCCATCTGTCTCTCCCAAAACTGGTAAGGAATATTGTGGCATTCTGGCTTGTGCCGATGATCTTTTATTAATGGCACTCACTCACTCCTAAGGGTCTGCAACCAAAACTCAATCTACTGTCTGATTTTTCAGATCATAGGGATCTAAAAATTAATGCAGATAAATCTAATGTATTGATCTTGGGTGGTGTAAAATGTAAGGGCACTTGGAAAATTAAAACAAACAAGATGGAAATAGTGAAAACTTAGCAATATTTGGGTGTGGTCATTTCCTCTACATTTAAATGGAAAAAACATTACGAATCAATATATAAAAAAAATTCTCATGCAATGTTAGCTCTGAAAGCTTTCAATTATAAATATGGGGGAATACTCTGCTACCTCTTGTTAGAACAACTGAGGCGAAATATAATGCACAGGCATTTTATGGTATTGAAATTTTGAAGCATAATTATTTACTTAATCTGGAACAAAACAGCATTTCAAGTTCTTAGATGGGCTATTGGAGTTCCAAAGTCCACGCCTGCACTATTTGCTAGAGCAGAATTAGATCTTACAAATATATTAGCCCTGGCAGAATCTAGAACCATTAATTTCTGGATCAAACTAAATCATCTTGCAAATCAGCATTGGGCAAAAAAATGTTTGGAAGAAAAAATAGTATGGGATTCATTGGGATGTAAAAAATCTGAATGGTTATCTTATATGAAGAAATTGTTAACTTCCATAGGGCTTTTGAACTTATTTAAGTTAAGTTTACAGAATATAGCAATCTCAGATCAATATAAACCTTATATAAAAAAAATATTGTTTAAAAAATATAAAACACATGATCTACAATATATAATGTCTTCCAGGTTTGCTGTATGTTATTCTGAAAATGATTGTTTCCATTATGCTCGGTATTATCTAGAACTTTCGACGTATAAAAACTTACGAAGAACCTATGCAAAATTCAGGATAGGTTTTTTTGACTCTAATGTTTTGTTTTGTAAGTTCACTAAAAATACTGACTTTGTATTTGCACACTGTTATTGTGGTGGAAATGAGAAGGAGGACATTAAACATATTATTTTGAGATGTCATTGGTACAAGGCAGCTAGAAGCAATTGGCTGAGGCCTATTATAAATTCCCTACTAGGCTGCCCTAATTATGAATTACTGAGGATTTTTCTGTCTACTGAAGATGAACAAATCATAAAAAAGACAGCTGTTTCTTCTTAATGTACAAAAAATAAGGATGGTAGTTTCAATTCAAAATTAAGCACTTTTCGTATTGTAATAGTTGTTTTAGCATATAGTGCTTTTTATGTAGAACATTTTTGTATATGTAATGTCTTGTCTGTATTACATGTTTTTATTCTGTATTTTGTATTCTGTGTTTGTAATAATCTCTTTTTCATGATTGATCAAATAAAAGCAATTATTACTACTACTACTATTACCCTCAGATAGAGTTGACTGAGGTGAGACAGGATGGTGGTTTGGGCTGGGAGAAGCAGTGGGGCACCATAGGAGAGGAAAGGAGAGGAGAGGGAGGAGTGTGGACATTGCAATTTTTTGACATGAGGCAGATGTTAGGAGAGGACGGAGACAATATAACAGACCTAACCTTTGGTTGCTCGACTTAGTCAATAAATTGACATGGATTTTGAAGGTGAGTGACAGATCTAGGGTAACACCCAGGTATTTACAATAAATGAGCGGACGAGTTCAAGAGCATTACCATCCTGAGATTGGATCATGAGGGGATGCTGAGGCAGGGGTGTGGAGACAGGGTTGTGGAACAGCATACTTTTTGTTTTTTTTATGTTGAGGACTAGATGGTTTTCTAAGAACCATTCTTCGAGGGTATGGAAGTCAGATGCAAGACTTCAGTTTATCCAAACAATGTCTGAGGAGGAGCAGTAGAAGATGGCATCATCTGTGTGTAAGTGAACTGAGGCATCACCACAGTTGTTTGGCAAATCATTAATAAAGAGCGAGAATAATAATGGTCCCAGAATTGAACCCTGGGGCACACCATGCGTTATAGGTCTGAAGTCCAAAAGAGCCCCTGATCACTTGACCTTATATATGTATATATATCTCTAAACATTTGTGAGTGCATTTCAGAGATTGCCCAGGCACAGTGACAATTGCAGCATGCCAAATTAAGTAGATGTTCACAGTATCTGAGATGAAAACTAGGCCAAGAGGGATGCCGATGTATAACAGGTGATATGGACTTCCATAGAATGGGGGCTGCATAGATGAAGGATGACCTGCCAGCACAAGACTCATAGACTTGTTCCTTACTTGAATGTAACCTACACCTAACTGGGTGGACTGTGTTTTCACAATTTAAACTCTGTAGTAGGTGGTTGTAACACACACACCTTCTCTGGAGGACACATATTTTGCATTTCTCCTCACCTGTTAAATGGGTATACCATTTTTCCCTTAATAAATTACAGACTTACTCTTTGCTTGACTGTAACCCACACTGTATCTGGATGGATAGTGATTTCATAATTTAAACTCTGTATTAGGTGACTGCAACACACACCCTGTCTTGGGCCATACATTTTGCAGTTCACACTACCTGCTGGCTTCTGAACCATAGAACGCCCTACTTGGGTGAAGTGTGTTCCTGCAATCCCTAATCTTACCTCACTTGCAACTAACTAGCACGCTAGACTGGTGGTTTATATATTTTGTGTAGTGAGTGCATACCACTCCTGACCTCCCCCAGGTGGCCACTCTCCTTATACACAATGATGGTCCTAAAGGGGCTGATTGTTGTGGCTTTTTACATGCTGGCTGTCCTTAGTATGGACAAGGTTAGAATAGCCCCCTGATATTCCCCATGTGCATTTCAGCATACAGACCCCCCCCCTTGCCTCTTGTCTCTGACTCCCATGAGTGTGACATGTTCTTGCTAATACTCCATGGTCTATACAGCAAGGACGGTTGCTATATATTTTACTCCTTTTTGCGGGAAGCTGAGGTTAATCTTACACTGACATGTCCTGTTCACTCTACCAAGATCTTGTCTTCCCTCCAGCTGCTCCTATCCAGAGACATAGAGTTGAATCCAGGTCACACTCCTCCAAATCACAGAGTCTGCTGCCCTTCTGATATATGATGGTCCAACTAAAGTTAGTACATATGAATATAAGCAGTCTTAGGCCCAAGCTCCATGAACCAGAAGGCTGGGTTGATCTGTACGCCCCTGACACAGTTACCATTTCTGAGACCTGACTATAGCCCACCATTCTCCCCAGTCAGGTAAGAAACATAGACTTTGACTGTAGATAAGGACCACTGGGCCTACCTAGTCTACCCATTTCTGCTACCTATTGGATAAGCTGCAGATCCTAGTTAACCAACAGCCTACTTCTTCCTTACCCCTCCCACCAAAATTGCCTTATGTCTGTCCCATGCATTATCTGTGTACTCCATTTTCAGGCTGGATAGGATCCACAAGAAGGGGGAAGTGTCCTTCTCCACGTCATATCCTCCTTCAATGCCTACTGGTAACTACTTCTGACCTAAAAAAATCCAATTGCAAGGTTCTAATAATTGAGTTACTCCTCAGGAGCTTGAAGCCGCTATATGTGGGATGTATATATAACCCCCCGAGTGGCAAATTTTGCCCTTGATGCCCTCACAAAGGCACTCTCAGACAAGCCACTAGGTGATTTAATACTACTGAGGTATTTCAGTATAAACTGAATCTCTGAGTCAGGGGGTGGGCCCAAAGTTGTCCTACTAGAGGCCCAGCTTACCCAAATGATCATAGAGCTGACTAAAATAAACAACCAAATGGGTAACAATACCCTCCTTGACTGGGCACATGCCTTCAAACCAGATCAGATTAGAGCTGCAGGCATATTTGCAGACTCCCTCAGTGACCAGTCCCCAAGCTTTTGTGGTTAGAATAATGCCTCTCCTGAATCTCCACCAGTGAGTTCTCCAAATTTGACACTAGCTCCTTCCTGGCTTCCCTATTAGGCATATGCTGGGCCACAATTAGGGCCCTTCCTGATGTGTATTCTGCCCTGAATTTTTTGTGAGTAACTTCCACCCTGCTGCATATGCATATGCTCCCTTTAAGAAACTTAGGATAAAGGAACAACAGTTGAAGTGACTAGACCACAACCTCGGGAAGTCTTAAAAGTTAAGAGATAAAGCCTAGGGGTCTTTAAAAACTCTGGTCTCACATCTGATTGGAACTTCAGTGTTTTGGTGAATAGAGTAGTGTTTGTGTATACTTTGGCCTTTCTTTATTCCCACCCTTTGTAGGCAAGTCAGGTCGCACGTAGGGGGTAGAAGGCCCATCATCAAGGGTGAGTAGAGTGCCAGATGAGGAGGCAGGGGAGAATGGTGGGTATTTTCACAACACACTAAGCAGGGGCTGGTGAGAGAGGCTGATCTTTATAGGGGTTTTGGGAGGAGCTATTCCCCCACCATTGAACCTCGCACTGAAGCCCTCCCATTCAAAGTTTTGGAGAAAAGAGTAGTGCTCGTGTATACTTTGTATGGTTTTAACTTTGGCCTTTCTCTATTCCTACCCTTGGTAGGTAAGTCGGGTAGCGAGTAGGGGGTAGAAGGCCCAAAAAAATTACCTCCTCCAACCCAGAGAGAGTATGACCAGTAGCACGCAGGAGAGGAAAAAAACCCAGGTGGAGGAAATCTCTGAGAACCTATGGCTACTGATCTCCCCATCCTCAGGGCAAACTAAGAGGAGATGATCCTTAATGCTTAGAACTAAGTCCTACTTCTAATGCAGGGTTTTAAAGTTTGAAGCTCTGAAGTTTCATCTTCAAAGTCTATTGAATGATGAGTCCAAGGTGGATGATTCTTTTTTTTTTATACTCTTTTTTATGCCCCCTTCTCACACCGGTGCTTCCTCACCTTCGGGAGTCTCCTACGGCCTTGTGCGTCCCTGCTCATCTGTCGGCATCGGGTGCAGTCATCCCCCCACGCTGCCTTGGTTTAACCCCCAAGTGGGTACAAGGTGGGGCCCCCCTTTCCACCACCCCGAGTGACTGAGTTTCATCAGGGATCCATCATCCGTGCCGGCAGGGGCCCTGGGATCGGGGCCTGAAGCTCCATCTACAGGGAGCACCGGAGGGTATTTTTCCTTTTTCTGCCCAACCCCGTAGGGCATCTGCGCACTAGGAGAGCCTAGGAGCAATGCATGTCACAGCATGCTAACACTCTGGCTCCCTGCAGATGTCCTCCCTCCCTGCTACATGCAGTCCTTGCTGCACCACCACCCGTGGTCACCCAGGTGACGGTATCGAAGCGGGACCCGCATCCCACCCCACCTGAAGGAGGAGAGCAGCCTCTGGGTGCTCAATCCTCCTCCACCCCCAGCCGGCCCTCCAGTTCCCTGAGTCCGTTCCTGAACCCAGGTCACTGGCACCGTGAGCAGTAACCCTACTGCTGCGCCGGTGGGCCGCAGGGTGGATGATTCTTGAGGTTGATTAGGCCAGTCCAGTTTGATGGTATGTCCAGATCCTGTAGATGAATTACGTCCAGCTGTTAAGGGGGGTTGAATGAGATCTAGGAGTTCTATGTGATATTGTTGATATTTGATGAAGGTACAGCAACAATGTGAGATAAGGAACCCGTGGTAGATTAGATGGGCTGCCAGACTTAGAATTACAGGATGTATGATGGGTTTTAAATCCTTAAGGTAATCTGGCAAACTTTGAAGAAGATGGGGCAGGACATGTGGCTAATGTCTTTGTAGAGTGGCAATTATTTTAGATGTTTTGCAAGGTTCTCAGAAGCACTTGTTGTCAGTCCTTGGTTAAGAGAAAATGAAGAATTAAATAAGAAGTTGATGTTTTGAGTAGTCCAATCACTTTGAGTTCTGTAAATTTGGGATGTTATGAAGTCAACTATAGGGAGGCAATCAGGGATTCGGAGAGTGAAGTACTGGTTCAATAGATTTGAGTTCTTGAGGTAAGTTAGAGTTGCTATGGTGAGATTAGGAAGGGCTCATATTCAGGGAGGACTGCTAATAGGAAAAGGTGGATAGGGTTATTGCTATAGAGTAGTCGCCCATGTTGGGAGCCTGAGTGACCTTCATGGCATTAACTTGCTGATGGATCCAATATCAGAATATGTGGGAGTGTCCAAAAGAGGAGTCTTTGACTAAGACTACAGACTGATGAGATAACAAGGAGCAGCACGTAACAAGTGTGTTGACTGCTTCATCCAATGTAGAACTGTTGAGAACGTCACTGTAGGATAGAGACAGCCAGATCAGTTACCCGTACAGGATGGAATCAAAATGGAGGCCTGCTCATGGTGGTGGTATTAGGCATAATTAGAATGACATGGCTAAGGGGTATGGATGGCTTGATGAAGTATAGTAACGTTCAGGACCAGAGTGATGACTTGGAATAATTAGATTCAGTGGGGTAGCAAGGCATCAGAGATCTGCCCATTCTAAGAACTGGAAGTAAGCAGGGTCTTAGAAGCATCCAATGGATATTCTGTGTAAAAAGTCAGATAATGTAATGGATTTGAGACAACACTGAAAATAGATGACAATTGAGATGTATAACAGATTATGCCCTTACTGCTCTGTGATATACTGGGGTTCTGGGTATTCTTGAATTGGAGTATGAAGGAATGATCCAATAATGTTGATTGAGATGCGATCTTCTACAGTACAGTTGAATGGGACTCTGGAGTAATTCTGGAGAGATAATAGGGAAGTATTGACTCTTAGTATATCAACTGAGACTGTCTGTACCAAACTGTTCTAGAGGCATTTATATGGGGGATTCTTTAGCAGAATAACATGTGATCTTTGGAGCATCAGAGGGGAATAGTAGTACAAGCTGAGATAGGGCATAAAGTGGTGGACGGTACTGAATAAATGATTGGATGCTGGACATCGGAGAATGTAGGGAACGCCCAAAAAAGGCACAAAGCAGCAAACATGGAGGAGTCACAAGCTGCCAGAGTGGAAAGGGAACCACCTGATATAACACAGGCCAGCTGAGCAGAACAATCCTTGGGGAGAAAACAAGAAAAGCTAGGTCAAGGGAGTCTAGTGATGAGAGTCCAGGTGAGGGGTCAATAGGGCACAGGATGATGAAGAGAAACTGTTCAAAATCAGAACTGGAAGGAGTAAAGAAAGTCATGCAACTCCTGGATGGGTGGCAGCCCAATGGTGGAAGGCCCAATCATTTGGAAATCCATGGTGAACGAGGAAGAGTCCTATTGGAGATGGACGAGTGCAAACAGGAGTCCACAGACAGGGGAACAGATCTAGAATGGAAGTCCGCCAAACAGACTCATCTTCAGAAGTTGCAAGGAGGGAGCAAAGATCAGGCTGATTGGCAGGGAAAGGAATATTGAAGGTGAAGAATCCAAGATGGGCACCGGGGTAGCTGCAGGTAAAGCATGAAAAAGAGATCCAGGTACAAAAGGGCAGGGGAGTAGGACAGCAGTTTCTCACCTCAGCAGAAGACAGGGAATTAGAAGTATTGGCACAAGGATAAGGTGCAGCAGTGAAGTTCTGAAGTCCCAGGGACAGGGTGGAGATTGAGACCAAACAGGCTGTAACTGATAGCTGGCAGGGTCCAAATCCAGAACATGAGGAAGTCAAGAAGAGAACAGAAAGACAAATACCAGGTGCAAGAGAACCAAGCAAGGAGGCCAGGAGAGGAAGGGCGACTATGAGGCCAAAGCAGTCTGATCCAGTATGGATGAGCTGGAGGCTGAAGCTCAGGGATGAGCTAGAGCACAATGAGAAGGCTTGAGGGGCTGGGAAGGACATGCAGTGGAGACTGGAGGCCAGCCCAAGTATAGGTGCTCAAAAGCAGAAGGGGTACAATGTTCCATTCCCAAAGGAAAAGGGGAACCCAGATCATAGGTAGAAATTGCAGGCAGAGGAATCCAAAGATCAGAGACTGGTGAGGCACAGGTCCCAGTCCTGAAGGGAAATGGTGAACCCAATGCTGACAGAATGCAGGTAGTTGAGATGATGGAGTACAGAGATCCCATTCCAGTAGGGAAGCAGTGAATCCAGGGTGCTGATGTAGAATACAACTGGATGAGCCAGGAGTGAAGATAGCAGTCCATACTTCCATGGGGTAACCAGAGGCCGAAGCCTGAGGATGGGCTGTAGGAGCAAAATAAGAAGGTTCAGGAGACTGGAAGGGACATGCAGCAGAGGCTGGAGGCAAGGCTCGGAGACGTGCTCTAAAGCTAACAGGCACAGGGTTCCATTCCTGAAGGAAAGTGTCAGGTTAAGATCGCTGGCAGAAAATTTGCATGGATGAGGCAGGAGACTGGAAACTGAAGAGATACAGTAGTCCCATTCCACAAGGGAAGTGGTGAGCCCAGATTGCTGGTTTAGGCTGCAGGCAGTCGTTATGAGGGAGAACAGAGGTCCCATTCCTGAAGGGAAGTGGCAAATTCAAATGCCGGTACAGAATGTAGTGGGATGAGTCAGAAGATTGGAGGTTGATGAGGTATGGGGTCCCATTCTCGAAGGGAAGCAGCAACCAGATAACAGGTAAATGATGCAGTAGTATGAGACTGTAGATGGAGGACACAGGCTCCTATCCCCAGTAGTCGGGGTGAGATAACCTTCACTCGATGCCATGCTGGCAGAGTTAAGGATGGAGACTGTGAGCAGGTGGCATAGTACAGAATCAGTTGAAATTGAAGTTGAGGAAACATGCTCCCATCCCTGGGAGACTGGACATGCCTACTTTCCCTCGATACCTCAGAAGGCAGAGTTAGGGTCGGAGGATGTCAGGGTGCTGGTATGACTGGTAGTTGTTGGTAAAGAATCCAGTGGGGTAAGATGGTAGATGGATTGAAATGGACTCCCATCCCCAGCAGAGAGGGGAAGCCTACCTATGCTTGAAGCCTCAGAAGGCAGAGTTGGGGACAGAAACTGGAAAACTGCTGGTATGGGCTGAGAAAGGAAAGGACAGCCAACTACTGTGAGGTAAAAGGGGAGTAAACAAAAGGCAACGGGACAAAGGAAATATAGGTAGGGAACAGGAGGAGGATGAGCATAAGGGGAACATGGAACTGACGAAACAAATTACTAATAAATAACAGAGAACGCCACATATTACAGGAAGATACGAGAAGGAACACAACCTTAGAAAAGGACAGAGGAAATACTATATGGGATCCGGAGGTGAAGTAGGAGCAAGCAGGATCCCAAGTCAGCAAAGGTGGAAGAGGCAGGTGATAAAGAGGGCTGGAAGGGTATAAAGTACTAGGGGTACAATTGGATAAAGTTAGAAACTATAGGCTGAGCAGGGTAAATGGATGCTGAGACCAGGAAATGGCATGAATGGGGTAGAGGCATGAGTAGCATTAGTGGCAGACAAAACTGCAGGAGAAGGTTATGTGCGATAAGTGACTGAATGCAACAGGTGCTGAGGAATTTCAAGTGCCAAACCAGGTGAAATGTGGCACAGGGTTGTTGGAATAGGAAGGAGCGGCGATGGAGACAGAGCACCGGTGTGAGGGACAATAAAGCCCAGAGAAAAAAAGGGGAGAAAGAGACAAGGGGTGAGAATGAGGGACGAAGAGGAGGATGGGAGGGGATGGCAGTTTGGGGTCAACACCAGCAGGCCCGAAGAACACTGGAGGGCCATATCAGGACAGATGCGAACAGCATGGCAGGCAAAAGGACAGGCCACAAGCCAGGGACTGAGGTTAAGAGCTAACGGAAGACAAAGTGGAAAGCACCCGAAACAAAGGGGGCTAAACAGCTTGTGGTGGGGGGGGCTAGAGGGAGGTGAAGTAGAGACCCAAAGGGACTAACAGAACAGTAGCAAGCCAAGAGAATAAAGCTATGGAGAAAACAATTTGTTTTTTAATTTCATTGCAGAGATGTACATAACTAACGTACTGAACCAGGTCAAGCAGGTGTAACCTCTGGGGTAGGGTAGGGAAGAGAGAGGCAGAGAACAAGGCACGGACAAAAACAGCAATGAACATACTGGACAGAAGCTAAAAGCAGGGTGTGCAAATCTCGGTTAATCAACCTGGAGCGGACAAAGGGCCAACCGTCCGCATACCGCAGAGGGAGAAGACCAACAGAAGGCAAACTTGAGAACCCCAGGTTGCAGAGTAATGGAACCAAGGGTGCAGGTCAGCAGCAGCTTTTATACAAGCAAACTGGTAAGAGAATTCAAAGGGAAACTAATTACCGTGGCAATCCACATGGCGTACGGTCCCAGTGAGCTGCATGGAACTGAATGAGAATCCAGAAGAAATGAAAAGCAGGATTACATGGTCAGCAATCTGGTTTGGCAGAAATCTCAGGGAGGCAGCAGCAAAAAAAAAGAAACCCAATGAGCAAACAAGAGCAGAAATTCAAAATGAGCCATCATACAGTGAAACTCAGAAGGAGGCATAAAACCAAAATTAAAAAGCACAACCAGATGGCCTGGGGAAGGGAAACACTCCAGGAAGTGCTGCCGGGGAAAGGAGCAGCGGCCCTGAGTGGAGCAGGGCCCCGAACAGAGAAAACACCCAAAGGAGCCAAGGTGAACTTGGGAGTGGAGCGCCAAACAAGGTACAGCCTGTGGAGGGGAGGAGTGAAATGGAAGGGATACTGGGACTGGAGGAGGGAGACAATGAGAACAGGGAGGGGGGCAAAGAAACAGGAGGAGACTAGGGAGAAAGGGAATGGGGAAGGGGGGCAACCAGGCAAGAAGAAGGGAAACTGAGGAGTGGGAAAGAGCAAGGGGGACACAAAGAAGCAGGGAGCAGGACAGGAGGAAAGAAAGGAAGCTCAGCCACACTAGCCATGCAGGAGCCCAGCAGTTGCAAAGGGGGGGTTCACAACATGCTAAGCAGGGGGCTGGTGAGAG
This sequence comes from Neoceratodus forsteri, assembly GCA_016271365.2. NCBI lineage: Eukaryota > Metazoa > Chordata > Ceratodontiformes > Ceratodontidae > Neoceratodus > Neoceratodus forsteri. Next base: position 1,224,075,247 of record CM057458.1, read on the forward strand.
AGGCTGGCCTTTATAGGGGCTGTGGGAGGAGCTATTCCTCCACCATTGATCCTCGAGCTTAAGCCCTCCCAAAATACAGCAAACTCAGGAATGCCTGTAAAAAAGGACCTGAAAGCTGTCAAAAGAAAATACCTAAGGCACTTGCAGGACAAAAATGTATCTGATCCCAAGCAGCTCTGGGCACAAATTAATGCACTCCTAAAAGGTCATGCCAGTTGTTTGGAATGTGACATAGTGACTGATGGTAAGCTCCACCAAGACCCTGTGGCTACTGTCAATGCCTTCAACAACTTTTTACTGACAAACTTGCAAGGCAGGTGCCGCACTGACCTAGATAGGTTCAGACCTCCCTCCTTTGGGCCTCCTCCTGACTCCGTTAATCAGCCTACTACGGAGTGCCAATACCTAGAGTTACATTACTGCAATATAAAGAAAAAATAGACAGTTCCCCTCTTAAAATAATTAAAGGCCGAATGCTCAGATGGACATGAAAAAACTCGAACCAAAGCTCTGAAAGTTATCTGCCCCACCCCTGTTTTGCCTCCCCTATTGCTATGCTGTTTAACAAAGAGAGAGAGAGAGTGAGAGAGAAAGACAGAGAGAAAGCAGAGAGACAGAGAGAGAGAGAAAGCAGCCAAAGCTTCCTTAAATCAAGGAGGTTATTTAATAAACTACACTGAATTGAATTATTACTATTTGGACCTTTGTAAGTAACTAGTATTGATTCTCTGTTTTTGGGGTTGACTTTTCTTAGTTTAACTTTTATTTGCTAGGAAGGAACTGTAGCTGGAAGATATTTGCAGTCCAGGAAGTCCAATAAAGGAGGGACTCTCTCTCCACCCGCTGGGGAGCTGGAGGAATACAGGAAAAGGCCGACTGGTAAGGTGCGGACCAGGGGAAGACAGAATCCCCATGGGAACATGAGCAGGGGAAATGGAAGTGTAGGGAAAGGGTGGAAGGTAGTCCTGCTATATGCCAGCAGCTTGGGCAATAAAATGCCTGCGCTCCAGGCGATGCTAACTGAGGGAGAGGTAGATGTGGCAGCGGTCACTGAGACCTGGGCCACCGCAGAGCATGACTGGGACCTGAATCTGGAGGGCTACACCATGTTCAGGAAGGACAGGGGGGAGGGAAGGGGAGGAGGGGTAGCAATAATAGTCAAAAACTGCATTGCCATAGGAGGAGTGGAGGAGGCGGAGGGAACTGTGGAGGTGATTTGGGTCACCTTGATAACAAGTGGGGGCAAGAGAGTAAAAATAGGAGTGGTGTATAGATCCTCTGTGCTAGCAGAGGAGCTGGAGGAGAGTCTGGTGGCAGATGTTGGGAGACACTGCAGATTGGGAAGGGGAAGGGTGGTGGTGTTGGGGGACTTAAACATGCCAGGAACAGACTGGGAGACTATGACATCCTCGGTGGCAGGGGAACAGAGGTTGTTGGATGTCTTTCAGGGCACATTCCTAACTCAGTAGGTGGGGGAACTGACCAGGGGGGAGCGGATATTGGATGTGGTCCTAGCAGACAGTGACCAGATTGGGGGCCTAGAGGTAAGGGACCCGTTGGCGGGGAGTGACCATGCCATGGTCTGGTTCTGCCTGAAACTAGGAGGGGTAGAAGGCTGCACAAAGAAAGAGGTAACTGACTTCAGGGGGGCGGATTTCAAGGAAATGGGAAGGATCCTTAAGGAGCACTTGGATGGGATTGGGCCAGACATGGACGCTGATAGTAGGTGGGAAATCATCAGGAAGGGGGTGCAGGATGCTACCAGCACCTGCGCAAGAGTAAGACAAAAATGCGGTAGGGCCCCAAAACCCTGCTGGTAGACCAGGGAGGTTCAGGAGGTGATGAGGGGAAAGAAGGCGGCCTATAGGCAATTCAAGTGCTCAAGGAGTGAAAGGGACAGAGGGGAGTATGTGCTGATGGCCAGAAGGGCCACTAGGGTGATGAAGGCATCTAAGGCAAGGAAGGAGCAGAACCTGGCCAGGGAAATTAGGAGAGGGAACAAGGGGTTCTTTAGATACATTGGGGAAAAATGAAGGGTGAAGGGGCAGATTAGCAGGATTAAAACAGGAGAGGGATGGCCACAAGACCCGGGGGAGCAGGCTGAGGTACTAAATGAGTACTTTGCCTCAGTTTTCACCAAGGAAAATTGGGGGGCTACATCATACATGGGAGGAGACGGTGAAACTGAGGGGGGGATCCTTACCAATCGGCAGGTCTGGGGAGGGGAGGCATCACTGGCAGGTGAGGGAAGGCAAAGCAGGGGGAAAAGGTAGTGAAGGTGGAAATCATGGCAGAGAGAGTGAGGGAAGCCTTCAGGTCCCTTAAGATGGAGAAAGCACCAGGGCCGGATAAATTACATCCCGGAGTTCTGAAGGAACTGGCGGATGTCCTGGCAAAACCACTGGTGGAGCTCTTCAGCATCTCTCTGAGGACAGGGTGGGTGCCCCAGGACTGGAAGGTGGTGCATATAGTGCCTATCCACAAGGGGGGATCAAGGGAGGTGGCAGGGAACTACAGGCCCGTCAGCCTGACATCAGTGGTGGGCAAGGTGATGGAGGGCATTGTCAAGGAGAGACTGGGGGGGACCTGGAAAGTTGGGGTGCTTGGATGATAGACAGCAAACAGACAGACAAACCTTGTGGAGTTCTATGACTGGGTGATAAGTGCCTTGGACCTGGGTAGACCAGTGGACGTCCTCTTTCTTGACTTCAGCAAGGTGTTTGACTCTGTTCCTCACGTGGGCCTGTTGGATAATCTGGGAGAAATGAGGGTGGGGAACCAGATGATCAGATGGATAGGCAATTGGCTCCAGAACCATACCCAGAGGGTCATGGTCGGCGGGATAGTCTCATCCCCAAGGAGGGTCATTAGTGGAGTCCCTCAGGGATTGGTCCTTGGGCCCCTCCTGTTCAACGCCTATGTCTCTGACATAAGGAAGGGTAACAGGAATGAGATGAGTCTCTTTGCGGATGACTCAAAACTGGAGGCGGTGGTGGATGGGGAGGAGGGGAAGGTGGCCCTACAGGGGGAAATGGAGGCTCTGGAAAGGTGGTCTAGAAAGTGGAAGCTGAGGTTCAATGCAGGGAAATGCAAGATACTGCAGCTGGGAGCCAGAAACCTGGGCCAAATGTACACCCTGGGGGGGGAATGCTACAAGTCTCGATGGTAGAGAGGGACCTGGGGTGGTGGTGGATATCAAGATGAACAATTCGAAGACTTGTAGGAGGGCAGTGGCAAAGGCCAACAGGATTCTTAGATGCATTGCTAGGGGATCACCTCCAGAAGGAGGGAAGTGATATTCCCACGGTATAACTGCTTGGTGAGGCTGCACCTCGAGTACTGCATGCAGTTTTGGAGGCCACATTTAAAGAGGGACATTAAACTCCTGGAGAGGGTCCAGAGGAGGGCAACCAAAATGATTTGGGGCTTGGGGATAGGACCTATTGGGAGAGGCTAGAAGAGCTAAATATGTACACATCGGAAGACAGAAGGGACCGGGGGGACATGATAGAGGTCTTCAGGTACATGAAGGGGGTAAATAGGGGAGGAGCAGTCAGGGTGCTCTGAAGGAAGGAGGGAAACTAGAGGGCATGGGTGGAAGCTGGAGGGAGATTGAGGGAGAAAGGAAGGCGTGCTACTTCACTGAGAGGTGGGTGGAGCCATGGAATCGCTACCAGGGGGCTGGTGGAGGTGAAATGGTGGAGGAGTTCAAGAGGGGTGGGACAGGTACAGGGAAGGGTTCTGGAAGCAAAAACCAGTGCAGCGAGAATATCCGGGACTGGGAAGGGAGAAGCCAGAGAGGGAGAGGGGGGCAGCAAGGTCAGCTTCCAGGGTGGGGGCTGACCAAATGAGCAGACACGAAAGACCATTAGGCCTATTCTGCTGGCATTTTAGTATGATAGTATTTGTGACTAGACCTGTTACTTAACCTCTGTGAAATAGGTGTCTGTTAAGGGGAGTAGCTAAAAGGGGCCTGGTTGAACTGTGGATTTAAAACAGGAATTGATTGTGGTCTCTGTCTGCTGAGAGAGAGAGAGAGAGAGAAAGAGCAGCCAACACTTCCTTAAATCAAGGAGGTTATTACACTACACTGAGTTGAATTATTACTTTGTGTACCTGTGTAAGTAACTAGTACTGATTCTCTGTTTTTGGGGTTGACTTTCTTAGTTTAACTTTTATTTGCCAGGGAGGAACTGTAGCTGGGAGATATTTGCAGTCATCTGTGACTAGACCTGTTACTTAACCTCTGTGAAATAGGTGTCTGTTAAGGGGAGGAGCTGAAAGGGGTCTGGTTGAACTGTGGATTTAAAACAGGAGTTGATTGTGGTCTCTGTCTGCTGAGAGAGAGAGAGAGCGAGAGAGAGAGAAACAGAGAGAGAGAGAGAGAAAGCAGCCAAAGCTTCCTTAAATCAAGGAGGTTATTTCATAGACTACACTGAACTGAATTATTACTTTTTGGACCTGTGTAAGTAACTAGTATTGATTCTCTGTTTTTGGGGTTGACTTTTCTAGTTTAACTTTTATTTGCCAGGGAGGAAGTGTAGCTGGGAGATATTTGCAGTCATTTGTGACTAGACCTGTTACTTAACCTCTGTGAAATAGGTGTCTGAAAGGAAGGAAGGCACTCCCTGGGGTGGAGGGTCAGAGTTGTAGTTGATTGTTTCTGGAGGGCACGGGTTTACTCCCTCTCTGCCCCTCACCCCACCCACCCCAAGCGCAAAACTTCCTTTATAGCAGGGGTTCTGACATCTGTTCCCCAAAACTGCTAACAACATGCACCTGTTCATATCCTTAAAGGAACAACACACTGAATAGGTGGTAAAGACACTCACAAGCTTGCACGCACTAAAACAAGAACAAAAAAAAAAGAAAGCGTCTGTAACAGGAAGGGACACAGACATGGGGAGTGGTGCAATGCACTGACTGTGGAGCAGCAGTGTTCTGAGAGACATTATGGAGACTGCATTGCTGCCCTATTTGCAGGCACCTCTCTGGTCTGAGGAAGGAGGTTGTTTGTCTCCATGCTGATCTGGCAAGGATTCGGGAAACCTGCTCCCCCACCCAGGGACCAACCAGGCCACCGCCACTACCTCAGAGGTTGCCAAGAAAGAGGAGTGGTTGGACCACAGTGGGCTCAGGGATGGTGAGGGTGGTGGAACAGAAGTGCATCCCTCCAGCTGTGCCTCTCCACAATTCATTCACCACTCTGGTAGAGCATGGTTCCTCTATGGAGGCACCCATAGTGGAGACCAAGGAGGATGCTGGGAACCTCCACAATGGAGACCCACAGGAGGGTGACACAGGACCCCACATGGGAAAAAAACAACTCCTAGTGGGGGACTCAATTGTTAGGGGGTAGAACTGGGGGATGGAGGGGAAAGGGAGGTAAGGTGCCCACCCAGCACCATGGCTTGGAGGGACAGGAAACAAATCCTCAGGATCATTGGAGCAAATTCAAGGGGGAGTGAGCTGGATGTCATTATCCACCTAGGGACAAATGACCTGGCTGAAAATGGGATCAGAGCAGTGCAACAGGAGTTTGTGGAGTTGGGGAGGGGCCTTAGATAAGTAGCACACATGGTAACTTTCTCGGAAGTGCTACCTGTCTATGGCATGGATGAGGCTAGGGTACTCCACACCATGGGAATCAATGACTGGTTGAAAAACTGGTGCAGAGCTCAGAGATTTGGCTTCATTGGGGACTGGGGCTACACCTGGAGGGATGCAGGCCTATGCTGGCGCAATGGTCTACATCTATACAGGAGAGGAACCAGGATCCTAGGTGACAGGTTTAAATGCTTCATCAGCAAGCCTTTAAACTAGCCAAGGGGGAGGCACTGAAAAGGAGAAGGGAAATCCTATCCTCCCCAAAACATCAGGGTAGTTAGTGAGGTAAACACCAAGATAGAGTAGTCGATAGGGAGAAGGGCAGGGGTAAATGGAGAAAAAAACAAAGGCAGTAAGGACAGGGATGGGGCAAAAAGAAATAAAGTCATAAAAAATGGAGGGTAATGAGTACCAATGCCTGTAGTCTAGGTAAAAAGCTCCCCGAAATGGTGGCCTTGATGGAAGAGGTATGCCTGGATATCATGGTAGTCACAGAAACATGGTACACAGAGAACCATTACTGGGATATCAACATACCAGGGTACACAATCTACAGGAAGGACAGGGAGGGAAGAAGAGGAGGAGGAGGAGGAGTACCTCTCTATGTAAAGGAAAATATCACAGCAACAGAAACTAAAGGGTAAACAGGGAGGAAAGGAGGCACTGTGGGCATACCTCTCAACCTTTCGTCACTGAAATGAGGGACATGGACATTTTTGGACACTCAAAATGAGGAACAATGAGGGACACAGACCCTCAGAATGAGGGATACATCCTCAAACATGGAGATACAAGCTCAGAACACTATGAAAACCATAGTGTTTACTTGTACAAAGTTTATATTGGATTTAGTATTTTAGAATATTAAGAGTTTCTGCTTTAAGTCTGAATTTAGAGCACATTCTCTGTGTGGGCAGCACCTTTACCATGAGAGGCGGGTGAGTGACAGAGCAATTTTAAGGGGCAAAATGAAGGATGTCCCTCGTAATGAGGGATACTTGAGAGGTATGACTGTGGGTCACCCTGGAGACTGGAAATGGCACCACAATCTACACAGGGGTTGTATACAGACCCCCATCTCAGGGGGAGGAAATGGACAAGGAAATGACAGAAGGAATCCTTAGGATGGCAGAGAAAGGGGAGATATTGCTGGTGGGGGACCTGAATATGACAGATGTTAACTAGAGCACCTTTGCAGCATTCATATCCAAGAGCAGGTCCATTCTCAATGCCCTACAGGGGGCATGACTCAGAGAACTAGTTTTGGAACCCACTCAGGAGGGAGGAATCTTAGACCTGGTACTCTCAAATGGGGACAGAGAGAGGATCTCCGATCTTGAAGTGGGCAGCCATCTGGGAACAAACACCCACCAAACAGTGTGGTTCATGATAAACTTAGCTGTAGAGTCAAGCCATACAAAAGTGAAGGTACTGGACTTCAGGAGGGCTGATTCTGTCAAAATGGGAGAGTGCCTCAGAAAAGCACTAGCAAACAGGCAAGAAGCTGGAGTGGAGCAACAATGGGGAAACATCAAAACCGCCATCACAGAGGCAACAAGCCTTTGTGTGATGCAAATAAACAAATCAAAACAAAAGAAAAAAACACTTTGGTTCTCAAAAGAAGTGGCAGGGAAGGTTAGGGAGAAAAAGATAGCATTCAGGATGTATAAGGAAACACAGAAGGAGCAGGACAGAGAACTTTATCAGTTAAAGCAAAAGGAGGCAGGGAAGGCAGTCAGAATAGCAAAGGCACAAACTGAGGAAAAGATAGCCAACTCAGTTAAGAAGGGGGATAAAACCTTTTATAGGTACATTAGGGAGCAAAGAAAGACCAAGACAGGGATACTGAGGCTGAATAAAGAGGAAGGTGGTTGGGCAGAGGCAACAGTGAAAAGCAGGGATACTGAATGAATACTTCTGCTCAGTATTCACAATGGAAGAGAGGAAATACTAAGACAGCCAAAGCAATGGGCCTGATAGGATTCATCAGAATTCAAAAGAACTAAGGGAATAAATAGTAAAACTACAGCTAACCTTTTTAATAAATCATGGGAGGATGGTGTGGTACCTGAGGACAGGAGGAGGGTGGATGTGATTCCGCTTCATAAAAGGGAGCAAGACAGAGGCAGTAAACTACAGACCTGTCAGTTTGACCTCAGTGATAGGGAAAATGATGGAATCACTTCTGAAGGAAAGAATTGTTGAGTACCTAGAGGCCAGTGGGGCACAGGACCCAAGGCAGCATGGATTCACAGCAAGAAGGTCACGTCAGACAAATCTAATTGATTTCTTTGACTGGGTAACCAAAGTAGTAGACCAGGGAGGGGCTGCAGACATGGCCTACCTAGACTTTAGCAAGGTATTTGACACTGTCCGGCGCAACAGATTAATAAACAAATTAGCCAGCCTGGGAGTAGGTCCCAGGGTGGTAGCCTGGGTAAAACACTGGCTGGACAACAGGACACAGAGGGTAATAGTAAATGGACTCCACAGTGAAGAAAGGGGGGGTTACTAGTGGGGTACCGCAGTTTTCAGTACTGGGTTCAGTCCTTTTTAATGTCTTTATAAGTGACATTGAAGAGGGACTGGAAGGAAAAGTATGTCTCTTTGCAGATGACACAAAGGTCTGCAACAGGGTTGATACGCAAGGTGGGGTGGAAAGGATGAAAAGGGACTTGGCAAGGTTGGAGGAATGGCAAAGAAGTGCAAAGTAATGCACCTGGGAAACAAAAACCCAGGGGAAGAGTACACAATGGGGGGTGAGATACTGACAACAACAAAAATGGAAAGGGACCTGGAGGTGATCATATCAGATGTCCTAAAGGTGGGCCAGCAATGTGAGAAGGCAGTAAGAAGGGCTGAGGGGATACTGGGATGCATAGGGAGAGGCATCACCAGTAGAAAACAAGAAGTTGTTGGCCCTCTGTACAGACAGTTGGTAAGACCACATCTGGAGTACTGTGTACAGTTCTGGAGACCCCATCTCTGCAAAGACATAGACAGGGTGGAGGCTGTCCAGAGGAGGGCAACCAAAATGGTGCATGGTCTGCACCAGACAAATAAGAAGAAAGAATAAAGGAGCTTAGGATGTATAGCCTCGAGGAAAGGAGGGAGAGGTGTGACATGATAGAAACTTTCAAATACCTCAAGGGAATCAACAAAGTCCAAGAGGGTAGCATCTTTCAGAAAAAGTGATGTGCAAGAACAAGGGGGCACAATTTGAAGATAGAGGGGGAACGGCTCAGAGGTAATGTGAGGAAGTATTTCTTTACAGAGAGGGTTGTAGATGCATGGAACAGCCTTCCTGAGGAGGACGTAGAGTCAAAAACAGTGGGGGGAATTCAAGAGTGCATGGGACAGACATAGGGCAATTCTAGTGGGCAGGTAGGAGGAAGTAGGCTGTTGGTTAACTAGGATCTGCAGCTTATCCGTTAGGTAGGGAAATGGGCAGACTAGGTGGGCCAAACGGTCCTTATCTGCCATCAGATTCTATGTTTCTATGTTTCTAGATGAAGGTAGAATCCCTGAAAGCAGTAAAGTAGCCCCAGTGGTTCCAATACACAATGGTGGTCACAAGGAATCTGTGGAAAACTACCACCCCATTTCCCTGCTTAGCTCCCTTGCCAAAATGAATGAAAGGCTAGTTTACAGACAGCTATAGGAGTATCTGGAACAGTGTCAACTTCTGACAGACAGGCAGCATGGTTTCAGTAAACATCATGGTACATGCAATGAACTGGTCAGGCTGTCTACTGATATAACATGGGCTATGGACAAAGTGCACTCAATAGGTGCTGTCTTTATAGATTTCACCAAAGCCTTTGATTTGGTGAACCACAGCCTCCTGTTAGATAAACTAAAACTGCTTGGTTTCAATAGTTTTTCCTCTCAATGGTTCTCTCATTACCTGGCAAATAGGTCTCAACAGGTTAAGTGGAAGACTGTCCAATATAACCACATACTCATGACAGATGGTGTTTCTCAAGGCTCCATTTTGGGCCCATTGCTGTTCTCCCTCTTTATCAATGATATATCTGGTAACTGTGGCAGGGCTAATTTACTGTTATATGCAGATGGCCATGCTGTATAGATGCTCTGGAGCTGTTGCCCAAGTAGTCAGCTTGGTAGCAACTTTTGGGACTTCGAAAAATAGTTTACCTGTAACAGGCTAGTTATAAATGTATGCTAGTAACAAGCTAGTTATAAAGGCAAAGAAAATTAAAGCCCTCCTGTTTGGTCCCAGGCACCTGGGTACTGCTGGACAGCATTTGCTGTCTACTACCACATCCACTGGAGTTCAAACTGAGGTGGCTGACTATCAAATATCTTGAAGTGTATGTAGACCAGGAAGTCACCTTTAAACACCACATATAGTAGATAATTTGTTTGAAGTCCCTACACCCAAAAGCTACTTTACCAATTAGGTAGTTATATCTCCAAGGATTCTTGGCATGCTATTGCCAACAATATACTGATCCCAGAATTACTGTGTTGTGCCCCAATTCTGCAGACCCTAAGGTGCTCAGAAGTTAATAAGCTAAAAGTTCTCTACAACAAAATTGGTCAGTTTGATTCTGGTGCCACATCTATGGAACACCATTGTGATGTCATCTAGTACTTAAATGGGCCCATTTTGAAGAGAGATTCAACTATCCTCTTCTCTGCCTAGTGTTCAAACTAGTCATAGGTGCTACCGGTATACCGTTGCTACAGTGATATAAACACAGCGAAACAAACACAGCAACACAACTCATTCGACATCCACATTGTCAGACAGGTTGTCGAGGGCTGTATGAATACAGTGACTCCCAGTGTTGACCACTTTCCCCCATTAACCCCCCCCCGGAGTCCATTATATATCAGTCTGGGGGGAGGGGCAGAGCCCCCTGTGTGGGGGGTGTAAGGGGTGAAGCCCCCGCAAACAATTTACAAGAGCCCCGGTGCTTGGGGCGTCATGTTGGTCCATCAACAGATTTGCCAGGCGACGTGGTCGTTGTTGGCAAATTTCTGTTGCTGTGCTGGAGTTTGAAAACTTTGTTGTCGAAACAGTGTGGTGGAACCAGTGCTATCCCCCAGCCTCAGTGACATGTTGGCAAATAAACCTTTGAGGAGAATGCTCTGGTCCTCCAACTGTACCCCACTTGAGATGCTGAGAACTAGGTCTTGTGTGGACAAAAAGATCCTTTGCTTCCTCTGATCCTTCCCTCTGAAATGCCCTCCCTGCAACCCTCTAAGACTGCTCCTTGCTTGGAGGCTTCAAAAAAGGGTTTAAGGCATTTCTCCTTGAGTACAGTCTATAGACTTGCAGTGGTTGACATGCACCTGCCTGTGTTGAATTTTTCTTCAACTGCCATGTACTTGCTGCTATATAACCTAAGACATGTCTGTATGGTTGCTCTTAGTTGTAAATGAGCCAATGTTTGCTAATTCTGTAACCTTGTGATTTTGTTGATGTTGTTGCCATAGCTTGTATTGCTTATTGGCTTCCTGTTTTATTATGTTATGCTTCCATGTCCGGGTTGCCCTTGAAAAAAGGACTTTTAGTCTCAGTGGACCCACTCGATCAGCAAAATTCAATAAATAAACAGTTTTATATGACCTCCATTTCTCTATTGACACATTGTTGTTAGCTCTTCAGATGTCTTCTTCTCTTCCCTCAGTCTCTAATTTGATAATTGCATGGGAGATTCCCCCTCTGGGGGTCCTTGCCAATGGCAGATGCCATGATAACAGCAAGATAGTTCTGAGCCTTCCACACAGGAACAGAGGTTCAGCAAGGGCAGCAGCCATACATGCCTGTCCATCACCTCCCCAGACTGAGGCAATTTCCTGCAGCTTTCTCAGCTACAGTCAGCTGGCTTCTCCCCTCAGAGGGCTGGAGCAGTCCATCTGGACCAGCCCACTGAAACTCCAAGGAATTAACCCTCTGCAGGATTCTGAACAGGTCTCATAGACCTACACAAGGAGCAGAGCTCCTTATAAGGGTTACACACACACCCTCCTTTGAAGGTGGACACCCTCGATAAGCACTCTAGGCATATGGCTAGCCTTCCACTCCAAACCCTGACAAAGGGGTTTGCATACTAACCCCATACATCAGGACCCACTAGTACTGCGCAGTATCTCATAATCCCCCCCAAAAAATGACTATCCTTTGGGCCCGAGATCTTACACCTCCAATGGTCTCTGTTAGCCCACCCTCCGTGACCCTTGGGGTATCGTGCTCTAGTGACCAGGAGTGGCACATCAGTTCTAAACGTAGGCCAAAACAACCATACATATGGCTGAGTCCTAAACTTAGCAGATACAGTGTACCCCACACAGACACTGGTATACCAGTACATACCTGCTCCATGCTTTACTGTACCTTTACCATAAACCCACCCCAAGAACCATGCAGCAGACTAAGATACATAACAATGAACACATTTATTTTTAAGGGCCCTAAAAGGGAGCCCCAGCTAAAAGCAGCACCTTTAACAGATACTTTTTGCACTTTCTTTGGATGTCACAAAAATTGATTACCTGGCAAATGGCCAGCCTTAACACTCTTAAATATTTTCTCCCAGGATCAACAAAACCCTCCTCGTTACTCTTAAAGATATGTATCCTTATTTATTTCATTATTTATTTATTTATTTAGCTTTTGTGTACCGGGTAGGGTACACTAGGCATACATATGCCTATTTTCAGGAATGACCCAGGAGAGTACAGTTACAACATTTTTGGACAGATCTGGAGCATACAGAATAACATACTGGACAAATTTACAAGGCAATAAGCAACATATGCCCAAGAGTGGTATTATGACTTATTTCTGTTTTATATACCAACTCAGTGCTAGAACCAAAAGGGGTAGGGTGTCCCTAAAGGTCCATCTAAGCCAAATACAAGTCCCAACAGGAACATCTGTTTAAACCATACAACAGATAGTTCTTTTACCCCAGAGGGTGACTATGTCCCAGTCCCCTAGATGGACCATAAAATGTCTCTATCCACCATACCAGTGAAGTATAAAGAAGAAGGTCGATATCACCCATCTGCAGCACAGTATGGGCCAAATTCTCAAAGGGTGGTGCAGGGCTTGTGTCAAGCCCTACATCGCAACACTTTCAATCTGACATTGTGCCAAAGGCTTTTGCTGCAGCTGCGTCTGATTTTAGTAGGTCAGATGCCGCTGCAGCAGATTACCCAAGTTATGGCAGCTTACACCAAATGTTTAAAAGGTTCCCGGGGAGTGATGCAAGTTAGACCACAAAAAGCTGTACTGACTTGTGGCAATTAACACATGGGATGGAAAATCCCATTAGACTGATGCAAGCCTGTTGTGCCATATATTTGGGGTACACAGCACTTGTGGCAATTTGGCTGTTTTGAAAATCCTGCCTCATGTCTCAATCACCCACTGCAGCTCCCCAGGGGACAGAAGAGCAGTCATCGAGGTACCCACTTTGTGTGAAATTAAACAACAGATGTATCATTAAAAAGAAAAGAATATAGACATCATGGAGTCCCCCCCCCCGCTAAAATCGAACAACATACGTGTTCTCAAAATGGCTTCAGGTGGCCACAATAGTCACCCCTTTAGGCCTGTGAAGATTTGAAACTAGGAAAGATGAAATGAAGTAGCAGAATCCTCAAGGAGCACGTTCAACACATGCAGTTAGGTGTCCACTGGCCCTTCGAAGCCAAGATTCTGCAATCTTGAAGAAAAGGAGAGAACTCCCCAAGGCACTAGAAAAAATAATTAGGGTCCAGTTTGTGCATGGAGCCCCATAGGAATCTTTTGCCTCTTCACTTTATTTGGTTCTAAGTCCCTCTAGGTCTTGAAGTAAAGAGTAGTGCTTCGTAAGGGTTAGGCCTTTATACATGTTATTTAGGATAAACAGGCTACCTGCCAGACTTCCTCTAGCTGGGAGGACTCAATAAACTCAATGATTTCATGTTTGGTGTAGCATCAAAAAGTCAATCATCCCGCTTTCTCTTGATCACATCCCATAGCCATTAGAGGATGTATGGGGAAATATAAGTTGGATAGTCCTGTTCAAGTCTTCACTTGTGACCATTGCAGCAGTTTGTATGCCAGCACCTTGGAGCCTTTCCTGGGTCAGCCATCCTCCCCATTGGTATTCATGAAGTTGTGCCAGGGCACTCTCTCCCGACCTACTTCATATGAGCCAATTATTAGGTATTTTAGGAGCATTTGGGTTTGGCCAGGAAGGGTGATAAAACATTTTTTAGATATGTGAGGGGGAGGAAAAGAGCAGGGCAGGGGATTGCTAGACTGCGGGAGGAAGGAGAGATAAACTTGGAGCAGGACTACAAAAAGGCAGAGGCACTAAATGAGTATTTTAGCTCAGTGTTCATGGAGGAGGTGGAATGCAGGGGTTTGATGCTAGCACCTAAGGGGAAGGAGGGCAAATGGGTGGATCAGAGCCAATTCACTGTGAATAGGGTAAAGGCTGAGCTGGATAGACTAAGGGTGGACAAGGCAATGGGGCCTGATGGGTTGCACCCCAGAGTGCTCAAGGAATTGAGGGAGGAGCTGGCCGCACCCTTGACAAGGCTCTTCAGCCTGTCCCTGGATACGGGGAGGGTGCCAGAGGACTGGAGAAGGGCTGACATAGTGTTCCTGCACAAGAGAGATAGCAAGGAGATGAAGGAAAACTACCATCCAGTCAGCCTCATGTCTGTGGTGGGGAAAGTAATGGAGGCATTAATCAAGGAGAGGGCGGTGAATTACCTGGAGGAGTGTGGTTTCCAGAACAGCAGACAGCATGGCTTCACTAAGGGGAAATCATGCCAGACCAACCTAATGGAGTTCTTTGATTGGGTGACTCAGGTAATCAACCAGGGAGGGGTGGTGGACATGGCCTATATGGACTTCAGCAAGGCCTTCGACACCATCCCTCTTAGGAGGTTGGTGAACAAGATGGAAAGCATGGATTTTGGGAGGGAAAATAACAGGCAGTGTAGAGGCCTGGCTAGTAGGGAGAACTCAGAAGGTAGTGCTTAATAGGGTGCACTCTGAGATGGCAACAGTGAGGAGTGGAGTGCCACAGGGGTCGGTTTTGGGTCTGCTCCTCTTCAACATCTACATCAGTGATATTGCAGAGCATTTGAGAGGGAGGGTGTGCCTATTTGCAGGTGATACAAAAATCTGCAATAGGGTGGACTCCCCAGAGTGGGGTGGAAGACATGAGGAGGGACCTCAAGATGCTCAAGGAGTGAGCCAGGAAATGGCAGCTGAGGTTTAATGCCAAGAAGTGCGCTGTGATGCACCTAGGGAGGAAAAACGCAAAAGCGGGGTACATGCTGGGGGGAGGGTCAAAGAATCAGAACAGGAAAGAGATCTGGGGATCATAGTCTCCTCAAACCTTAAACGATACCTAAACAAGCAGTTTTTTAAAACTGCAAACTCCAAAATCGGACTTCGTAGCGAGGTAAAGTAAAGGCTACTGTTTACATTTATGCTTAAACTGCATTTATGTAAATAACATAAATGCAGTTTCATAACTTTTGAAAAATGTAAACATCAGCCTTTCACTTACAAAAAACAGCCTTGCCTTCTCCCTAAGATGTCTGCCAACTGTGTTAAGTGATGAGTCATGATGACATCATCGGAGCCAGAGCCAGAGCCAGAGGCCAATGTAGATCCCTATAGGCTAACTAGTTCTTCTTTCCCTCTTTGTTTTGAATTGTTTTACCAGATTGATCAACACCATGTGTTAACATGTGGATTATTTTGATCCGTACTCATGTTAGGCTATGATTTTGTTCATTTTATTTACTTTAACTTGCTGAAAATGTTTTGCAATCTAGCTGACTTTCTCTTTGGCAAACTGCAGAACAGTACAACACTTCAAATACCTGATGATCTAGTGGTTATGTGACGCCCTGAATTTTTTTCTGTTAACCAGGAGAGACACACTATGCTGAAACCTTGTTTACAGATGTGGCCTGGCAGCACAAGGAAGTTAAGTGACTTGCTCAGGGTCACACAGTGAAGTACCAGTCTGATCCAATTCCAAAGCTCATGCATTCTTGTTAAGCCACAAAAAAAAGCTTCTCGTATTATTTTTCCAAGTGAATCCCCTGTACCTAGCCTGGCTTCTGTTGAACACCCCACCATCCATATCGTGTCCTTAGTATTGCCTGGGGCTGCATATGAGCTTGCGGTCTCATGAAGAGAATTATCACACCTCAGACTGTAATCATATACCTCAGAGAGTTGTGCATACCTACACCGATACGGATCATCAGCTGGCACTGTTAAAAAATACCTCCCAAATCACACAAAGTCCACTTTTTCAATGTTTGACTTCTGCTCCCTCAGTAAACATTGAGTGGATCACTGCCCTTCTGCACAGTGAAGGCAGTATGTACAGTTCCCCCTGTTGTGTCTTTGTCCCGCCTCATTAACCAACAATTGGGTCTTCATGGAGGGCCAAGCGATAAGCCGCAGGACTCACCAGAAAAACTGCTGTTCATGCCCTCATAAGGGCTGTACTTACAAAGGATAACAATATTATTAGCAGGAGAGGCATATTAATGCCTTGAGTGAATTCACCAGACTCCCAGCGTCAGTCTACTCCTTTATCTGTGATCTGCAGAACCCCGCAGGACAATTCCCAGCAAATCTTCTCCAGTACTTTTTTAGTGCCCTACTCCACAATGCGAGCTGGTTGGCTACCACCCTTCTAAATCTTGAATGATCTATACACAGCTCCATCAATACTGTCCTAACAAACGTCAACCCCCCCCCCCACCTGAGGGTAATCTCCCTACACTGAATTCAAGTAACATTTTAAGTGCAGCCCTGCCATTGAGTATTTTGCATCGCTGGCTGCTCTCATTCACAGTCAGGTAGTGATTATGGTGCTAGCAGCCCTACATTTCAGATCTCACAATGATCTGCTAAACATCCCCCTTCCTGTCTTCCCCTAACCTGAATATAGCTGTACCCTGCTGGAATGGCCTCTTCAGTCCCTCTCTGGCATTCATTCTTCTCTTTTGCTCCCCACAACAAAAACTGGTGAGCTCACTACTCTTCTGCATCATGAATGCGGTTAGTACAGTCGCCCGTGTCATTTTTACATATTAATAATAAACTTGATCTTCTGGTAAGCCAGGCTGATAGCAGCAAGGCACAAGGGGAAACATAGGCATTCTTATGTATACAAGACCTGATCCACCTATGATTAGGCACTATTAAATGACATGCATAATGATGTGCACACCCATTATTTAATAGTGCCTAATCAAAGGTAGCCTAGATCTTTTAAGGATAGGAAAGCCTATAATTCCCCCTTGTTCCCTGCTGCTATCAGCCTGACTTACTGGAAATATCTGTTTATTTTGCCGCGTCAAAAACCTGGGGACCTTGCTACCTACATTCATGATGCCCAAAACGATGAGCTCACCAGTTTAAAAGGGAAGTAAGTGAGAATGAATACCAGAAGGGACTGAGAAGACCACTCCTGCAAGGTACTGCTATATTCAGGGAAGAGGGAAGACAGAAGGGGAGAAATATGAGCAGATCACTGTGAGAAATAAGATGTGGTGCTGCCAACACTATTATCACTACCTGACCCCATTGTCCTGGCCAACATTCCCCTTCCCATAAAACCAGTTCATGCGATTGTCCAAGGCTGTGTGTGGGTATTAATGTGTGGATTGGCTGACACTACACATTCAGTCACTTCATGAAAGCACTATATAAATACTGATTCTTATTATTATTTCCCATGGATAAAGAAGAGAAGACAAGACAAGCATATTTTTGATTTCCAAGAAAGTGTGAACTCTGGCATTGGACTACAGAAGAACTTTGCTACAAACAAGTGATGGATCTATGGAGTGGTGAAGGGTGCGGCTGTAACCCCCCCTCCCATTGTAAAGTACTCGCTTGCTGCTGCTCCATTTCACTTTGTTGAAGAAGTCTGATTTATTGATTGTACAAATGTTTACATTCAAAAATATGGATTACATTTGTAGTTTCAGTCAAAAACATACTAGAAAAGTATAATAGCAGAAAATATAAAAGTTTCACAAAAATGTTAAAAAGTGCATATCAAGTATGCACACACTCCCAGCACCTCCTCCCCCTCCCCCATTGTAGCATCCTAGATCCGCCATAACCACTGGACCACCAGGTTATTCAAGATTTGTACTGCACTGTGGTTTGCCAAAGACAAAGTCGGTTGGATTAAAACACAATTTCAGCATGTTAAAGTAAATAAAATGAACAGAACCATGGCTTAACATGCGTATTGATCTAAATAATGCACATGGTTTTGACAATTTTGGTGAAACAATTGTATACAAAGGGAAAAAATGTAGCACTATAAAAAGCCATATAGCTCTCTGATGTTGGCTCCAGTGATGTCATCACTTAACACATTTGGCGGCCATTTTAAGAAGCAGGTAAGGCAGTTTTTTGAAACTGGAAGGCTGACTTTACATTTTTCAAATGCTTTGGAACCACATTTAGGTAACATATATAAATGTAGTTTTAGCATTAACGAATTAAGCAGCCTTTCCTTTAGTCCTGTTTGAGGTCAGATTTTTGAATAGTTTGTTGTCAAAATGTTGTTTAGGTATCCTTTAAGGTAGGTTTCCAATGTAGTAGGGTGGCAGGAAGGGCCAATGGAATGCTGGCATGCACAGGCAGGAGAATTACTAGCAGAAAGAGGGAGGTTATAATGCCCCTCTATAAAGTGATGGTGAGGCTGCAATCAGAGTATGGGGTTCAGTTCTGGAGACCACACCTCCGCAAGGATATAGATACATTGGGGAGGGTTCAGAGAAGGGCAACAAAGATGGTGCAGGGTATGCAGGGGAAGTCATACGAGCAGAGGTGTAAGGAGCTGAATCTTTACACACTGGAAACAAGGAGGGAAAAGGGGGACAAGATTGAAACCTTTGAATATGTAAAGGGGCTCAATAAAGTAGGTAAAGGGGGTCAGCTGAGGAGGAAGGAAGAAGACAGAACTAGAGGGCACAGCCTCAGATTGCAAGGAAATTGGTTCAGGGGCAATATGAGGGGACGCTTCTTCACAGAGAGGGTGGTGGAGCAGTGGAACAGACTGCCAGATGGAGTAGTGGAGGCTGAGATGGTGGAGGAATTTAAGAGGGCATGGGACAGGCATATGGGACTAAGTATTGGGGGGGGTATGTGAAAGAGGAGGGTTGGGCAGACTAGATGGGCCAGAAGGGTCCTTTTCTGCCATCACATTTCTATGATTCTATGATCTAGTCCAGGAATTTCAATTTTTTCTGGGGAAAATGTTGCCCTCCCTAGGGTTCTTGGGGGCCCCTAGGGGGCAGTACCACCACAGCAGTCCTTACAGCCTGGCAACATTCAGGCCCTGGTGAGGCCTGAGTGGGCACAGCAAAGGTTGTGTGCTGGCTGGTCTCAGTAGGCCTTTCCATAGGTGGAACTGGTGTCTTTCTCATAGCCTGTGATGCAGACCCAAAGTCATCAAGCTGGATGGACTGGCTTCCCTGGGCTCCGGGGATTATGAGATGGGCCTCAAGGCTCTGGAGGTGCTTGTAAGCTGACAATCTGGGGGGGGTCCTGCCAGGGTGTGGTCATTTTGGGTCTCTCAGAGGGACGAGACCGGATGTCCAGCAGTTTCAGATCAAGGGGCTCTCTGGAGGGAGTGAATCTAGTAGCTTCACCAGCCCCAAACTTGGACTGCAACCATTGTTCCCATGCATCTATGTACTACTCATCCAACTCCACCTGTGACACTAAACTGGGGGCTACCAATTTTGGGGCATGTGCCACAGGAGTATGACCTCATCCCTCCTTACAGACTATGCAGACTGGTAATTTCTCAACATCAGGCCCCTTGTGGTGACAGATACAACATTGCAGGTGTACCCCAGTTTGTGAACCCTGGTCTTCCCTCTTTGTAAGCCATTCTAGGAGCTACAAGGGGACCTTCACCTTGAGGTCTTTTGGGTACTCAGCTATTGTAGATTATGGGCTTTCACACTTGGCCCACTGCAACACAGAACATATAGCACTGTTGCAAACCACTAGAATTGTCTAAACCTCTGACTGTGCTGATTCTGCATTAACAGTCCCCAGCCTGCCCTGTGCCCCAGACCGATGCACCATAAATTGTGCTCCCTGTTGCTCTTACATTTCCAGTTCTGATCTGCGCTGACTAGATAGACAGTTCATCAAAGATGCTCAGTACTTACAGTGATCCTGCTACTTTTCTGCAGTTCTGAGGAATTCAGGTAGCCAGCAGCACAGGGCCAGATCCCAATGAAACTCATAATAACCCAGTGGGTAAAGACAGCTAGAAAATTTACCTTAGTTTTATTTTTAAAATGTCTCTTTTAATTATAACTGATGTCATACTACTCTTAAGCTTCTTCCATATTGATGGTTTGCCCAGACTTCTTGCTTCAGCACTAGGCTGCCTGAGCACAGAAGACCAGACAGGCAAAACTAGATGCTGCAAGAAGACAAAAAAATGCAAAAGTCACAAAAAAAAAAAAAAAAAAGAAAACAAACAGCAAAAAGATTAAATGTGGTGCAGAAACAAAATAAAGATGCAAAGGTTCAGGTACCAATGCATAGGGCTAGTTTTAATGGAGGCAGACGCAAAAAAGATGCACAGAACTACCCAGTGCTTGGAATCACACTAATTCTTCTTTTGGGGGGTAGCAATAGTCTGTTTGCTCCCATTTTATAGCAGGTTCCTAAAGAAATATACTTAATGGAATCCAGTAATCACAACAAAAACAAATAACCCCTCCATGTCCAGGCAGACATACAAAATGTAAATCAATAGATTACACAAAAATATTAAATAACTAATAACCCCTAGTGTAGCCAGCCCATTGGCACAGTGATGGCTCTACCACCTGCCCTGCTTACAATGCCCATTCAGGAACAGGCATGGTGCATCAGAGGGTCAGTTGGAGGAGGTAAGATGAGCATCTCATGAACAGCTTTTCTCCTCCAGGGGGGGTTGTGACTCCCTGGCATATCAGCGTGAGGTGATCGCAGACGTCTGTAGGTCGGGTGCAGAAGCACACCCACTTGCACTGACATTATTGCATGTACACGCCTCTGGGGAAACTCGTGAAGAAAACCTCTGGGCTGGGGCCTCAGGTGAATCTCAATCCCTCCCACTGGGGAGCCCCACCACAGGGAGCAAGCTGCAGTCCACCCAGTCAGGCAGCCTGGGAGGGATACCGGGTGTGAGGTCTACATGCTGAAGAGGGGGTACATCCCCCACATCGAAGCCGAGGAGAGAAAGAGTTAAAAAAATGGTGAGATAAGGCATTGTAGAATACTATAAATAACTAAAAACAGCATGAGCATAAAATCTCCCTGCTAGCCCTCATACATCTTGTCAGAAAAAATATGCAAATGTGCAAACATACAATGAAGCCAGCAGAATAAGGCCATTCGCTCTATCGAGTCTGCTCATATTGCAGGATCCTCAGCATCAGCTATTGACCCTGCCCCTTCCTCGACCAGCCCTTTCCCTTCATCTGTCCTACTCTTGACCCTTATTTTCCTTTAACTCTACCCCAACCTGTCTTGAAACTGCTCACCATTTTCAACAACACCACCTCCTCAGTGAGGTCATTTTGGAAAGCTACCACCCTCTTCATGAAGAAGTGCATCCTAACCTCTCTCCTAAACCTCCCACCCCCCCAACTGGAGACTGTATCCCTTTGTGTTTTGATTCCCGCTGAACTCAAAGAGACCTTCCTTGTTCACCTTATTTACGTCTTCCAAATACTTGAAGGTCTCAATCATGTCCCCTCTCTCTCTCTCTCTCTCTCTCTCTCTCTCTCTCTTCTCTCCTCTCCTCCAGGGAGTACACGTACAGGGCCTTCAACCTATCCTCGTATATCCTACCCTGCTGGCCCATGATCAGTGGTAGATCTGGGGGGGGAGTGAAGGGGATGGCTGCACCCCCAATGTAACTTCATTGCTTGCTGCTTCTGCATTTCACATTGTTGAAGCAGTCTAATATAGCAATTGTAGGAAAATATACATTCGTACATTTGTATTTCCTGTAAAAGATGTAATGAAAAAGATAATAGCAGACAATGTAAAGGATTTAAAAATGTAAACAATTTCATTTCTGGTATGCACACCACCCCAGCACCCCCTATTGTAAAATCCTGGATCTGACACTGCCCCGATCATCTTGGTAGCCCTCTTCTGGACCATCCCAGCAGGTTTATGTCCTTTTTAAGGGATGGGCACCAGTACTGCAAGCTGAACTCCAGGTGTGGCCTCACCAATGACTCAAATAAGTGCAGTATCACCTTCTCCTGCCTACTGCTGTCCTCCTGGCAATGTAGCCCAACATTTTATCTACCTTAGCTGCCAGTTTCCCACATTGCATGGAGTGCTTCGGGTCACAAGTGATCATCACCCCAGGTCCTTCTCCTCCTCCTTGGATGCAGCTGTACTGACCCTTTCCAAGCTGTACTCCATCGGTGAGTTCTTGGCCCCAGTGTACATAACCTTGCAGTTCTTTGCACTGAAGCCAAGTTGCCAGATTCTGGATCACCTCTCCAGGTTTTCCAGATCTTCCCTTAGGTCCTGTACTCCTTCTGCTGTGTCCACTCTGCCACAGAGCTTGGTGTCATCCACAAATAGGAAAATTTTGCCTGTAATACTATCCCAAACATCACTGATGAAGGCATTGAAAAGCACCAGTCCAAGCACCAAGCCCTGTGGGACCCCATTTGGTGACTTTCCTGGTGCCGGATAGCTCGCCTTCCACCACAGTACTCTGGGTCTTGCCCCAGAGCAAAGTTTCACCCACCTAGTCAGCTTCTTACCGACCCTTAGATCTGCCAAATTCTTTATCAACCTCATATTGGGTACAGAGTCAAATGTCTTGCTGAACTCTAGGCAAAGGATGTCCACCACTTGGCCCCGTCCACTGTTTTGGTGACCCAGTCAAAGAAGACAATCAGATTTGTATGACACGATCTTCCTCCCATAAATCCATGTTGCAACTCATCCTGGAGGCCATTGTCTTCCAGATATATTATTAACCTTTCCTTAAGTATGGTCTCCATGAGCTTGCACACGATTGAGGTCAGACTGACTGGTCTATAGTTCCCCGGATCATCCTTGGGACCACTTTTATGGAGTGACAATACATATTCCACTCTCCAGTAATATGGTACCACTCCTGACTCCAGTGAACTATTGAACAGGTCAGTCAACAGACCTGCAAGCTCCTCTGCCAGCTCCCTCAGCACCCTTGCATGCATACCATCTGGGCCTGGGGATTTATCTACCCTTAATGCTAGCAACTCTTTCCTCACCCTATCCAACTGTAACTCCCCCAAAAGTGTAGAGAGTACCAATGCCACCCCGTGGAACTCCCGATCACTCCTGCCACCAACCCATGGTCCTGCTGCACCCATTAAGTCTCCTGTCTGCCTCCGCTTGTGTTTACTGCTGAAAGCAGGGCTGGAGGAGCAGAAGATGTGACCTGTCCAGTGGCCACACTTGCGAGTGCAAGCCGGCGAGGTCATGCATGCGCAGATGTGCATTTTGGGAGTGCCGCATCATGGCAAAAATGGAGGTTCCCCCCGTGGTCCTGGACCTCTGCCCTAGCTAACTGGGGTCCAGAGACATGAGGGAGGAGCCCCAAATGTACCTGGGGGCACATAAATGTTTAGTTTAAAAGCACTACCAAGCGCCATAAATAGTAGGCCCCAGCAGCTGAGGCTGCAGGGAAATGTAGTCCCAGGCACTGTGAAGCCTGCTGAGTGCCCCAAAACATGAGATGCGACAGCAAAATGGCTGCCATCACCCCCACAATCTTGTAGTCGCTAGAAAGGGTAGAGTATGGGCTATCAAGCCCACTGATCATTATTTTTCAGCTCCTAATAGTTTGTCTGCAAGAAATTCTAGAAGAAGGGACTGCCATGAACTGTTTTGCCAGCAGCCATCTTAACAGAGACCTTGTGACCAGCTTAAACCAATCAGATCTCGCAGAAGCCCTGAGGGACTAAGAAATGGCCTCTGAGAGAGGGGAATGGTCAATGTGCTTGGTGGCAACACAACAACCAATCAGCTGCCCAGAATCAGTATGGACAGCCCAATCGACCAAGTAGATGCTGCCAATTGCTTTAAGGAGGCTGGAAAAGAATGCAGAAGCTTGAGGCTTTGCTGTTCGAGGGTTTGAAGTGTGAGACTGTTCTGTGACAGTTGGAGGAGAGCCCTCAAGCCTGCCAGAGGGGCTCCTGGCTGATCTCCAGCCTTGTGAAGCAATTTTCTGTAGAAGAAGAGATTAGAAGACTCACCCTGCCTATTGTTGCTGTGACAGGATTTGCCAGATAAATTCTGTCTGTGAAGTGAGTTTGCTCAGCTTCTGACAAGAAAAGTCACTCAGAACTGATTGTTCCTCAGGGGATCACCCTGTCCTGGTGTCTCCTGGCATTGAGGAACATTTCTACAAGAGTTCTGCTTGCCTGCAGAAGTATCCAAGGTACTTTTAAAATTAAATCTAAAGTTTGAGACTGTTTCCTGAGAGGAATCTTCAGCTTTGTCCACCTTTTGGCTGCCGCTTGGCCAGCAGGGTGACTGCAGTATTGAGTGAATCCTACAGGGTGACTATAGCTACCTGTCACCCCCCCCATTCTGAGGGTGGTCGAAGAGAAGAAGATAAAGGAGACCTGTCAAGTGAACACTGTTTACAAAGGACATCTCAGTTAAGCTTGGAAAGGCTTGAGAAGTGAACACCAGCATCTTTCATTCCTGCAACCCCACACTGCGGCTTCTGCTCTCTGCATCCTGCTGCCTGCTGATGTGGTGCACCACCAGCCATCGCTGAAACCCCCCAGTGTTGAAAGCCAGACAACCAATACCACCAAAGTCTCAGCTCCAGCCTGTTTGTACCCATCGGAGTGTTCAACAAACCATGATTAAGCAGGGCTGCCCTGCAAATATTTATGGAACTGTACAAAGGGAATAATCAGTTTAGCCACAGTTACATCACCTTATTTATTAAAGTTTAAGTGCACCGCTAGCCAACCTGTGTCAACCACAGGCCTGTACCAGTCTGGGGTACCCCAGCATTCGAACTAGGGGGTCTGGTACCAGACGGGAGGGTTTGTGGTATCTGTTGCATGCTGGTGAGAGGTTGGGCAATTGCATGTTTATTTGCTTACCATTTTAAATGCTGTTGCTGTTACATTGCTTTGGTTTTACTGCATTTCTCTAATTCCAATTTACATGCTGATTTGGTATTTCCCTGCTCCGGGTATCCCCTCCCTATTTCTGCTCTCCCCTTATAAATAAATTTGTATTTATTTATTCTTTAATATTGTGCCCATGAGCATATTATTAGAGAGTTCTTTAAAGTGCATGCTGTTTATTGAAGTGCAAGGTAAAGTGAATTTCTATGTGTGGTGTGTCATTTGGGAAGGGAGGTGGGTAGGTACAGCATCCCAGGGGGTTGTATCCAATTTACCATTCTGGCCCACAAAAAATAATCTGGGTGGAGGCACCGTGTTATTTATGCAACCTTTTGGAAATGAGCTCCCAGATCATACCATACAGAGCCCAGGCCCCTCAACCTTGACTGCCACTGAAGGGCAGGGGTAGTGTCTCTCAGTTAGACCACGGTGCTGGGGTGCTGGGGTTACACACCTCTATCGAAATATCCATGCTCTCTCCTCCCCATCTCCTCTCTTTGCCCCTCAAGTTACCTATCTGTCTTTCTCCTCAGTAAAGACCAAACAGAAGTACTCAATCAGTGCTCCTGCTTTTCCCCATTCTCTTCTACCCACCCGTCCCCTTTCCTGAGCATAACAATCCCATCTTTCTTATCCCTTTTCTCACTAGTGTAGTGGAAAAAGGCCTTTTCACCTTTTTTAATTCCCTCAGCTAGTTGAAGTTCCTTCTGAGCTTTAGACTGCTGGAATACTCTACATGCTACGCTAGCCATCTTCATGCAGTCCTCCCAGTCTTCCTCCCTTGTGGTTCACCAGAATTTCATGTAGGCTGACCTCTTATCTCCTTCTGCCTGGGTGACCTCTGTGCTAAATCAGCAGGGTGCTTTGGCCCTTGAGTTTTTTTCCTTGAGCCTAGTGCACTCCCTTGTGTCTACCATTATTCCCATTTTGATGATGGACCACTTTTGGTCCACTCCCTTTATCCACTCAGATGCTTGCCAGGTGATTTCTTAGCTGCTTGCCCATCTTTCTAAAGTCTGCCTATCTAAATTCCAGGATTTTAGTCTTAGTGGGGGCCCTCTTCCTGCCCATGTCCAACCTGAACCACAGTGTGCTATGTTCACTCCCACCCATATATACAAAATCAATAGTCATAATTTATGTATTATTTATTATTTATTTATTGAATTTTGCTGACCGGGTAGGCCCACTGGGCCCCGGAGGTCCCTTTTTCAGGGGCGACCCAGGGGTTAAAATAACATACAATAACAGAAATAACATACAAGTAACAGAACAGTACAAGTTGAAAGATGACTTATTGTGTTACAGAGCTGGATTACATAGGGTTACAATCAGAGTAGGAAGAGTTGGAACAAACAGTCAGGGAGACCTCCAGAGTAGGAAATATAACAACATGTTCCATGCACATAATCATGAAGATCTAGGGAGAGCACGGGATAACAGCTACGTTGCTAGGAGTCAGGTCACCTTCTAAGAGGGATCAGGGGGTGACGTGAGGTCAGGTCCTAAGGCATTGGAAGTACTCCTGTTGAGCAGGTGGGCTTTGAGTTTGGACCGAAGCAGGGCCCGACCTGCCTCCCTTACCTCCTGTGGGAGGTTGTTCCAGCTGGAAGGGGCTGTGAACGCGAAGGATCTGGACCCAGCTTTGGTCCTTGTTTTAGGAACCACGAGGAGAGTTTGTCCTGAGGTGCGGAGGCTCCTATGAATGGACTTGACCGTGATTAGCCCTTTGAGGCTAGGGGGAGGAGAGGGGCCCAGTAACTTTGAAGCCAGGCAAAGAGTTGGGTAGATGAGGTGGGCTTCCAGTGACGGCCACCTGAGCCTGGCCTGGGCCTCACAGTGGTGTGTTCTAGGGTGGGACATTGTGGCAAACCGAGCGATCTTGTTGTATAAGGTCTGGAGCCGGCTTAGTTCCGTAGAGGCCACACCACATAGAATGGAGGCTGCATAGGTGAGCTTAGGGAGTAGGACGCTGGTTGCAATGGCAACCCTGGCTACGGGGATAATCTGGTCCTTTAATCTATAGAGGATGCCGAGTTTCCATGGATGGCTTTGGTGAATTGGTCCGTGATTTTTGGGAGAAACCCTGGTCAATGGTTAGACCGAGGTACGTCGTGTGGGTAACCACCTCGAGTTTGTCTCCCCCTCTGGACTGCAGTTGAAGGAGCATCGAATGCTCAGATGCCAGGGATCTGGGCCCAAACAGCATCGTCTTGGTTTTGCTGGTGTTTAATACCATTTTGTTCAATGTGAGCCAGTCCTCCATCTGAAGGATGTCCTCTTGGAGGGCAATCTTCAATTCCTTTACATCAGGGGAGGCTCGGTAAATGACAGCATCGTCCACATATTGGATGGCGCTGCTGCTCACAGTGTAAGTGCAGGTCATTAATGAACAGGGTGAAGAGAAGGGGCGAGTATTGACCCTGTGGTACACCCTCTTTGGGCGAAAAGGTCTGTGAAACATTGTCCCTCCACCTAACCCTCTGGTTCGGTCAGTGAGGTAATTCTCAAACCAACCTAGTGTATGGGGTGTCCAGGCCTATAGCGCCATTTTATGCAAGAGGAGACTATGATTTACCAAGTCAAAAGCTTTGGAGAGGTCAATAAATACCGCGCCTGTACTGGCCCCTGAATCAGTATTGCTCAGGACATCCGCTGAGAATTGGTTAGGGCAGTATCTGTCCCATGCTTGGCTCTGAAGCCGTGCTGAGACGAGGAGATTACCTGGTGTGTTTCCAAGTATTCGCGAAGTTGGGAGTAGACTAGCTTCTCTTGTATTTTCGCTATTGCAAACAGCAAGGAAATAGGCCTGTAGTTCCCTATAGATTCAGTAGGCCCTCCCTTGTGAGTGGGAATCACTATGGCCTGTTTCCATGGTTGAGGGACCAACCCCTCCAAGAAGGACGGTTTATCAGCCAGGTTAGTGGCTTCGCTAGAGCTGGGGCCCTTCCTTAAGGATTCTTGGCTGGATCCCATCAGGGCCTCCAGTGCCTCCCAGCCTGTAGGGATTTAAGGATAAGCAGAACTTCCTTTACCTTAACCATCCGCAGATGAAACTGTGGGCGGTCAAGTTCACGGGCAGAGCTCATAATGGCTTATGCCCGTTGTCTATATGCCCCACCTTGTATGCATCCAGATTCGTAAAGTAGCCGCTTAGGGCCTCTGCGATGCCAGAGCCCCTCATCAAGTATTGCCCGTTCACCAGGATAGGCGGTTGTGGATTTTTGTGACCCTTTAGGAGTTCATTAATATGTGACCAGAAGAACTTAGGGTTTCCCAGCTTAGTTTTTGGAGATTAGAGATATAATCTTTCTAGCTTTTTTATGTTCTGTTTGCATTGGTTTCTCAGGGCTCTGTATCTGACTAAGTCCTCAGGAAGATTAGTTCTCCTGCACTTTTTCCAAGCTTTGTCCCGGGTGGTCATCTGGGCTTTTAGGGTGGAGAGATCCACTTATAGCAGTTCCCTTAACCCTGTGGGTTTCATAGGGCTACGAGGTCGGTGATACCAGTTAGGTGGTTTGGAAAAATTTGACCGCTTCCTCCAGGTTGGGTAGAAGTCTTATGGGGTTCCAGTCAATGCCATTTAGGTAGCCAATGAACTGGTCCGGATGGAAGTTAGAGTAGTCCCTGGCAGTGATAATTCGAGGCGGGACTTTAATCCCATTATTCTTCCATATGGCAAATATCGGTGAGTGGTCACTTAAGGCATCTGCCAGAGTCCCAGCCAACTTTACGTTACTTGGGGATGAGGTATTAAAGATGGTTATAGTATTATTTTTCCTCTACAACTCCATGATAATAAAAACAGATTCGCAAGAGCCACAATCCAGAAGATGTACACCTAGAGAGAAAAAAGAGAAAATAAAACAGTAACATTAAATACAAACCAACATGATTATTAGTCACAGATACAGAAAGCATAGAGCTTTTTTAATATAAAGACTACAACGGCTAAATCAGATATCATGACAAGGGAACAATGTCCCAATCTTCATTTAAACCCTGAGGGACACAGGCTCCAAAGTTGAAAATGACCCTGTTTTCCACTTGAAGCAAACTTCTGGTTCCATGATCTCCCCTTGGTGATAGGGGATGTGATTGATTCTCATGAAATTAAAAGTGTGGAGATCAGACCCTTGAGACTCATGCCCGTGCTTACCCACAGTGGTTTGCTCTGTGACCCTACCACCCCCCTTAATAGCCACACTGAAGATTTTTTGAGGAATGCTTTAATGTCAGGGATCATTAATAAATCTGAATTTGACTTTCTATTACAGAAATTACTGACAGTCTCTACTAGGGATGGGTGGATATCCAATCAGATACCACAATCCGGTCAGATATCTACCCTTTTGAATGAATCTGGTCCGTTCTGATAATTCTTTTTGTAGTGGTTGGATTAGCGCATCACATGATTAAGCACCTGTGAAGCGGGTGATTCACACCTTCTGTTAGCCCTGCTATCAAGCCCTGCAAAGCTCTGAAAAGCCCATCCCAAAGGAACTCAAATCATCACTTTATGTGCAAATGTGCACTCTCTGTACAAACAGCTGCTTATTACTCTGAACTCCTAGCAGACAGTGCTGATTTTGATAGGGCGAGTCACGGTCAGGCAGATATTGGGCAAGGAAGGTAACATGGTTTATTTTACAGTATAAAATTTACACTAACCCAAACATGTCTTAAGAGTTGTTGCAACTGCAGAATTTAACAGTTTTTGTCCGTGAATGACTGGCGGGGGTGCGGTAGTGACGTGGCTAATGAGGCTGAATGTTTTTATATAGTTGCTGCAGACATATCTGTAGAAGAAAAATACATAAGTAAGGAATATGTTTCTTTATATGGCAAGGGGGACCCACTCATACCTCCTCTGTGAGAGAGTGAAGGGCAGTGTGTGAGCCGCTTCCCACCAGCAGAACTAGAAGGTAAGCTTTGCTGAAGTAGGGCTCTGTTTACAGTTGGCACAAGTCCCTCACTTCATTGCTACAATTGGCAATCATGGGCCAGTGATGGATGGGCGGGAAAGCAAAAAAAAGGCAGCACACCGATCACTTATCCGACCCGATAAATACCTGACCCAGTCAGAAAGCACCCTGGAATTATCCGGATCTGATATCCGGCAAATTTTTGCTATTCGCCCACCCCTAGTCTCTATATTTTACATACTTCCTAAGGTCCCCAAGGACCTCAAGCACCCACTGGGTAGACCAACAGTGTTGTCTATTGGCTCCCTTAGTGAAAATGTATCCATATTTATGGATGCTTTTCTACAAACTATTGTAGTGTATGTCCCGTCTTACCTTAGAGACATGATGACTGTGCTGGAGGCCCTTGAGCACCTTTGCACCTTAAATGGGATGGTGGTTACCAGTAGAATGCTAGGGTGCATAAGGAGAGGTATCACCAGCAGAAAAAGGAGGTGGTTATGCCAGTGTACAGATCACTAGCGAGACCTCATCTGGAGTACTGTGTCCAGTTCTGCAGGCCACATCTCTGGAAGGACATAGACAGAATAGTCAGTCCAGAGAAGAGCAACAAAAATGGTGCAAGAACTGCACCAAAAGTCATATGAGGAAAGACTAGAAGACCTCAATATGTATTCCTTGGAGGATGGGGGGGGATATGATAGAGACATTCAAGTAAACTGGGGTATAAACAAGGTGCAGGAGGGTAGCATCTTTCAGAAAAGAAGGTGTACAAAAACAAGGGGGCATGATTTGAGGCTGGGGTAGGCTCAGGGGCAACTTAAGGAAGTACTTTTTCACAGAAAGAGTAATGGATGCTTGCAACTCTAGTACTCTAGCAATAGGGAAGCGAAGGTGAGCCACAGATCAACTAGGGTCTGCAGTAATGAATTATGTAGGGAAAAGGGGCAGACTAGGTGGGCCACACAGTCCTTATCTGCCATCACCTTCTGTGTATCTGTGTGTTACTTGTGATTCACAATTGGTGCAGTCTCTCTCTCTCTCTCTCTCTCTCTTTGGCAACCAACATGATTTGGGAATGAATACGTTGCAGTACTTTATGGACAAATTTGGAAATGTTAATGTCATCGAACAAGAATTTATCAATGCCCTGGATTTGATTCTGACAATGAATGATTTCTGTTTTAATTCTAATTACTATCTTCAAATATGTGGTACTGCCATGGGATCATTGATGGCACCCTCCTATCCCAACATCTTTATGGGTTGGTGGGAGGGAGGCTGCCATCTATGACACCAGGGCCAACCCCTTTGCTGATAGGATCAAATTTTGGAGGAGATTTATTGATGATATTGTGCGTATCTGGTCTGGTACAGCAGAAGAAGCAGAGGGATTTGTCCAGCTGATTAAGTACCTGTACCATGAACTGGACCAATATCCCTTTTCTTGACCTGACTTTGTTTGGCATTGGGATGGCAGAATCACTACTGAGGGTTATCACAAACCTTAGTCTGATGATACTCTGCTGAGAGCAGACAGTTGCCACCCTGACCACTAGATCAAAGGTATCCCATATGATTAGTTTATCCATATGCAGTGTAACTGTTTGGAACATGAAACATTTGACTAGCAGGCTACTGAATTATAAGATAAATTCTTGTAGAGGGAGTACAGTTTATGCCAATTGGAACAGGCTAGGGAATGAGCCAGAAAGAGGTAGAGAAGGGAATTATTAACTCCCCATCTGCCCAAAAGTAAGACTGGGACAAAGGTCAGCTTCATCACTAAGTATAACTCAATAGGTCCCATGGTAGCAGGAACCCTGAAGCACTTCTGACACATCCTTGTGGCAGACAAGGACCAGGGCCCTGTAATTGGAGATGATACTAGGGTAGTATACAGAAGGGGCACCAAGATTATAGATAGGGTGGTCCCTAGCCACTTTGAAGAAAAGAACAAGGAAATAATGGGTACCATCAACTGTCCCAGTGACTTTCATCACTGCTGTAATTGCAGTGTCTGTAAATTTACATCATAGGGTACTACCTTTACCAGCCCTACCAATCAGATGAATCATCGGGTTTTATTTATTTTTTATTTTATTGAAATCTAGGATTACACATACCTTTGAGCAGGAACTGCTCATTTACAAAGGTTCCACATCGAAGGAATGGGGGGTATACATACATACAAAGGTCAACATAATAATACATAGTTACACAATAAAAAGAAGTAAGAGACTGAGGCTTAGCAAATTCCAGTAATTCAAAATGTGCCAAATGTTAAGTAGCATGACATACCAACCAAGGGCAATCTTAAAAATAAGCACTGCAGGTGAGAGGAAAGGGGGTATGCAGGCAGGAAGGCCATTGTCGGAGGGTAGAAGGTGAGGGTAAGAGCTCTAAAGGGGAGGGAGGGAGGATAAAGTCAGGAAATGCCGGGGAGAGGAAAGGGAGAGGGGACAAGGGGGTAGGCAGGTAGAAGGGGGCAAGATGGGGAGAGGTAGCTATCAAGACTGAAGTGGAGGACAGTGAGCGGTGGGCCCCTGATTAGGCGAGGCAGTCACAATGACTAGTTGAAATGAGATGAAGTCAAAGTTATCTCTTAAAAGGGCTAAGAGCAGCAGCAGTAAGAGCTTCTTTGTTGAGAGTATTGTACCACTGTGGTGCTCTGTGGGCAAAGGCCCTCTGGCCCATGGTAGTCCGGCATCTGGGGACAAGGAAGGTTAGTTGTTGTGAACTTCTAGTTCACTGGGTGCTGTGGTGGTCAATAAGGAGCTTTTCAATGCCCCAGGGGCATGACCCCGAGGAGGACTTTTTTGGCTAAGAGGCAGGTTTGATACTGTATCCAGCTGATGAGAGGAAGCCATCCTGCCGGAGTGTGCAAGTCACAAGTGTGTGTGTAAGTCAGTCAGCCCCAGTTAGCAGCCTGCATGCTTTGTTGAGTGCAACTGTAATTCTGCGGAGGGCAGAGGCAGAGGCAGAGCCATAAATTGCTAGCCCGTATTCGATGATGCAGATGACAGAGCTGTTGATAGCCAACTGGAGAGTGTCAGGAATCATGCAGTGTTTGTGCCTGTAGAGCAGGCCTATTCGGATGTTGGTGGCTTTGGTGACAGAATCTATGTGCCGATGGTAGGAGAGTGAGCTGTCCAATGTGACACCTAGGTATTTAAAATCAGGAACGTGTTCAAGTAAGGCCCCTGTTTGGTTTAGGATGGTGAGTTCACGGGATTTGTACTTGCTCCTGGCATTGTAGAAGGTCATAACCTTTATTTTGCTGTATTTCATGACCAGTTTGTGTGACTTGAACCATTCTTCGATGCGAATGAATTCAAGCTGTAATTGTTTCTCAAGGAGTTCTGTGTTTTGGTGGTTGGTGAACATGACTGCATCATCGGCGTAGAGCAGTAATTTCTGGTGGCAGACACTGGGAAGGTCGTTGAGGAAGAGGCTGAAGAGTAGTGGCCCCAGGATGGACCCCTGTGGGACCCCTGAAAGGACTGGCTTTTCTTCCGAGGTGACACTGGCAATCCTAACCCAATGGACCCTCTCCCCAAGGTAGCTTGAAAACCAGAGCAGCACTTCATTGGAGAGCCCAATGTTTGATAATTGCTTGAGTAGGAGAGGGTGGTTCACAGTATCAAAGGCTTTCATAAGGTCGATGAATACTTCCCCTACACAGTTTCTTTGATCGAGCGTGGTATGGATGAAGCCCGTGAATTCTAATAGTGCAGTGGTGGTACTGTGCCCTTTTCGGAAACCATGTTGCTCAGGACACTGGATGTCATATTTTTCCAGGTGCTTGACTAGCTGGTCTCAGGCGATGTGCTCCAGGGCCTTAGACAATGGAGGGAGGATGGAGATAGGTCTGTAGTTGGAGTGCAGTGATTTGTCTCCACTTGTGTACCAGTGTGATGGTAGCCTGTTTCCAGTGAGATGGGAACTGGGACATCCTTAGTGATAGATTGAGGACCTTTGTCAGGGGTTCAAGGACTTCTTCAAGGACAAGTGCTAACAACTTCAGGTCAAGGGAGTCACTGCTGTAGCCTGCATTGTGAATGGCCTTCTGAATATAGGTTCTGGCTTCATGCACTGGGATCTCCTTGAAGTAGAATTGTGGGGCAGGGATTAGGAGA
Source organism: Neoceratodus forsteri (assembly GCA_016271365.2). Classification (NCBI taxonomy): domain Eukaryota; kingdom Metazoa; phylum Chordata; order Ceratodontiformes; family Ceratodontidae; genus Neoceratodus; species Neoceratodus forsteri. The sequence goes on from CM057458.1 coordinate 1,224,109,127, forward strand.
GGAGTAGTTTGCAGGAGGGTTACTGCCAGAGAGGGCATCAAAGAAATTAGAAGGGAGGACACTATCCAAATTGGAGAACGCATTGTTAAAGGTGTTGGTGATTGTGTACAGGTCAGATGTTGGTGTTCCATTTATGTTTAGCATGGTGGGTGGTGACTTAGAGTCCTTGCCTGTAAGGTCTTTCAAGTTGCTCCAAAATTTTTTTCCATCACCTCAGGAGTTGGAGAGAGCTTCCTTGAAGTATTTGCTTTTGGCACTCCTAACTGCCTGCGTGCACTAATTTCTGGCAGCTTTATACTTATGAATATCCCCAGGTTTGGATGTTGCACGGGCACAGTGCCAGAGATAATCCCTATGTTTGAGTAAAGTGATTAGATCGGGGGTTATCCAAGGGTTAGCTCTGCCCCTGACCTTCAGCTTTTTGAGAGGTGCAAAGATATTGCAGGCCGCAGTGAAGTGGCTGATGAAAAGGTCTAAGGCTTGGTTTACATCAATGGCAGAGTTGATTGGTGCCCAGTCTAGGTGGCTTCGGTGTGTCTTTAGTAGCTGAAGGTACCCCTGCCTTAACACTGTGGTGTGGATTATTTTAGGGGGGGCTTAATGAATTTGTTTGTCCAGGTACATGTGACCGGTGAGTGGTCACTGATCCCATCAGGGAGCACTGAGACTTTTGAGATTTGTTCAGAGTGATTAGTAAGGATCCAGTCCAGAAGTGTGTGTGACACTGTCCTATAGTTGCATCTTGTGGGGGTGGTAACAAGCTTGGTGAGGTTCTGTGACGTGACAGCATCCTTGTAGTTTCTTGCCTCCAGCGATAGCCAATTTATGTTGAAGTCACCTAGTACTATGAGTTCAGAGTTATGATGTAATCCCTGTAGGCTTTCCAATATGCTCATAAATCCATTGGGCTGATCTTTAGGGGGTAGGTACACAGAGGCAATGGTGAGCTCCTTGCTGTGTGCCCTGAGTAGAACTTTAATAGCGAGAACCTGCGAGGGTGGTTTAGGGTTTGAGAATGGGAAGACTTGACCCAGATAGGAATTCCTCAGGTAGATGGCACAGCCGCCACCTCATTTGGAAACCCTGTCCTGCCTGAATATAGAGTATCCAGGGATGGTGACTGCAGCATCTGGTATCTTGAGGTTAAGCCATGTTTCGACAATGGAGAGTACATCAGGGCTATGTTGCTGGACCCAGGTTTGCAAGATGTCAAGTAGGTTAAGGAGGCTGCAGACATTGATTAAGGCTAATGTGAGGGATCCCTCCCGGCTTTTTGTGGCATGCGGTGCTCGGCCGGTAGGCTCTGGGTTAGGATGAACATTTCCAGATATCAGAAGTAGCATAAGTAGTATCCTAAGAAGGTACGCTTTAATTATTTTGCAGATTAGTTTTGTTGTAGGGCATCTAGTCCTCTTGGCCTTGCTGGTCTGCGTTTGCCCCATGATATTGCAGAGCACAATATATAAAGCCATGTTCTCAGAGGTGCCACATGATTGATGAAAAGTAATCAAATCCACAGGAAATGGTGAACTACCAGGGACCAGAAAACTGTTATTGTAGCTCAAAGACCCAGAATGTGATAAATTCCTGAAGGTGATGAACATTGGCCTGGGGCATATGCAGGATGTAAAAATCCTTTGTTAGTATCTAGCCTTTGTTCTCCAAAATAGTTGTGAATAGACCTCAAAGACAAGTACCCATCCTTTAAGAACAAGTCAGACAGAAATGTGAATTCAATGCAGCACTCCACAAGTCAGTGCTTGTATAACAGATTTACTGACCTTACTTTTGGCTTTGATGGCTTCCAAAAAAGTTGATTTATGATGAGAATGCCAATACCTGGTGATGATGTTTTGCAGTTTCTTAGTCCAGGAAATGTTCATAGATGTTATTTCCAAGAATGGTCCAGTTCCTCCAAGCAGAAACACATGAAAATCCACAAAAAACTAAACTACTGACAGAGACAAACACATACAGCCAGCCACACAGGCTCTAGTCTATATCAAGGGTTAAAAGGGTTAAACCTTTTATTACATGCAGAACTCCTTATGTAACCTATGCCCTTTGATGCCTTTGCTCTAAGCTCTGTATAGATCAAATGATACACCCCTTTAAAGAGCACATTCAGTAGTATGTTAGCTCCATTGTGAACAAACAGAGCAATACCCCTGTAGGTAAGCATTGGTATGAGTGTCCTGGGTCTGATCTCTGCACTTTTAATTCCATGAGTATTGATCACATCACCCTTCACCAAGGGGAAATGGCAGAACCAGAAGTTTTCTTCAAGCTGAAAGCAGCCTCATTTGAAGTTGGGAGTCTGTGTCCCCCAGTGCTTAAATGAAGACTGTGGCATTGTCTCCTACCTATGACATCTGCTCTAGCCATTGTAGTCTTTATATTAATAATTAGTCTCTGTGCTTTCTCTATCTATGACTAGTAATCACATTGGTTTGTATTTAATGTTACTGTTTTAGTTTCTCTTTTTTCTCTCTAGGTTTATGTCTTCTGGATTGTGGCCTTTGTGAGTCTGTTTTCCTTATCATAGAGTCCTAGAGGAAAAAGGTATGCCAACAATGCAGCGACAGCATTACACAGAATACAGTACAGCGACACAACCAGTTCGACATCCACATTATCAAATGGGTCATCGGAGTGCTGTAGAGTTACAGCACGGTGCCGGTGTTGCCCTCTCTCACCAGTAAACACCCCCTCCCCCCCAGAGTTGATTTTATAAAAGTTCAGGGAGTGCAGGGGGGAAGCCCCCTGCAAACACTCTAAATGTGCCCCAGTGCTTGGGGCACCATGTCGGTCAGTCAGTCAACACATTTGCCAGATGACATGGTAGCAGTCGGCAAATTAGTGTCATTGTACTGTCCTTCAACAACTTTGTTGTCTAACCTGCTTGGTGGAACCGAGGAAAAATAATACTATAATCTTTAATAAGTAAGTCTTGACTATTGATTATATTTTTTTCTGCCACAATTTATAAGCGCTAGCAAGGAGAGTCTATGCTCCTGCTGGTTTTGGTTATTGATAGTATCCTACAACACTTTCTCACTGGAGGTTATTAGTTATTTAGTTTTTTCTAATCTATCAATTTTTTGTAATCTATCAATTTAAATTTTGTATGTCTGGACTTCTTGGGGTTATTTGTAATGTGCTATAATTTCTTGATTCCATTATTTAAGTGCATTTCTTTAAGAAACACCTTTAAAATGGGAGCAAACAGACTGTTACCCTGCCCCCTGATGAATAATCAGTGTGATTCAAAGTGCCGGGGTAGTTCTGTGCATCTCTTTGCATCTGGCTCCATTAAAACTAGCCCTATGCATTGCAACCTGAATCCTTGCATCTTTATTTTGTTTCTGTACCACACTTTACCTGTTTCCAGCACAGAAAAGGCCACACACCCTTTGCAGTCTTGGACTAATCATTTTTGATTTGAGATGGCAAATTTGCATATTCATATCCAGGCACATGAATAACTTCGGTGACTTTGTTACAATACTGTTATTTCAATAACTGCAGACTAATTGCACATGTTCACTCAAGCCCCATTTCATGCAAACAGTTTTCAAAGGCACGAATTTAGCAGAGCCAAAGGTGCCATCTTGAAAACTGGCTCAACGCAGTAACTTTTTACAACAGTTCCAAACTTGTACCTGATGCCGCCAAACATTCCTGGGGCCACAAAAGAACTCCAAATCCTGGATGAGCCCCAGTGTAGCCCCTCTTATAGGGACAAGGGGTATAAATCTATTGTATAAATATGGTATAAATACAGTATGGATGAGACCATACACATATATTGTCCATTGACTTGACCTCTGAGCAGTTTGGGACCTCTAGGCACTCAGGAACACGTCAGGGCTCTTGGACTACAAAGCAAGTGGGTTAGAGCACAGAACAACTTTCCAACATGAAGATAATGTCCAAGCGTGGGATAAACTTCATAACAGGATCCTTTTTATTTACTAGAAGCTCATGAGCACTTATGCGCCCCATGGGAAATGCTGCAATCTCACACTGTCTTAAACACTCACTGTCCATAAGCAGTCTCTGAACCCCATTCATCAAGGGGTGAAGGTAAAGGCACTGTTCCATCTGTACTTTCCACTCCTTTTAAATTGCCGGGGTTGTGCCAACAACCCCATGGGGCACATAGGTACAGCTTTGTAATTAATCTTCACACACTGAAACACATTTTATCTCCTACTGGTAACTAAACCAGGACCGCACACAGCTGCCAGGACCCCTGTAGCCTCGACCCATAATAGGGATCCAGTATTCAGAACATATTGCTCCTCTTGCATGTTACCACAGGGGCAGTTTATTCTGTACCTAGTCTGAGCATTAGGCTTGACCTTGCACAGTCCTTCTTTTGCAGCAAAGGGGTATTTCACTCCTTAGAGCTACCTGGGGAATAGACCAACCGCATCTTCCCCTAAACCCAGTAACAGTTTCCCTCTACCTATCCTCAGAGATCATACATGGTATGAGCCCTTAGCTTCATAAATGCTCTACATGCTCTCCTGGCAGACTAAATATTGGTAACCATGGGGACTGTTTCCCCACACAATTTACATACAGTAACTAAGAGAGATATACACTCCCTGGAGGTCGGAGGATGCCACCAATAATGCCTCCCACTCTTCCCCAAGCACTGACACCCATGGACAGATATTCCAGATCCACCCTGGTACTTCTTAAGGCTTCATCTCCACATTAGGGGAATCACAATTTAGAAGCTAGGAGAGCCAGATGCCCTGTGGGGGTCCAAGGCTGCCATAGGTGCTACCTCTCCCCCTCTCCCAAGACTTGACCCTTGTGAGTAGAGGGTTCCAGACTGAGTTAATGCTACAAGGGCATACTTCCACCCCCTCCTGCCTACTACTGGGAAGGGGAGCCTGCTGGGTGCCCTTTGCAGTTCTGATATTAAACAGTTCTATATCACCTCCATTTCTCTACTGGCACATTGCTGTTAGTTCTTCAGATGTCTCCTTGTCATCTTTTCTCTCAGCCTCTAATTTGATAATTGCATGGGACATTCTCTCCTCTTGGGGTCCTTGAGAATGGCACCTGCCACGATACCAGCTAAATGGTTCTGGGCTTTCCACACAGGAACAGAGGATCAGTAAGGAAAGTAAGCATACATGCCTGGCCATCACCGCCCCAAACTGAAGCAACTTTATTTATTTTAGTTATTTATTTATTTGATAACCAGGTAGGTACACTGACTCAAGGGACTGTTTTTAGGAACAACCCAGGCCATCTAGATTGCACGTACAATACATGAGATTCAGCATACAGTACATTAGTATCAACATGCAAGTGGAGGTGATAGATACAGTCCGACAATTCTTATAGATAATCAGTACATTAGAATCAACATACAAGTGGAAGTGATACAAACAGTCTGGCAATTTATACAAATAAAAAACAATGCAAAGGCATGCGATTGGGTAACCCAGTCAGGTAGTGTGAGAAAGCAAACTAAAACCAGCAATTGGCTAATATGTACTGTTGTAGCTTAGCAAGAAATGAACAAACAATGAGTCTATGGAATTGGGAAACTTTGCCCCCACCCCATGTCAGAAAAGACACCTGCAAACTGTGGTGGTTAAGAGGGTATTTTTAAAATGTGATTTGAAGAGGTGGGAAGTGCCTAGTGAGTGAAGCTTGGCCAGGAAGCCATTCCAGAGCCTGGGGGCAGCAATGAAGAAGACCCTCTGCCCCTTCTCGGTTGCAATCCGAGGATGGTCAAGGACACCTTTAGAGGAAGACCTAAGTTCATGTGTGCTAGACTTAATACATAGGAGTCTTGTTAGAGGGGAGCTAATCCCATCACAAAGAGACTTATTAATAAGGATATCCATGAGGTAGTCACGGCAGGCCTAGGGAGATGTCCAACCAAGCCTCTAGTAAAGGGAGCAGTGGTCAGTGTAGAAGGGGTCAAGTGCGACAAACTTGCAGATGCTGTTGAAGGTAGTATTGAGTCATGCAAGGTACCAATTTGAGGTCTGGAAGAAGACAGAAGAGCAGTGATCCAGGAAGGGTAGAAGTGTGCCATGAGAAATAGCCACATGCACCTCAGGGGACATAAGATGCATTACGCGGTAGCAGGCACACAGTTTCTGGTTCACGTGCTTGACTACTTGCCCAATGTGATCTGCGAAGGTTAGGGAGGGATCGGGGTGACCCCCAGGTATTTGACAGTACTTACTTGTTCAAGGGAGGCCCCATCAGGAGCCCAAATTCTCGGGAGATATTTTGCCCTACAGCGTATTTGGCAAACCTTGATTTGGACCCGAAAAGCATTGCCTTCATTTTTTGGCATGAACAAGCAATCTGTTCCTGCAGCTCTCTCAGCTACAGTCAGCTGGATTCTTCCCTCGGGGAGGAGTCTGGAGCAGTTCATCTGGCCCCACCCAATGAGACTCCAGGGAATTAACCCTTCTGAGGATTCTAAACAGGTGTCATAGACCTACATAAGGAGCTGGAGCTGAGCTCCTTATAAGGGCTACAGTAGAAACTCCAAATTTCAAGTTCCATTAGAAAAACTGTGCAGAATGTTGTCCATAAAAAGAAAACAATTGAAAATGCAGTTTTTCACGTCAGTGTTTATCCAGGTGCACTTAAATATGGCTCATTTGGTGATATGAAATTAATTTCAGTAAATAAGTACATTACAAACCCTGTTGATTAGATCAAAATTATTGTCCCCTTTAAGGTGCTGTACTGTATAATAGAACTGGATGGTTCTTACTGGGGCCTTCTCCAGGGAGCACCACTGTGATGTAGTCTCTTCATTAAACTGAATCTCCCTTGAAGGGAGACTGAGTTATCTCTTACTTTGTCTTGTTTATAAAATGACAAGAGACTCTTCCCCTCCTAGTCTGCAAGGTATTCTTGAACCAAAGCTTCATAGGAGATTCCATCACTCTTTGGTTAGTACTCTGTTAGAAGGCCCCAAGGCTAAGTCCGGCTCAGGTCAGAGGCTTTTGCCATCACAGCCCCATACCTCTGGAACAAACTTCCTCATGAGGTTCAAACCTGTATCACCTTTGCTGCCTTTTAGAAAGGTCATAAGGCTTACCTCCTCGGTGTAGTCAGTACACTTGTAATTGCTGAGGATACTTCATCATATGTGGCCAAATCCTTACTCTGTATTCATCATCCATATCTTTAGTATTGATTTTCACGCTGTATGTTGTCATAACTCTAAGTATCTAACCATTTTGCTATGTTATCCTGTTTCTGCACCTAGTTTACCAAATTATTGTCCTTTAATGTATGCCAGTATGCCAAATGTTTGTTTCTTTCTTGTAATTAACTCTGGGTCACCCCTGAAAAGGGACTTTTTCTCTCAGTGGGCCTACATAGTCATCACAATTACATAAATAGATTACAATTATTACAGTTACCACTAAATTACACCCTTATTGGCAGTAGGGTTACCACCTTTTAAGAAGCCCAAGTTGGACATTTCTTAGTGAATCACAATTCTTCGCAGAACAATATGTAACATAGACCAATGCAACAGACTTGTTTTCTCTATAGAATCAGATTTAAGACTCAGAGTTGTCATTTTTTAGTAGTTCCTATTGTTTTTTATTTTAAGGTATTTTAGTTAAGGTGTTCTAGTGTTCTGCAACATTTAGAAGAAAGTTAGAAAAAATGTTTTCTACCAAAACATCAGGACATGTAGTATTTTTCACAGTTTTGCAGGATATCCTAGATAGATTCTGCCAGAGGCTTGGCAGAGAACACCAGGAGGAAGGAGTGCTGTGTGACTGAACTTCTCTACTGGGACTAAAGAAGTATAACTCTTTTACTGGGACCTTTAATTTAGGGTAGAAAACACAAACAAAAAAAAATCAGTGTGTTTGTCTGAGTTAGCTGAAGTGAAAGGTTATCTGAGCAGTCATCTAGGTGTAAATCTCAGGTGGCTGAAGGGGATTGTTATCTTTGCTATTTAATTACACGTAGAGCGATCTAATAAGTAGGGGGAGTGGATAAGTTAGAAGGAAGCTAGATTTAAACACTGCCCTAGATAGATTCTGCCAGAGGCTTGGCAGAGAACACCAGGAGAAAGGAGTGCTGTGTGACTGGACTTTTCTGCTGGGACTAAAGAAGTACAACTCTTCTACTGGGACCTTCAATTTAGGGTAAAAAAAAAAAAAAGTTAGTGTGTTTGTCTGAGTCAGCTGAAGTGAAAGGTTATCTGAGCAGTTATCTAGGTGTAAATCGCAGGTGGCTGAAGGGGATTGTTATCTGTGCAATTTAATTATATGTAGAAAGATCTATTAAGTAGGAGGAGTGGCTTAGTTAGAAGGAAGCTAGATTTAAACACTGCCCTAGACAGATTCTGCCAGGGGCTTTGCAGAGAACACCAAAAGGAAGGAGTGCTGTGTGACTGCACTTCTCTACTTGGACTATATTGCCTCCTTCCTCCCCTCCACCCTCCCACCCAACGCTAGTTCTACTTTTATAGGCACAGGATTTGAGTGACAACAGGAATTTCCTGTTTGTGAGCAGGAAGTGAGTGATCACAGAGCCACCAAAGACTCACCATCCTAGAAGGGCAAGAGTAGCTCTCCCCCCCCCCCAGCTGCTGGAGGTCTGCCTCTGAGCAAGTAAGCGGTCTCCTGAGAAATATAGAATCTTCTTGTCTCAGAACAGGATGATCAGGACCTTAAAGGGCACAGAGGCAGTAAGTAAGTAGGGAGAGAGAAAAAAAACAGAGGAAAGTATAAGGATTCCAAACAATGAAGTGGCCAGAAATAAGACATGATGGGAGTGGTGCAGTGCAGTGGCTGTGGACCAGCAGTCTTCCAGGAGACGTTCTGGAGGATATGGTGTTGTCCCATCTGCAGGCACCTCTCTGGGCTGAGGGAGGAGATTGCTCATCTCCAGGCTGAGTTGGCCAGGATTTGTGGGACCTTCTCTTCCATCCAGGGACCACCAGGGCCACTGCCGTTGCCTCAGAATTTGCCAAGAAGAAGGAGCGGTTTCACCACAGTGGGCTGAGGGAGGATGAGAGTGGTGGAAGAGAGGTGCATCCCTCCAGTGGTACCTCTCTACAATTTCTATGTTATTCTGGCAAGTGTGGTTCCTGTATGGAGGCACCCGCAGTGGAGACCAAGGAGGATGCTGGGAACCTCCACAAGGTAGACCCACAGGAGGGTGGCATGGGACCCCACAGGGGAAGGAAACAACTCCTGGTGGGGGACTCCATTGTTAGGAAGGTAGAACTGGGGGAGGAAGGGGAGAGGTAGGTAAGGTGCCTGCCTGGTGCCACGGCTTGGAGGGACAGGGAGTGAATCCTCAGGATCACCAGAGCAGCTGCACAGGGGAGGGAGCTGGATGTCATTGTCCACCTAGGGACAAATGACCTGGCTAAGAAAGGGATTACAGCAGTGCAGGAAGAGTTTGTGGAGTTGGGGAGGGGCCTTAGACAAGTAGCATGCACGGTAACCTTCTTGGAGGTACTGCCTGTCTATGGCGTAGGTGAGGCTAGGGTACTCCACACCATGGAATTCAATCAGTGGTTGAAAAACTGGTGCAGAGCTCAGGGATTTGGCTTCATTGGGGACTGGGGGTCCACCTGGAGTGATGCAGGCCTATACTGGCATGATGGGCTGCATCTGTCCAGGAAGGGAACCAGGATCCTAGGTGATAGGTTTAAATGCTTCATTGGCAAGTATTTAAACTAGCCAAGGGGGGAGGCACTGGAAAGGAGCAGGGAAATCCTAGCCCCCCAAAAAAGTCAGGGTAGTAAGTGAGGTAAACACCAAGACAGAGATGTCGATACGGAGAAGGGCTAGGGTAAATGGAGAAAGGGACAAAGGCAATAAGGACAGGGATGGGGCAAAAAGGAGTAAGGCCATCAGGAAATGGAGGGTAATGAGTACCAATGCCCATAGTCTGGGCAACAAGCTCCCTGAACTGGTGGCCTTGATGGAAGAGGGATGCCTGGATATCGTAACAGTCACAGAAACATGGTACACAGAGAACCATGACTGGGATGTTGACATGCCAGGGTACATAACCTACAGGAGAAGGGAGGGAGGGGAGAAGAGGGGGAGGAGTAGCTCTCTATGTAAAGGAAGGGATAAAAGCAACTGAACAAAAGAGTAAACAGGAAGGAGAGGAGGTACTATGGGTCACCTTAGACTGGAAATGGCACCACAATCCGCACAGGGGTCATATACAGACCCCCATGTCAGGGGGAAGGAATGGACAAGGATATGATAGAAGGCATTCTTAGGATGGCAAAAAAAAGGGGAGATACTGTTGATGGGTGACCTGAATATGCCAGATGTTAACTGGAGCACATTTGCTGTAGCCACATACAAGAGCAGGGCCATTCTCGATGCCCTACAGGTGGCAGGCCTCAGACAGCTAGTTTCAGAACCCACTCATGAGGGAGCAATCTTAGACCTTGTACTTTCAAATGGGGACAGTGAGAGGATCTCAGATCTAGAAGTGGGTTGCCATCTGGGAACAAGTGACCATCAAACAGTGTAGTTCATGATAAACTCAGCTACAGAGTCAAGCCATATAAAAGTGAGGGTACTGTACTTCAGGAGGGCTGACTTTGGCAAGATGGGAGAGTGCCTTAGAAAAACACTAGCAAACAGGCTAGAAGGAGGGGTGGAGCAACAATGGGATAACATGAAAACTTCCATCACAGAGGCAACAAGCCTTTGTGTCAAGCAAATAAACAAATCAAAATGAAAGAAAGTCACTATGGTTCTCAAAAGAGGTGGCAGGGAAAGTCAGGGAGAAAAAGATAGCATTCAGGAAGTATAAGGAAACACAGAAGGAGAAGGACAGAGAGCTGTACCAGTTAAGGCAGAAGAAAACAGGGAGGGAAGTCAGAATAGCAAAGGCCCAAACTGAGGAAAAGATAGCCAACTCGGTTAAGAAGGGGGATAAAAACTTTTATAGGTACATCAGGGAGTGTAGAAAGACAAAGGGAGGGATAGTGAGGCTGAATAGAATGGATGGTGGTGGGCAGAGAGGGACAGTGAAAACAAGGGATACTGAAGGAATACTTCTGCTCAGTATTCACAAAAGAGGAGGAGGGGAAGGTGCCTAATCCAATTAACAGAAGCACTCTGGATAGTGGGGTCGATTCCAGTCCTTTCACAGAAGAAAGGGTTCTGAAAGAACTCCTAAAACTGAAGGTGGACAAACAAATGGGGCCTGATGGAATTCACCCCAGAATTCTAAAAGAATTAAGGGGAGAAATAGTGAAACCACTGACTACCCTTTTTAACAAATCATGGGAGGATGGTGTGGTACCTGAGGACTGGAGGAAGGCAGATGTGATTCCCCTTCACAAAAGTGGGACCAAGACAGAGGCAGAAAACTACAGACCTGTCAGTTTGACCTTTGTGGTAGGTAAAGTGATGGAATCACTTCTGAAGAAAATAATTGTTGCGTACCTAGTGGCCAGTGGGACACAGGACCCAAGGCAGCATGGTTTCACAGCGGGAAGGTCATGTCAGATGAATCTAATTGATTTCTTTGACTGGGTGACCAAAATAGTAGACCAGGGCGAGGCTGTGGACATGGCCTACCTAGACTTTAGCAAGGCATTTGACACAGTACCACACAAAAGATTAATAGTCAAATTAACCAGCCTGGGAGTGGGTCCCAGGGTGGTAGCCTGGGTAAAACACTGGCTGACCAACAGGACACAGAAGGTAATTGTAAATGGAGTCCACTCTGAAGAAAGAAGGGTTACTAGTGGGGTACCACAGGGTTCAGTATTGGGTCGAGTCCTTTTTAATGTCTCTATAAGTGACATTGCAGAGGGACTGGAAGGAAAAGTATGCCTCTTTGCAGATGACAAAGATCTGCAACAGGGTTGATACACAAGGACGCATGGAAAGGATCAGAAGGGACTTGGCAAGATTGGAGGAATGGTCAGAAGTATGGCAGCTTGGATTCAATGCAAAGAAGTGCAAAATAATACACCTGGGAAACAAAAACCCAGGGGAAGATTACACACTGGGGGGAGAGGTAGGAACAACAACAAAAATGGAAAAGGACCTGGGAGTAATCATATCAGATGACCTTAAGGTTAGCAAGCAATGTGAGCAGTCAGTAGAGATGGCTGGGGGTATACTGGGATGTATACGGAGAGAGACATCACCAGACGAAAACAGGAAGTTGTTATCCCCCCTGTACAGACAGTTGGTGAGACCCCATCTGGAGTACTGCATCCAGTTCTGGAGACCCCATCTCCACAAGCAAATAGACAGCATAGAGGCAGTCCAGAGGAGGGCAACTAAAATTTTGCAGGGTCTGCAAGAGAAGCCATATGAGGAGAGACTAAAGGAGCTTAATATGTATACCCTTGAGGAAAGGAAGGAGAGGGGAGACATGATAGAAACTTTTAAGTACCTCAGTGGAATCAACAAAGTCCAAGAGGGTAGCATCTTTCAGAAAAAGAGATGTGCAAGAACAAGGGGACACAATTTAAAGATAGAGGAGGGGGCAGTTCGGGGCAACATGAGGAAGTATTTTTTCACAGAGAGGGTGGTGGATGCATGGAACAGCCTTCCTGAGGAAGTTGTGGGATCTAAAACTGTGGGAGAATTCAAGAATACATGGGACAGACATAAGGCAATTCTTGTGGGGGGTAAGAAGAAATAAGCTGTTGGTTAACTAGGATCTGCAGCTTATTCTGTAGGTAGGGAAATGGGCAGACTAGGTGGGCCAAGCAGTCCTTATCTGCCATCAAAGTTTATGTTTCGATGATACAGCTGTCCAAATCAGGACTGTTCTGCAAAAATCAGGGCAGGTGGTAACCCTAGTCAGCAGTCTCATGAGAAGCAAAGGACTGAATGAGCATGGAATCTGAACTACCCTTTCACCTACATGGTGCTCCCTGTATGACTGGGTTCAGTCACATCGGCCAGGAGGCATAGGGACATTTGAACTGTGAATGTGATTGTGATTGCTGTACCTTTTATGCTGATAAACAGATGGCTTCAGTCTCAACTGCTGTCAATCCAACACCTTTCCTGAGCACTAAAATATAAAATAAAATGTATTAGTATTGGCCTCCCCATGCTAGCTATACATGGAGTGTCTAATTCAACATTGGTCAGGATTCACCTGCAGAACAGCAGACAAAGCACAGTCATGTCAGATACTGAACCCCTCAGTGAATACACATGGTAACATTCTATGCAGTGAAAACTAATTATCACGAACCTGCCATAGTAGAAACAGTGATTTTATTTAGGATGGCTTGACTAAACAGTAAAAGGCCACAGGCCAATCAACATGTCGAACATCAGATAAAAGAATTTATTTATTTTATTTAGTTTTTGTTAACTGGGTGGGTGCACTAGCCATAGAGATGACTATTTTCAGGCACGACCTGGGAGGTTACAGAGCAATTACAGAAATACAACAGCAGGTAATACAGTAAGGTACAAACAAGGTGTTACACATCAGGTTATACAGCATGAATAAAGTACAGTGTTCAGAGCAGGGTATAGAACATAGTTTCAGTCAGCAGCATTGGGACAAGGATAATTGCAGGTAGGTCAAAAACAGTAAAATCATAGTCTTGTAGGGAAAACTGAGACATCTAGCAAAAAACTAAGTATAAAACAGTTAGCAAGTAAACCCCAGGGGGAGACATTTAGTACAGATCAAACAGATTGAGACAATAACAGATAAGTTCAAAAGGGGGAAGGAATAGGGGACTGGAAGTTGAGATAGGTTGAGATTTGAAACAGGGTAATGCTTAGAGAAAGGGGCTTGGAGTAGACATACAGAGGAAGGTGAGAAAGGTGACAGGGTGAGGGAGGAATAGTATCCCGAAATGTATATTAGCAGTAACCAGGTTAAGAGCATAACAGAGAGGAGAACAGAGTGCCAAGGAGGCTTAAAGCAGGAGCACTGACAAGATGAGGTAGCGGTGGAGCACTTTTTTAAAGGCGTAGTGTGAGGATGCTAGGCAGACATCAAACGGGAGGGAGTTCCACTGCTGGGGAGCATGTAGGGCAAAAGCACTAGAACCGTTGGTCATTTTGCATTTTGGCATGCATAGGAGAGATTTGTCAGCCGCATGCAGGCCATAGTTGGGGGACTGGGGAGTGAGCAGTTCTGCCAGTGTTAAGGGAATTGAGTCCTCACAAAATTATCAGCTGTGGAGCAGAGGAAGTGAAGTCTGGTTGCACTGGGAGATAGCCAATTAAGATCCAAGTATAGGAGTCAATGGTGTTTCAGCCTTTGGAGAGGGGAAGCGTACCTACAGATATTGTTGTAGGTAACATCCCATCTATGAAGGTTAGATTTAGGCTTGGCAGCATATGTAGCTACCCCAGAGGTCAGGGTAGGCAGAAGTATACCTCAGCCAGTAGCCAATCTTGCCAAGGGGGTTAGTGCATAGCTAGTCCAATATGAAATGCCTAGTTTAGAGTTTGCAGATTTGTATGTGTTCTGTATGTGCAGTTCAAAGTTTAAGGATTGGTCTAAGGTTACCCCTAGGTACTTAAACGAGGTCACAAAGCCAATGGGTGAGCCATCAAGGCAGGAGACCCTAAAGCCATGTTAGCATGTTTTGAGCCTTGAAAGGGTTCTAAATAGCATGGACTGGGTCGTAACCTCATTAAGAACATGTTTGTCAGATAGCCAGGTTTGAGTGCATTGGAAGTCTGAGGAGTGCTGTAAATTGATGTAAGATATGTTTTTCGCATTGGTGTATAGGACTATTATTTTTATTTATTTTTATTTTTGTTTAGTTTTTGTTGACCAGGTAAGTGCACTAGACAAATTCTGACTATTTTCAGGCACGTCCCGGGGAGGGGGATACAGATGAATGCCAACTGACCTTGAACCAGATTAAGCTGTTGGTGGTATTTTTAGTGAATGGGGGGAAATTTTGGCCAGGCCACCAGGAATATCCCCCTACTCTTCTCGAGAAATGCCATGGGATCTTTAACATCCACCTGAACTACCACCAGAACAGGCAGATGGGACCTCGGTTTAATGTCTCATCCGAAAGATGGCACCTCAGGAGTGCAGCACCCCCCTCATGCTGCACTACAGTGTCAGTATTGGGACAGTAACCCAAGTGCCTGGTGTGGGGTTAGAACCCACAGCCTTCTGATCTCCCAGCCTCAGAGGCGAGTATGCTACCAGCTGAGCCACTGACACTGCTATATCATCAGCAAAGAGTAGGGAGGCAGTGGAGGAGAGATGAGAGGAGATATTATTGATAAATATCGAGAAAAGAAGTGATCCCAGAATGGAGCCTTGGGGTACTCCAATATTCACTGTTGCCTGATCCGAGTAGGTTGAACTGAACTTAATGACTTGGATCCTGTTAAACAGGTAACTACAGAACCAGTTGACTACATCTGATGCAAAGCCCATAGTTTTTAAGGTGGCAAGGAGAAGGGAGTGGTCCACCAGGTCACAGATCTTTGTCATATCTCTGAAAACAGCCCCAGTTAGAAGACCTGAGTCCATAGCAGTGAGAGTGTCAGTAGTAAATTTAAGCAAGGCAGTGGTGGTGCTATGCCCTTTGCAAAAGCCATGCTGGGCAGTAGATAGGGGGTCATTTGTAAGAAGGAATTCTAGGGTTTGTGTGGCAACTAGTTTTTCTGAGATTTTGCTTAGTACCGACAGAATGGTTATGGGACTGTAGTTGTATGGGTCTTTGTGGTCACCTTTGTTAAAAACAGGGGTGACTCGCGCTGTCTTCCAGATGTCAGAAACGCAACTTTGACACAGGGAGAGAGAGTACAAATTCTGGTCAGAGGGGCAGCAATGAGGAGGGCAGCTAGTTTTAGTAGCCTGGGTTCAATGCTATTACAGCCTGTGGCAGTACTATATCGATATTCCAAACCAATTAGTCATAAGCTGTTGGATCATCAGAGCCACTGCTTTCTTCTATAGCTAATTGTATTCAATGACTTATACTGTTATTTTTGCATAATCATCTAAATGAACAGCTTTCTATACGCTAGGGTACAATGGTTTTGTTTTTTTACCCAGAACAACACAAGAGAGATACAGCCTACTAAAGGTTGTAATGTGTCTTTTACGGCTGCTGTATCAGCAAATGCCATTTTGTCATCATCTATTGGCCAGGAATGGTTAGTCACCAACTGTCATTTTATTCTCAATGTACCTTCTAGAGGTTAATTTGAATCCAGGATCTCTGGTCTGAAACACAATACGTACAGTGCTGTTTTCAGTGAACTAAAAGAGTTGCTTCACTGGTAGGTCTGTATTATAGTCAGTAACATCCATTTTAGGACCATATATCATCCAAGTTTAACTGCTTGGGTGGATTTAAGCACTCAAGGGTCAAGTGACTTTTGACTTGCTAAGCATGATATAGTGGCTGTTAGAACTCTGTAGCTCACAGTTCTGTGCACTAACCACTGGGACACACAGCCTTTCTAATCATATTATAACATGTTTGTCAGCAGAATACCCAAGTGACGCAGGAATCTGCAGAATAACTGAACTCTATTGTTAAGTTTTAGAAAGACTTTTTTGTTGCAGGAAGTGTTATCGTATAGATAAGGTGTCCCTGAAAAGCTACTGAGCGATCATTACTTTGTTCAACAGATAAAGAGAATAACTGTGTTAAACCCATTTTCATGGTAGTACAAAATTTAACTAATTCTTCCCCATTTTGGGCTGTACCACACATTGGGAATTGCTATCTGTTGGCACTTGCTCCTACAGAATTGTGTCAGTATGATTATACAAAGCTTTATCATTTACTACTGTGCCTTCACCTGCTGCTGTTGCCACTGCCACATCATGCACCCTGGGGAAACAGATGCACAATCTGGCACTGATAAACAGTATCTACAGAACAAAGGGCTGAGCAGGCCAGTCTTATAGAAAGGGTAAATAATCCCCCAAGCATTTACACCCCAAGGTCAATGAAGGTTACACCTTTCATTCTATGGTGCTAGTTGTAGTAGTGGAAGTAGTATGTCTCAATTTGATTGCATTTATCAGATGTTCAAAGAGCTGAACACAAAATATCCAATAAATAACACAAAAAATTATACAAATGACGCAGCAACTGATGAATAAACAAATCCAATCAAACACAGATTACAGAATTAGTTTTTCAGCCAGACAGGAATGCCTACATGTTAAGATATTTTTTGAGGTGGCTTTTAAAGATATATGAGGAATGTGTGGACTGGATCTCAGATGAGAGACTTCCAGAGGACAGGGGCTGCCATGATAAAAACCCAGTCTATTGTGGACATCAAACAAGAGGGTGGCACTCCAGGTGCCCCTGTTCTCTGGGTCTCAATAATTCTATGTAAAAGTTCCTGCTAAACCTACTGCAACATTATATGGTTGAGTCTGTGCCCCCCCCAACAAGAAAGTTTCCCCTTTCTCCAATCCCTGTAGTACCCTCCACCTCCCAAACTCTCTGTCCCAAATTTTCTAACATTTGTTTGATCCTGCCCCCAATACATTATTTCAGGTTGGTCCATCCCCCTCCATTAAAATGAATCACTCCTATTCCCCCAACCCTGTAGAACCCTATTCCCCCCTCACCACCTCTCACCCCTCTGTCACATAGTTATATCTGGTTCATCCTGCCTCCACTAAGTCATATCTGGTTGATAATTGCCCCATCATAACAATTCCCCACTTCCCCTACCCCTGTAGCACTACTCTATCCTCTCCCCACTCAGCTACAGTACCATTGTATGAGTTTGCACTGGAAGTATTAATCAGTTTAATCATGATGATTAATTAAGGATACTGTATTGTCTGGTTGCATCTTTTCTCAAATAGTACTTGTTGCCTGAATAGCTCCTGTGGACTCCTATGGCAGGTGCAAGGATGCTGGGAAGCTTGTCAGGCAAAACAAAAACCTTAAATAAAACGTTTTTGGTAGTAGGACCAAAATGTTATTATTAGTTGTTGTCTGAAGAACATTAACTACTAATAAGCAATTGGTCATCTACCAGCACTGAAGGATTAACTGCTATTCACAACTTTAAAAGTGACAGGAAATGATTTTTACATGTTTAGCTGCTCTCCCAATTTTCCTTTCCATGCTAGGTAAGTATTCTGATATACTTTGATCAATTTTTGATGAATAAATAATCTAGCTTTGAGGTGCCCTTAGATCTACTGTACATAGATTGCCACTCTCATTAGCAGCTACTGTTCTTTCTTTTCGTATATCTCAAGCATTACATGGCCATTGCATACACCATTCCACCCTTTACAGTACAGTACTTCTGAATGACCTGGAATGGTGTTTCTGATGTCATAGAATGTTCAGGCAGTATGAAAAGAGACCGCTGTAACTGCTGAGAGGAGAAGGACTGGATAGACACTAAAAGAAAACAGGAGGGCATCTAGAGGTGTAAAAAAAATTTTCCTATCACTTTTAATGTCCTTAAGCAACCGTTAGCACTACCAACCGCAATTTAAACCCAGTGTCAGTAGGACTGACACTTAGGCCCTGTCTACACTGGGTCAATTTTAAAAATTTTTTCAAAAATGTTTTAATTTTCATGCCATTGCACTCTGATACTGTGCTTGACTGCTCAAGTCCCCAGGCATGCATACCAGGATACTCGGCATGGTAAGAGACTTGGCAAAAAATCAAAGCATTTTGTTTGTGACCTCATTGTGAGTTCAAGGATGGAAGTAAATCATCCCCTTTTCTTTTTAGCGGCATATAAAAAGCCACAGAAGTGCAGCAGAAGTTGCCTTAAACCGTGTTACAGCATGATTTTCATCCACACTGCTGTTAGCATAGTTTAAGGCAAAAGTGTTCCTCTAAAACCATGCTAAAGCCCTGCACCAATCAAGGTTTTTGCATGGTTTTTAAACATGGTTTTTAGTACAGTTTTACCATGCTACAATCAGGGCACAAGACTTTTAAACCACTTTAACAGAGTTAAAGTAGTTTAAAGCTCAGTAAAAGTGTTAGTGTGGACAGGGTCGTACTTCTGAGGCGCAGATGTGAGTTGTAGTGTGCAAAGTGTGATTACAGACTGGTCAGTGGTGTAGCAGCAGCACAGTGTGCTACCAGCTGGGAGATTGGGGTTCATGTACAAGCTGGAATGACTCCCTCCCCAAGTGTAAGTTTAAGAATGTTTGGAAGGCAAAGTTGCAGTCAGTTGTGTTTTGTTTACTTAGCCAGTTAAAGCCAGCCTGGTGGTAGAGAGGGCTGAGGTACTGTGTCTCTTACCTCTCACTACGCCGGCAACCTGAGTTTGGGAATGAGCTCAGGTTGCCAGGGGTCGTGGGGGGGGGGCTGAGGGCCAGGAGTGGCAGAAGGGGTGGTCAGGCAACTCTCCTGTCTTGAATCAATGAAGGTTGCCTTGGCTCTTGGTTGCCCCCAGGTGGAGGCCTGGGGTAGTGTCAATGCATGAGAGGCACATCATTTGACACAGGGTGGGGGTGGAGGAGCCAAGGTTTCGGGGCCCATGTGCACCTCCACGCATATGCACAACCCAAGTCACCGTGGCTTCTGAGACACATGAACATGGAAATGGGAACCCAAAAGCTTGATGATGTCCCTCACACCTCTCTGGACCCACACCACCACCTGACCACCTTGATGAGATCTGGATATGCACTCTGGGGAGGAAGCTAGCCCTCTTCTCCCAGCTCTACTATGAGGATGAAGTCCAAGGTGGACGAATGTCGAGGTAAGATCAGGGGAAGTGGATGCTCACCTGGGGGGCGTGAGGAGGGTCAGAGCAGTTGCCCAAGGGCTAAAAAGCTCTGTGTAAAAAAAAAATTTAAAAAATTAAAGGGACACTGTCAACCCTTTTTGCATCATATTATTTCTAGTTAAAAATCCACATTTTATGATTGCTTACCTTCTCTAAAATTCATTGATGTTGCTGGTTGTTTTACCTGCCTCCTTTCTCAGTAGCACTGAAATGCACAGTGATGGTGTAATTGTATCCAACCTTGTTTTGTTTCCAGCCCTTGATCAATTCTTATTGCATACATCCTGAGTATTAGGAACACCCTCAAACAGTGCAGCCATTCACAGTGCAATAGATTTCCCCATCTCCCAGTTCATCATGAGTGGCTAGACTGTGTAGGAGGTGTTCCCAAAAAGATGCAGTGGAAGTTGATCAAGGAATGTAAACAAATACATTTTTATGTGGTAACACTAGTATGCTGGTAGGTCTCTTTTTCATTTTTAAAAAGAAAAATTAATCAGAATCCAAGAACCAGCTACAACAGCAATCTCTACAGAATGTGAGTAATCATAAAATGTGTTTCTGAAACTAGGAACAATTTGAGGCCTGAGGTGACTGGCAGCGTCTCTTTAAGCCAATTAAATTGCACTTCTGTAACATGATTTTTCTATAACTGGAAACTGTGCAGAGAAAATGGGCACTGACTTTTTATAATTGTACATGCTTATGGTCACTTGCAAAACATACAAGCGTATTGCTATTGGTTAGAACTGTGAGAGCCCTTGGGGGAGGCTTGGCCATCCTCCACCTGTCACAATTGAGGCTAACAAATCTCCCCCCCAACTCCACCCACTCTCCACTTTTCCCCTCTTTTTCTCTTTGAAATCCTTGCCCAATCACAAGGCTGGAAAATGTAAGGAAGAAGAGGGTTTTCCTTGTGCATATTGTAATTCTTACTAGCAATCTTTCCTGTGCTGTTAATTACCCATATGCAACATTGTTTAGTAATTTGTTTCTAAGGGAAAGGCAAAGATGTTGCACGGTGGTCCCAGTTTTTCCTGACTGTGGCCACCATGTCGACATCCACAACCATTAAACAAAAGCAGCGGCGGGTGCTCAATCCATGGCCGATATCCCCTCCTCCTGACCCAGCCATTAAACAAAACAAGTAGCTGGTGCTCAGTCCCATTGATGGTAACTCCCACCCGACCCAGCCAGTACACAAAACCAGTGGTGGGTGCTTAGCCCCACTGCCAGTATCCCCATCCCACCTAACCCAGTCAGTACACAAAACTGGCACTGGGTGCTCAACCCTGCCACCAGATCCCCCCCTCTCGCCTGACATAGCTGTTAAATAAAAACTGGCGGTGGGTGCTGTTCTCACCACTGGTATGACCCCCTCTCACCTGACTGCCTTTTAAATAAAACCAATAGTGGGTGCTTAATCCTGCCACTGGTATCCCCCCAGTACCCCCTTGACCCATTTCTTAAATCCAGCACCAGGGTGCCAAAATGCCGGTGCCAGTAAACAACATCTCCCAAGCATAGTATGCGACACTGGGGTGCCCAACCTCCAATGCTGCTAAACAAACCTCCAACACTGGAGTGCCCAATCCCCAGTGCCGGCTACCTGTAGCAACTGTAGCAAAGAAAACTATCCCGTATCTTTTTTTTTACACCCTTGAACAAAGAAAACAAACCATCAATGTCTTCTGCCCTTATGCACCACCCCTCACCCCCTCTCAGAACCCACTGGCAAACATCCCCTACTGCTACCTGCTCCAACCCCGAACTGACTGAAGACAAGGCAAGTCCCATTAATGTTTTTTTAATGGGTTTTGAACTTTTCCTCATAACTTTGCCTTTTTTTTAGCATTTTTGCCCAAAATTTTCAACATAACTTTTACCCCACCTCATGAACAAGACAGGTGTAATATTTTAAATACCCTGCAAAACATGTTTTTGCAGTCACAATATGAAATCACCTTTCAGATGGGATTTAAAAAATGATGACAAGCCATTAGGGACATAATTCAGAATCTCTGTCTGTATAGTAAAACATGTACACTATATGGTGAAATACATACATCATATAGTGAAATATATACATTATATAGTGAAATGCATACACAATGTAGTAAACCACATATACTACCTACTGAAATGTATACATCATATAGTGAAATACATATACTGTATACTGAAATGCATATATCATATAAACACATACATTAAATAGTGAAATGCTTACATTATATAGTGAAATATATATATATATATACACTATCTACTGAAATACATATAGAGAGTACTGACAATCCACATACACTATATACTGAAACAAATGTACTATGTACTGAAATATATACACTACCTATTGAAATACATACACTACAAACTGAAAAATCCACATAAACTATCTACTGAAACAAATACTTTACACATTGTAACACATACACTATATATCGGAAAACTCTGCATATACTATATACTGAAGCAAACACGCTACATATTGAAATACATACACTATCTATTGAAATACATACACTACACATTGAAAAATCCACATACACTGTCTACTGAAACAAATACATGATATATTGAAACATCTACACTTCATATTGAAATACATAACTATCTATTGAAAGAAATACACTATGCATTGAAAAATCTGCATACACCATATCCTGAAACAAATACACTATATATTAAAACACTTACCCTATCTATTGAACAATTTTGCATACTCTGTATACTGAAAGAAATATATTACATATTGAAATACATGCACAGTATAGTTAAAAAATCCACATGCACTATATACTGAAACAAATAAACTATATACTGAAATGGACTACATTCTGAAACTACCCATTCCCCAAGCCCCTCCCCCTTGAATGGCCTGCCCCTGCACTCATTTCCTGTTGCATTCAGTTAGCTGCTGGCTTGATGAGAGGATGTCTAAAACTGCAGAGCAGAAGGTAAACAAAACAGGGCTATCTCGTATTCTAATTCTTTATGGGGTTTTCCATCTTTTTTTTTGCTTACACACCTTTAATCAAATTTCAGAACATTGTGATGTAACGAGAAACTTTTAGAACTAATTTAAAATGCCATAGTTTATTCTTTTAAATAAGTGCTGCCCTCATTTACTGTTAAAACACATTTGTATAGGAAGCTAATATTCCTAACATAAACAAAGGGGCTGCAAGCACTTTTCCAAGTTAAATATTTCGTCAGATCTATGTGTAATTAATTACGGTGTTAGTTCAGCAACTTATCTAAGCTGAATGCTTGGAAAGCACTGCAGAAACTGTAACAGTGTAAGCCAAAAGCTTTGCTAGTTTGTACTCTATGGACTATGTTTTGATTTAGTTTTTGTTTAATAAAAGTTTCTTGGTTAAGAAACAAAAATATATATTTTTGCTGCAATCCCTCAGTGCCCAATTCTCATCAGGAGCTTAGCTTGCGTATGCATATCATTTGCATATCTCTATGCTAAATAACTTTACTGTGATGCCTCACTGGAGGCACTCGTAGTCTGTTTTGGGGTTTGAGATTCTCAAACTGTGTTTTATTTCTATTTTTTTCCATTGAGATTTTAATTTCCTTAGTCCCCCTGCGACCCCCTTGCCCAATGACATCTCCAGCACAATCACCTACCATCTCCAGGACTTACCTGCTCTGAGATCCCCTCCCCCATACACACATACACACTTGTGTTGGGGCCAGGAGGAGAAGGACCTTTGACAAGGAGACACATATTCAGATAGGAGCAGAGTCTGGTTAGTAGTGCAGAATCTGAAGCAGGTTGTTGGATCATTCTTCCATTAGGGGGTTTCTACATTTGGTTTCATCCCCTGGCAGCCAAGCATGCAATGATGCAATTGCATATAGAGGCACATGCTTGCTTTGTGCCTGCCTGAGCCCTGCCCCTTAGGCAACTTCACTGCCCTACCAGCCCTCCTCGGCTAGGTGGATGTTGAAGAGCAAGGTGGTCAGACTCCCCCTCCCTGAGAGGAGAGCATTCCCCGAGATGTTAAATCATATCTCCCCCCAGTTAACCCTTGTGCAACCCAGATCCACCCCCACAACTGGGCCACTGGCATGGGAGGCAGTACAGGTACCACCAAGCTGCTAGGACAGCCCACCCACCAGACTGTGTTTTTATAAGTAAATAAAGACAGCATTCAGATGAAAGAAGAAAAAAAAACTATTTTAACTAGTTTGTTATAAACGTTTTAAGTCATGTCACAATTTTTGAAATCAGATAAAGGTTTTGCAAGCAAAATAAGATAAAACAATACATAAAGAGTTAGATAAGTTAATCCTTTTATGTTTACTTTCTGCATCTTAAGAGGCATCGGCCAGGATTTTTAGTCAATTAGGGCCCCATTTTCAGAAGGTTAGCGCAGTGCTAAACATTACACTGTGGGAACAGCATGGTTGGATTAGTGTCATATTCAGCATCCCCTGATGCTACCCTGATCATGTGCATGTGCATATGTACTACTATGGCCATGCAAATGAGTAATCCTCTCCTGCATACAGAGAACAGTGCTATGTAAAAGGTTTCCTTCTTAGTGACCGTCAGTACCTCCTCCACATTTTATACTCTGCCTCTAGGTTTCTATGCCCTAGATGCTTGATTCTGCACTTTCTGGCTTTGAACCTGAGCTGCCATGTCCAGTACCACTCTTCAAGTTTTCTAAGGTCCCTATACATTCTCTCCATCTGCACCTATCAACACTATTACAGATTGTGGTGTCATCTGCAAAAAGGCACATCTGCCCGTCCAGTTCTTCTGTAATGCCACTTATAAAGACATTGAAGAGGACTTGTCCCATTACTGAGCCCTCTGGCACCCTACTGGTCACTCTCTCCTCACTGGAGTGAGTGCCATTTACCACCACTTTCTGTGGCTGTGTGCTATCCTAGGTGCAGCACTTAGGAATGCACAACACTAATGACTGGCTCTGAAAATGGGGGCCCACGTACCACTGTAACAGGATTAGCACTGCGCTGTGATAAGCATGGCTGGTATTATTTTAAAAAGCATTCTTCTGTGCAGTGCTAACCTGTTAGTGTGGCACTATTTTTTTTAACACAGGATTACTAATTGCATTCAGGTGCCCATACAACTGGGAGTTACTCTAATGCATATAAGGTGTACAGGTATATTAAATGCTTTCTGGAAGTGCTAACACACTGCCTGGTTAGTGCTAGTTAATGATTCTGGGAATTTTGTTTTAACTGCACAAATGCAGCTTGCCAGCAACCTCCTTCACATGCACACACACACACACACACTGTCAGTTCTGGACACAATAAGAAAAATATAATTCCTTGGTAGTCTGGTGGTCCCCCACTCACCTAATCCAGGTAGAGCTAGAATATTTATACCTCATTCCTACTGCTGTTATACTATACACATTTCTCAGCCAGTCTGGTGCTGGAGAAAACAAGTTTCAACATTAACGACTGGCTGGAAAATAACTAAAAATGCTAAATTTTGCATTGAGCCATCAGAGGGAAAGGGCTACTAAACAGTAGAGCTTCAGTGAAGACTTTTGGGCGAAAAATACTGGGGACAAGCTGGGTGCCTTTTTCAGCAACCAGCAAGCTGTCGCGGGAACCCTGTACATGTTAATTTTGGTTGAGGACAGTGGCTCCTGCTAATGGGGAGGTGCCAGAAAGCTCCCAAGAGGAAAGAACTTTGGCTTCTGAGTTCAGTTCGGTGGGCGTCCCTCCACAGGTAGGGGGTCTCCCGCCCCTAGGGAGAAAGTGGGGCTGTAGGGCTGTGAAGGGGGCTGCCTGGTGGCTGCCAGAGGTCTGTCCCCCAGAGCTGGTTGTGCCTTTCCCCATCTAGAGAGAAAAGAGAGGATTTTGAGGGCAGCTCTGCAAAGATGGAGAACTACAGTATTCTGTAGCTGCACAGAGAAACCGCACCACAGAGGTGATAGTGTTTAGAGTAAAGGTTAAATGGATTTCGAAAAAGGATTAATGAAATGGATGGATTTGTGTCAAGAGGATAGGGAGAAAGCCTCTTCAATTTCATCTGCGCCACATCAGTGAGACACGAATGAACAAGGATTTGTGATGAGAGAAGTAAGAAAAAGTGTAAAAGGTTCTATCTGACTCTGGTAACAACAAGGCATCTACAGGAAAAGTGAAAAAAAGGTTAAAGGACTGGTTTTTGGCAGAGAAAACTGGATTGTAGAAAATGGATATGAAAACTGGATTGGAACCCAGGTTTTAAAAAGCTGAAGAGAGAGCTTCTTCTGTCTGGAGTCAACTAGCACCTGCACAGTGAGAAAAGGAACTTTCTTGATGTATGTCTGAAAGAGTTGCTTGATGTATTTCTGAAAAAGAGTTGCTGAAGTGTGGACTGAGGTTCAATGCAGGGAATTGCTGGGTACTGCACCTGGGCATCAGAAACCCGGGCCAGGTGTATACCCTGGTGGGGGGGGGGATGCTACAAGTCTCAATGGCTGAGAGGAACCTGGGAGTGGTGGTTGATGTCAACAACTCTGAGACTTGTAGGAGGGCAGCGGCCAAGGCCAACAGGATGCTGGGATGCATCACAAGGGGGATTACCTCCAGAAAGAGGGAAGTTTTAGTCCCTCCGTATAACTGCTTGGTTAGGCCGCACCTCGAGTACAGTGTGCAGTTTTGGAGGCCACACTTAAAAAAGGACACTGCACTACTGGAAAGGGTCCAGAGGAGGGCAACCAAAATGATCTGGGGCTTGGAGGAAAGTACCTATGGGGAGAGGCTCAAGGAGCTAAATATGTACACGTTGGAAGGGAGAAGGGACAGGGGGGACATGATAGAGGTCTTCACACATGAAGGGAGTAAATAGGGAGAATCAGTTGGGGTGCTCCAAAGGAAGGAGGGAGGGCTACTTGAGGGCATGGGCGAAGCTGGAGGGGGGAGACTGAGGGGGGAATGGAGGAGGTGCTACTTCACTGAGAGGGTGGTAGAACCATAGAATATGCTGCCCGGGGGATTAGTGGAGGCAGAGAATGTGAAGGGATTCAAGAGGGGTTGGGATAGATGCAGGGAAAGGCTGTGCAGGCAAAGTCCAATATAAGGAGAATACCCTGGACTGGAAATGGAGAATACCAAGATGGTGGTGGAGACAGCAAGGTCAACTCCCAGGGTTGACCAAACAAGCAGACATGAAAGATCTTTAGGCCTACTCTGCTGGCATTTTAGTATGTTAGTATGTTAACTTGTGTGTGAGCCACAGCACAAGAGTGGCCACTGTGTTGGAGTTGAAAGTCTGTGGAGGCAGGGGGCTGAGCAGGTGCTGTCTGGGCGAGTGCCTGCTGTCGGCTCCTGAGATGCAGCAAGACAGGAGACTGCTGTGGTAAACCCTTGGATTTTCAGACTCTGCACAGTTCCCCCAGAGCCTGTTATTCGGGAAGGTAGCCAAGACTGCTTGACTACACACTGTAGCAGGTAATTGAAGAAAGAATGGAAATGATCTGAAGAATCCATCCTAAAACCAGTGCCAGGTGGGGAGTTCGCTGACCCCCTTCAAGTAGGCCACTGGGCGACAAGGGATTGTGGATTTGTGCCTGGGTGCTGGGGTGCACTGACCTGTGGGAGAGCCAGGCTGTTGGGACACTCCCATGTCTGGGTCTCTTGTGGCTGGCGGACCTTGTGTGATACCCTGCAGTGGGCCTCTGTGGGCCAGAGGGGTGGGCTGCAAGACCTTTGGTCATGCTGAAGATCCAAGCTGCAGCTTCTACACCTTTAAGTGTTAAGCATGAGGCCCAGTTCTGCATCTGCCATCTGCTGATCCATTCACCCCAGGACTTCAGTCATGTGTGCCATCCAAGGACTAATACAGCAGAGCCGTGAGTGAGGGTTGGAACTGCCCTGTACCTGTTGAATATATGTATATGTATATATGTGTGTATGTACATGTGTATGTATATATACTGTGTTTAAGTCCACTGGCGCTGAAAGCCAATTCAAGCTTTAAAGCAATCAAGGGGAACATGTGCGGGGTTGCTTGGTTCAGGTGGGTGTGCCAGCACCAGCCAACCAGCTGCACTTCAGGCTTGCAGCTTGGCATTTAGGTACCCAGGGACAAAATTTGGGGGGTCATTCTGAACTGGTGCCAGTGGATTTGGATTTGATAATACCTGCAGCAGTTAGATTGTCAGGTAGTTTGGTGGCTGCATTATGAAAAGGTGATATGGGTTAAAATCAAAAGGAGGAATGCTGTTTGGGAAAATGTTCAATCTTTAAAATGCAAATTTAAAATGTTGCTTAACCTCTATTCCATTCTACCCCATCCTAAACCTCCCTGTGTAAATAAATTATGTTACTGTTTTAAAAAGGTCTGACTAAAAAGTCTGATTTAAGTAAGCATGTTATTACTAGAAATGAATGATGGATGATGTGGAATGTGGGGATGTTCGGTTCTGGTAAGTCCATGTATGGAGCAACTGTTAGGGAGGTGGGTTGGTACGACAATACAGGAGGTTGTACTGGTAGAGATCTGATCCACTTAAATGTACTCTGGGTGGCACCGCTATTTTCTTTGTAATCTTGGGAAAGGACTTCCAGTAGTATCAAGTATGGGAACTCCTGCTCCTTAGCCGTGGTCAGGCCTACATGGCAAGGGTAGTGGCCCTCTCTAGAATGGCGCCAGAGAGGGGTCACAAGCCAAAAACACTGATTTTGGTAGTGGTGGTTGTCTTAACCCATGTTTCAATTGTACTTATGCAACTGGATGAGATGTATGCTTGTGTGACTTCGATACATTGCGGCTACTTGACTCTCTATTCATGGGATATACACCACCCTGTAGGGGTACGACACAAGGAACCCTAGTGGAGGGTTCCCCCCCATAGGTGCCATGGGAATGATTCCCTTGTCTAAAGGTAGCTTAGGAAGAAGCCCACGGGTAAGACAGACAAGTCGCTGGAGGAGGAGGGGTGGATGGTAGGGCAATGAAGATATGAATCCTGGAACAGTCCAGGATGAGTGGTCTTTTAAGGCCTGATGAGGGAGTGACGTAGTCGCTTCACCCATTGAACCTCAGGTGTAAAGCCTTCTCATTCAATTGTGTTTATGCAACTGGATGAGATGTATGCTTGTGTGACTTTGATACATTGTGGCTATTCACCTCTGTATCTGTGGGATATACCACCCTGTAGGGGTACGATGCAAGGAACCCTAGGGGAGGGCCTCCCACAGATGCCACAGGAATGATTCCCTTGACTAAAGGTAGCTTAGGAAGAAGCCCAAAAAGAACACCCCAAAACTTCGTAGAGCATCAAAGAGGTGAGAATTCAGAAGATATCTAGTCTGGAAATGAATGCAATGGACATAGACAGGAAAGACAGGAGAAGAACAAGAAAAAGCGAGGACAATGAAAGAAAGGAAATAGATGAGATGCAGAAGGGAAACTTCCTAAGGAGAGAGGGAATAGCTGGGGCCACCATCTGACTTCATCCAACAGCAGAACCTAACTAATGAACCTATGAAAGCACTAACCCTAACTGATATTATGACCATTGACATGGAAGAGCGGAAAAAAACCCTATGAGGAGGAAATCTCTGGGGGATCCAAGGCCTAGGTCACCTTCCCTCCAGGCTGAAGGACGTTTTGATTATGGATGACTCCATTACAGCAATTTAAAGTAGAGATCAAGAAAGGAGAAAAAATCCAATTATGGAGGAAGCTCTCACTCTGTCCTTCGAAATAGACACTGTTGAAGGATGCATACGATGTCTGCAACTAGTGGTTCAAAGCCAGAGAGGAAGTAAGATGATGAAAAGATACCTAGAAGGCTTGAATGGTTGAAGATGAGACATGAAATGAACTATGAACGATGATGGAGAAAAGCCTGCCAGCCCCTAGTGAAGAGGCAATGGACGTGAAGGCATGTCTTCGAGTGGACAGCAGGTCGAGTCAAGGTAGCATGGACCCGATAGGGTTATGCTCGAGGGTTCGATGTGTGAGAGAAGACCCATATAGAGGTTGGATGAGCGAGGGATATCCAGATGCAGGCATGAGAAGACTGAAGGTGATAATAACTGCAGGAGCGCAGCAGTTTGATGAGGTAGCATATGGCCCAATGAGAGGTATGCTCAATTAAGCAATGTAAATGAGTAGACCCTGAGGTCAGACTGCGCAAAGGAGAACTGGACTCAGGCACGTGGACACCATTCTGACTAAAGTAAGCAGCTGATACAAATAAGGAAGGTAATGGCAGGATAGGGCTAGACGGACTAGGGTAAGAGGAGAATACAGATAGGGAAGGTGATGTCAGGATCAGGAAAACCCCAAAAGAAGCAAAGAACAGAGAAGGGGCAGAAGGAATGGGAGGGCAATCCAGGAGCAAAAGCAAGCAGACAGTACCAAAAGCAGACAGGGAAGGTGAGCAGAAGCAGGACTCGAGCGGGCAGGAGTCTCCGGTCTGAGGATGAGACAGAGAAGGTACGAGGTCAGGCAGCGATGCCAACAGGGTCAGACTGGGGTGGGGGGCATGCTGCAAGGGGCAACAAGTGGAGTCAACAGGGGTAGACACCCCCGATCCAGAGGAAATAGGTAGAGAAAAAGACAGAGGCAAGCAACTGAGGTCGATGGAGGAACAGGATGTGTGGCCACAAAGAGCCCGAACAGCAGAAGGGGTGCCCAGAGAATACTGTACCATGAGATGGAAGCCACATCCATGGCACAGCTATCCAGAGTAAATGGAGCTAGAGATGGAAATGCTCAAGTGACAGAACAGGACAGAATCAGATTATTGCTCACTATGGCCCTCCCTTCAGCTATCGTGGATCAACCAAGGTGATACCAGTATGGTCATCGGGCATGCAGTCCTGCACAGGAAAGAAAATGAGAAGACTGAAGAAATATGAATGTGAAGCCCTTGCACAGCTTTAGCAAAGCACTTGATGAAACACGGGGTCAACAATAGGAGAGATGATAGATGAATGAAAAATAGGTGCCTGGCAGTGCTTAATTTGTACAGAAAGAGGTGCCAGGGCTCTGAGTCCAAACATCAAAAGACAGGGGTCTGGCGGCCGACAGGCCACCAGAAGCTATGAGTTTTTAGATGCTCTGTGGTGAGTTTTGGGGATTATATTGCAGATAAAACACATTTCTGTGTCAGGTTCCCTACCCCTGAATCCATGGGAAGAATTTTTCTTTTGGGGGGAGAGTCAGGGTATTGGAGAGTCTGGCCGACCACTGGTAAAGGATTGTGGGCTTGTATAAAGGGCAAGATGCTGTGAATTGACTCAAGGCCAGGGATCTAGGGGCCGGTAGGCCCCCAGAAGCTTTTTAATTTTAAATGCTCTGTGGTGAGTTTTGGCCAAGGTTATATTACAGATAAAACACATTTCTATTCTGTGTCAGGTTCCCTACCCCTGAATCCAGGGGGAGAATTTTTTGGGGCCAGTTACCCAGAGTTTCCAATACCATAACTCAGAGTTATGGTATTGGAGACTCTGTCTGACCTTACTAAGCAACAACATGTGTCACATATAGCATCTAGCATGGTACAAGTAGTAGAACTAATTAAAACTGAAGCATGAAAAGGTTTTTATAGATAAAGGATCATGGGCATGTAGAAGCAATGGCACAGTGCTGTGATGACCCAAAGGCCGGGGGAGTGGGGTGGGGGTGCAGTAGTCCCCCAGAAGCGTCTGGGTTTTAGATGCTCTGTGGTGAGTTTTGGGGCTATTATTGAAGATAAACACACTTCTGTTACAAGTTCCCTTATTGAAGATAAAGCACATTTCTGTTCTGTTACAGGTTTCCTTAGGGAACCTGTAACAGAAGTGTGTTTTATCTTCAATAAAAGCCCCAAAACTCACCACAGAGCATACAAAACCGCAAAGCTTCTGGCCCACCTATAACATTATAACTATGCTCCTGCAATTAATTTTACAATGGGAGGTTAGCTGCTCAAGTAAGAACAACATTTCATCGTATGACAGGGCCTAAGACTTATCAAACAACCCCAGGCCATGCACCATACAATACCAGGCAAAGTTTTACCATGCTAAATGCAGTGTGGTACATGTTGTTGCTTAATAAGGTGAGCAGTAGTCTCCAATATCCTGACTCTGTCCAGGTGAACATTTTTTCCCTAGGAGTCGGGGGAGGTACTAGGGAACTTGTAACAAGTATATTTTATCTTCAATAAAAGCCACAATACTCAAAAAAATAACATCTAAAACCCAAGAGTTTCTGGGGGGCTGTCAGAACAGGTTACTAAAATGTCTAGCATTGCCCCATCTGCCTTTTTAAAAAATATATATATCTTTTCTAAAAGATTTTATTTAGTTACCTCTATTTTATTTTACAGGTCTTGACATGTTTTACAGTTGTCCTATCAGATAAGTATAAACATTTTTTTAATCTGATGATTTACATGTGGTTTACATCCAACCCTTGATCCTGTGTGTCCTGTTTAAATTTATTGTCTTCCTTTTCAGGCATTCCTCAGGAACAGTTCTGATGAACAGCTAATCCCCAACTTGGATTGGCCAGGTAAGAGACACTACTGTTCCTTAACAAAAGTTACCAGAACATTTTGTGTAAGTATCCATCATAATGTAATGGATGCTGGTGGTAGGCCACCATTACTTTCTTATGGATGCTTGCACAAAATGATACGTAATTTGGTGTGTGTGTGTGCGTGTGTGTGTTTATGTATGGTTAATGTATGAATATGATGGAAGTGTAGCACGAAGAGAATATGAAGCACTGTTTCAGCATCTGCTAGCCATTAGCCATAATACAGATTCTGTATTAAACTACAAATAACATTAAGTAAGCATCCAGATCGCTACACTAGCTTTATAGCGTGCAGAAAAAAAAATCTGAGTTTGATTTGGTTTGTTCTCTACTTAGCAAGAAAAGACCAGAGAATTTCCATATTTCTCTGGTTATCCTCGTGTTTTCTTTCCTTACTTTGTGTGTCATTGGCTGCTCTGTGCCCTTTGGCAAGCCATGACGGAACATAAGGGATGGGACTGAATTTCTTCATCGGTGGGCTGACTAGATTGAAAATAGTAATGAAGAAATAGCTTCAATAAGCATTGATGCTCGTGTTGATGTGCATATGAGATTCATTTGGAAAAAGCCTTACTCACACTCTGCACTGGAGATAGCAATAGTGCTCACGGCTGTCAACAGGTCTTTATACTGCTCCTGAATTTCTTTACCACCCAACTCCTTGTACACCCTGTATGTCCGAATGGTTTCACGAGTGTTACCAATATAAAATTTTTCGCAAAGAGACTCAATCTCACTTTCTCCATACAGTGTAGGTAGCTCATCGGGCCAGTACTCCTTATATAATACTTTCATTTTGGTGATCAGATTCTCGTATCCACACTTGTCACCAGCAGTGCCTACTGTGGACAGCATACGTTTTCCTAAATTGTCTGCTAAGCTATGGAAAAATTGTACCGGGTGAATCTTCTTGTCGCAAACATTTCCTTCATGTAAGAGAACACCCTGAAACATCCTTTCTACTATGGCTTTCTCACACTGTGCCGAAAATTTCCCTCGCTTTTCTACCATTGCATTGAACACCTCTATTTGGTGGCAGATAGCTCGGTGTGTATCTACGATTGTACAATCGCGATGTTGCAATTCAAGAGATAACTCTGATAACTCCTGTAGGGCATCATACATAATTCCAAGGTTGCTAACAAACTGAACAGAAGACAACCATTTGTTTAGAACACAGCAAGTTTTGCATGTTGTGCTGTCATGAGAAATGTCATCAGCCGCAGATTTGAAGAGCTTATAAAGAGCAGGTTAAGCATTCTTAACAGCCCGTACTGTTCTAAAGCTCAATGCGACCCACCAGGTGTCTAACACTCTACCTATCTTGCAAAACTGAATATCAAGAGCTTCAGCGCACTCCTTCAGCTCTCATCTATTTTCCCAGATGTGCTATAAAGAGAATACACCTTGTCTAGCTGACTTTTAAAGTGATTCGTAGCTCCAACATCTTTCATGACATCACCAACCACAAACTCTAGGTGATGAGCGGAGCAGTGCCATGCTATGATATTTGGAAACAAGTGCAGACAATAAGCTGTTCGCTATTCCCTCAGCCGTCAGATCCTGTAGCTCCACAAGGTCCACAAATAAGTTAGCAGGAGACTCCATGCCAGGTAACATCAATCGCATGTACACAATTAAAGCGCTCTACTTGTTTAAAGCAGTAGCTTCATCGAGTAAAAGACTCACTTTAGGAACAATCAATGTGATTTGGGCAAACATCTTTTTCTTCATTTCAAAGGAAATGTGATGTTGAATGTTAGAACATGCCACATTGGAATGCAAAATCCGCCCCATGTCCAGTCCATTCAACTGTTGACAGTCTATTTCTACTTCAAAACCATATGATGGCCTGTTATGCTTCGCTTCTTTATAAGCAGTCCTGAAGATTCTGGCCGTAGTAGCAATTTGAGCAGACTGTGCATTTGCAGCTAATTGCAGCAATGTTTCTTTTTTTTTGACTGCTCAAGAATGTGAGCAGCCACAACATGTGACTTTGTGCATGTTCTCCTATCTTTTTCTGTAGTGATTTCTGCTGCTTTGCTTTATTGGTACCAAATGAAGTAACAGCAGTTTCGATCAATTCTTTAGCCAACTTCATTCTGGCAGATTTTTCAGGACCCAAGTTACTGACTTGCTGACATACACTGCAACTGAGATTTGATCCGTTGATGACTAACCACCGGTATTTGCTCTGCAAAACATTTTTTTGCTCACACTTCCATCCTGCAGGAAGTAAATCTTTGCTGTGAGCCACAACCTGTTCAGGTAATTCGTCTTCACCACCAGAGCTCTGTGATTCAGAGTCATTATTGGCACAACTGTTTTCCGTAACACTCTTCCCGTCATAATCATAACTTGTTTTTCCTTTGTAGCACTGAGGCCACTGACACATGTAACAGTGGCATCCGGTACATCTTCGGATTCTTTTCTGTAGTTTTCATCACTCTCCTTTTTCTTCTGCTTAGTGACTGGCTCAGTCTCGTTCATACTACCTCCTGGCTTAGAAAAATATGACCATATTTTCTTTTGACCATGAGACATTTTTTTGGGATTTATGATGTGGCAGGCAGCTGTCACCAAAATGAATAAAATCTAACCTGCTTCTCTGCCTGTCTTACTTAGCCTTTTTTTATTCGAGCCCAGCCCCTTCAAGAGACAAAGACATTTACTGTCACACACAGTTATGCGCTGTATGTAAGTGGAACTTGTGGGAATGGGAATCAAATCAAAGCTCACAGTCTACACACTAGCTCCACTGCCTGTGTTAGCCTTTTTTATTCAAGCCCCAGTCCCTTTAAAAACATTTACTGTCACACACAGTAATGTGCTTTATAACTTATATAAGTTGAGCTTGTGCAAACTGAACCCAATCTACTATGGTCACAAAGCTCCTCTCCTCTGCGTTCCTCCTTGTTTTACTGTTATTTATTTATTTAAAAACATACTTTGACAGAAGATAAGGACCACTTGGCCCATCTAGTCTGCCCATTTCCCTACCTACAGGATAGGCCGCAGATCCTAGTTAACCAACAGCCTATTTCTTCCTACCCCCCACAAGAATTGCCTTATGTCTGTCCCATGCATTCTTGAATTCTCCCACAGTTTTAGACCCCACAACTTCCTCAGGAAGACTGTTCCATGAATCCACAACCCTCTCTGTGAAATAATACTTCCTCACATTGCCCCTGAACCGCCCCATCTTTAAATTGTGTCCCCTTGTTCTTGCACATCTCTTTTTCTGAAAGATGCTACCCTCTTGGACTTTGTTGATTCCACTGAGGTACTTAAAAGTTTCTATCATTCCCCCCTCTTCCTTCTTTCCTCAAGGGTATACATATTAAGCTCATTTAGTCTCTCCTCATACGGCTTCTCTTGCAGACCCTGCACCATTTTAGTTGCCCTCCTCTGGACTGCCTCTATCCTGTCTATGTCCTTGCGGAGATGGGGTCTCCAGAACTGGATGCAGTACTCCAGATGGGGTCTCACCAACTGTCTGTACAGAGGGATAACAACTTCCTGTTTTCTGCTGCTGATGCCTCTCCCTCTGCATCCCAGTATATCCCTAGCCCTCCCTACTGCCTTCTCACATTGCTTGCTAACCTTAAGGTCATCTGATATGATTACCCCCAGGTCCCTTTCCTTTTTTGTTGTTGTTACTACCTCCCCCATTGTGTATTCTTTTCCTGGGTTCTTGTTTCCCAGGTGCATTATTTTGCACTTCTTTGCATTGAATCCTAGCTGCCATACTTCTGACCATTCCTCCAACCTTGCCAAGTCCCTTCTCATCCTTTCCATGCCTCCTTGTGTATCAACCCTGTTGCAGATCCTTGTGTCATCTGCAAAGAGGCATACTTTTCCTTCCAGTCCCTCTGCAATGTCACTTATGAAGACATTAAAAAGGACTGGATCCAGTACCGAACCCTGCGGTACCCCACTAGTAACCCCTCTTTCTTCAGAGTGGACTCCATTTACAATTACCTTCTGTGTCCAGTTGTCCAGCCAATGTTTTACCCAGGCTACCACCCTGGGTCTACTCCCAGGCTGGTTAATTTGACTATTAATCTTTTGTGTGGGACTGTGACAAATGCCTTGCTAAAGTCTAGGTAGGCCATGTCCACAGCCCCTTCCTGGTCTAGTACTTTGGTCACCCAGTCAAAGAAATCTATTAGATTCATCTGACATGACCTTCCCGCTGTGAAACCATGCTGCCTTGGGTCCTGTGCCCCACTGGCCTCTAGGTACTCAACTATTCTTTCCTTCAGAAGTGACTCCATCACTTTTCCTACCACAGAGGTCAAATTAACAGGTCTGTACTTTCCTGCCTCTGTCTTGGTCCCACTTTTGTGAAGAAGAATCTGCCTTCCTCCAGTCCTCGGGTACCTCACCATCCTCCCATGATTTATTAAAAAGAGTAGCCAGTGGTTTCACTAGTTCCCCCCTTAATTCTTTTAGAATTCTGGGATGAATTCCATCAAGCCCTATTGCTTCGTCCACCTTCAGTTTTAGGAGTTCTTGCAGAACCCTTTCTTCTGTGAAAGGACTGAAATCGACCCCCCTATCAAGAGTGCTTCTGTTAATTGGATTAGGCACTTCCCCCTCCTCTTTTGTGAATACTGAGCAGAAACATTCGTTCAGTATCCCTGCTTTTTCACTGTCCCCCTCTGCCCACCCACCATCTATTCTATTGAGCCTCACTATCCCTCTCTTTGTCTTTCTATGCTCACTGATGTACCTATAAAAGGTTTTATCCCCCTTTATTTATTATTTTTTTTTGTGGTGGGACCAGCTGAGGAAGAACCCAGCACTCAGCACATTTTTAAGATTACGGGATGCAAACCCAGTCAGTCCAGTCTTCTGGATGTACTATAGCAGTCTCACAGCTCCTCCTCAGCCTTTATACGGCCTTGGAGGTTTATTTTTAGTTCAGCTTCTGGAGAACTAGGAAAACGTTAAAGTAAAATAAATAAAATAATCAGTCAAACCCAGACAAGACAACTGCTGGCTGAATTTACCAAGCTGAAGTTCAAATAAACACAACTGAGTTGAATAGCTCTCAGCTTGTCGAACTCAGGCTGCAAAACCTTTCAGCATCAGTGCAGTCTGTCTACTTCTTTACTGTTTTTTTTTTAAAGAAGATCCAGCCAAGGAACCTATTTTTGTTTCTTTTGCTTTACTACTTATTTGATTTTATTAGGTAGCATAGGCTACTTCTGTTCTGCCCTGCACTTCTCCTTGAATCCCTGTTCCCTGGCCTTAAGTTGTCTTAATGCCTGCTGCCCTTGTTCTGATTGTTTATTATTGTACCTTCTTCTGCCTGATTGCTTCAGCCTCAGCTTGCTGAGCTCACCACTTTGAGTGTTAGTACCACCCCTGAATCAAATTGTGCTGCTGCCCGGGCTGCTTAGTGGGCCTGGCCTGGCTAAGGATTTTCTTGAATCTCGTCCCTCAGGCTCCAGCCAGAAGCCTGGCTACTACTTTCCCACCACCGTGGCTGCTGTTTGCTGCAGACTAGTTTCTCTTAGTCAGCCCACTCGTTCCCTGCCTTGACGACCACCTGCAATGCCCAACTTTCACTTTCCTTTTTTCTGTGTGCTGTTTAGTTTAACTACAGCTACTCTCCACACCCCGAGGTCACAACAGTTCCAATAATTTTTTTTGTCACAACTTTGGCAAGATCAATGGAATTTCGTGGCCACAGCCTGGCCCTGCTGCAGCACTCCACTGACGACTCAGCGACTGTACTGAGTCAGTCACTCC
The DNA here is from genome assembly GCA_016271365.2 of Neoceratodus forsteri. NCBI lineage: Eukaryota > Metazoa > Chordata > Ceratodontiformes > Ceratodontidae > Neoceratodus > Neoceratodus forsteri. The sequence continues at coordinate 1,224,147,140 of CM057458.1, forward strand.
TCCCACTATGTTTGTTATGTTGCAAGACAGACACGCACCACCTGACCACAAAACAGTTGATCAGGTGATGCATGTCTGAATGGATTGAAGTGCATGAGCGAGCACAAGAGATGGAAAGCAATTGCGCATGCCGCTGCCACCTGCAACCTCTTTTTAGCTCATTTTCAGGGCAAGATGGCAGCAATATGTGTGAGCTGCCTGAGCTGAGCTCTGATTAAATGCGGTTTTCTGAGCTCTAATTTCATTTTATTTTATTATTTTAACAGTTTTTAAATAGTTTTGTTTATTTTAGTATTTTATTTAGCTTGTTTCATTTTGTTTTGCTTTGGTTGAGTTTATATTGAGTGTTGAAGCGAACGCTGGGCTGCCAGGTGCACACTGGTGCCTGTCGCAACAAACAGCAGCATAACAACTTTGCTTCTGCACTTCAGTGTATGCTAAAGGAATACACCAGCATGCTGGGCTGCCATCTGCTAATTGCCGAGGTGCAGCATCTCTCAGTTGGGATTTAGCGGCTCTACTTCTCGCCATAATATGGGCGTTGAAATGCTTGTTAAGCCCATTTAGAGGAAACAACATTGCGGGCAGCTCTGGCTTTTATAAGATCTATGTACAGAACTGTGTGGTTTTGTGTTAATTAGCCTGTCTCTTTCAGGGAAATTGCTGTAGGTTGGAGCTGGGGAGTCCTTGAGGAGTCACTGAGAAGTGTAAGATTCTGACTTTTGCACTTATCAGATGGGCTTTTTGACTGTTGGTGTTGTATCATCTGGGCATTTTGAATACTTTCCACGAGTCGTTATGGATTAACCTTTGGAAGTCTGAAGAGGAGATCTATTGACCGGAGCTCAATAAACTAAGTGGTATCTATCTGGAACGAAAACTGGGACCGTGAGTTCATGAGTGGAGACCTCCTTTATTTTTTGTCTTAATTTGTGATTAGAGGATTTGAGATGTTATTTTAAAGATGGATTCTGCTGATTACTAATTGCCCCTAAATATCGTTCTGGATGGTGAGAGCACCCGGGGCCTGGGAGCATTAGATAAAATCACATCCCTGTTCTGGATTCTGGAAACTTTTCATGGAGTATTGTGGTCATAGGGAAATCTCCCTTTTCTGTCTGTTTAGGTGGATGCTCCCCCTCCCCTGGTGTGGGTGACTCCTTGGGAATTCTTGGGCCATTTTGGGTGGAATCACAGGGATTTTGGCAGGAGGGCCACTCTCCCTTGTGGTTGTTGGTAGGGGGATCTCGGTGGCTGATGGGCGACTGGGATCTCAGGTTCCCCTCCTAGGGTGGCCTGCTTTTCCGTGGGTTTACTCTTGTGAGGGTGGGGGTTTTGCATTCCTCTTTTGGGCCTTGACTCTTGGGTGTGGGATTGTGGTTGTGTTGGGCTGTTCTGAGGGAACTTCGAGGTTTGTTGGTGGTGTGAATTTTCCCTGGGGTTCCTATGGTGTCTCTGTGGTGGGAATTATTGCCATCTCGGGGCCCTATTTCAGATTACAGCCCCCTGGCCTGATCTTAGATTAGGTATCTAGGCCTGGGTTTTGAGGACACAGTTTACTGGAGAAAAGTTGGTTTTCCTAAGGAACCCTTTCGGTGATTGGATTAAGAGTGGGTGAGAGCCCCTCTTGTTGTCATCTGGATTCTACATTTCCCAGTGGAGAGTTGCTATTTTGCCCTTTGACACTGACTTTTAGAGACTGTTATGTGATTTGCATTTTTTCTTTTTTGTTTTGTTTAATTTAAGGGAGGGTGAGAGCCTCTGGATTTTTGGTTGTTTATTTTATTTATTATGATGTTTTTGATTGATTTCTTTAATTTTGTTTTTGTTTATTATTTTTATATTATTTCATTTAATTTAATTTTATTTTATTTTGGGTTATTGTTTGGGTTTAGTTTTATTGTTGTCATGTGTAGAGGGTCTGCCACCACGGTCATGCGCTATTCATCCTCCGCTCTCTGTGCCCTCCGCCCTTTGTCCCTTATGCCATTACAGTTGTCAACTTATCAGCGCTGCAGAGTGCTGGGGATTGTATGGAGGGGGAGGAGGGGCTTTGGGGGGTGTGGACAGTGGGGGCCGAATGAGTGGCAACATCAAATTGAGGTTGTGGGGACCAGAAGACACCCTGGGGTGAAATGGATTTGAGAGCGAGAGTCTCCTTGTCTGGTTCCCATACCCAAGGGTACCTCTACTATAAATGGTACTGGGCAAGTAGTCTGTTCCACTTCAGTAACCTGTCCAACCCAAGAGGTGTTGTGCAATGCCAGATCCATTAGGAACAAGACTGCAGTTATTGCAGATCTGGTGGGGTCCATGGATCTGGCTTGCATTACCGAGACCTGGCTGGATGGTAATGCCGGTCCAATTTTGGAGGCAGCAATTCCAGCCAGGTACTGGGTGTTACACCACCCTAGGTTGGACAGCGGGGGGGTGCGGTCTGTTTCAAGACTGAACTGGGACTCACAGGTGTACCAGTTGAGGAGGTGGAGTCTTTTGAGTGTACCGTCATGGTAGGTGTGGGATGTAGAATAGTTCTCATCTACCGTCCACCAGGGGATGAGAAACATTTTCTACAGGAAGTAGTCGACTTCATCATTGACATGGCATTTGAGTCCCCCAGGCTGATGGTCCTGGGTGACTTTAATGCCTGGATCGATGATGAATATTCACAGTTTGGACAACACTTCCTCCAATTAATGACATCTTTGGGTCTCACACAAGTGGTTACTTCTGCCACGCGTAAGAGTGGTCACTCCTTGGAGTTAGTCTTCCTCCGGGGGATTGAGGCCACTGATGTGGGGGTGGAACCCATCAGTTGGTCTGATCACTACACTGTGGGCTTCAGTTTTTGCACCTCTCCTTGTAGGCCTACCCCTGTGGAGATGGTTAGGTGCCGCTCTTTACGAGATATTAGCTCTGTGAGTCTGACAGCGGCACTTAACCTATTGGAGTTTTCTGAAGTAAGCAATGATCCTGATGTTTTGGTGCTGGCCTATAATAGGGCCATCTCCTCGGCTCTGGATCAAATTGCTCCTGTCTGCGTTCATCCTCTCCCCATTCAACTTCAGTCTCTATGGTTTGATGAGGCCTTGAGGGAGATGCAGTGACAAGGACGAAGATTAGAGCATTGTTGGCGGAGAACTGCCCTTGATGCCGGCCATTTTAGATTGATGGAACATTATCAACTCTATCATTCCACAATCTCTCGTAAGAAGGCAGAGTTCCTGTCCAGAGAGAGTGCGGATGCTCAGAACCGACCAGCTCAGCTTTTTCGAACTGTTGACAGACCGTGCAACCCAGTGTGTCTCCAGGTTCAGAAAGCTTTTTCACAATTAGAGTCTGATGAGCTTACTCACTTCTTTGCAGATAAGGTGGAAGACATTAGGGCAGCACTCCGACCTGCTCCCTCTATTGGAGATGCTTTTGATTGGCATTTGATTGCTCCCTCTGGTCTCTCTTAGAGTTCCTTTGACCAGCCTGAGTTCATTGATGTCATAAGGATTATCCAGAGTATGCACCCTACGTGCTGTAGTTTAGATCCAGGCCCGACTTCCCTGTTAAAGGGTTGTCTTGAGACTATCGGCCCAGTTCTAGCACAGATAGTCTGGTGCTCCTTGGATATGGGTGAGTTTCCTAGCTCCCTGAAGGAGGCAGTGGTGACACCCCTCCTGAAGAAAGCTACCTTGGACCCTGACTGCCATGCTAACTACAGGCTAATCTCTAATCTTCCCTTTGTTGGGAAGATTATTGAGAAAGTGGTGGCAGCACAATTGGAGAACCACTTAACCATCCATGACATCTATGAACCCCTCCAGTCTGGTTTCCTAAAGAGGCATAGTGCCGAGACAGCACTGGTTCAGGTGCTCAATGATCTCCTGATGGCTAGAGATCAGAAGAATCATTCCATTCTCATTCTTCTTGATCTCTCATCAGCTTTTGACACTGTGGACCATGGGGTACTTCTAGCACGCCTGAAGTTTATCTGTGGTCTGTCAGGGACAGTCCTCAGTTGGTTTAGACCTTTCCTCACTGACAGGACTCAGAGAGTGGTGTCTGGATTAAATTCTTCCTGCACACTCTCACTGTCATGTGGAGTACCCCAGGGCTCGATGTTGTCCCCCATGTTGTTCGCAGTGTATATGCTGCCCCTCGGAGACATTGTAAGAAGGTATGGGCTGAAGTTTCACTGTTATGCAGATGATACTGAGCTCTACCTGTCTTTTGCACCCGAACAGGATAGAGCACTCTTGGTCATTAATAGCTGCCTCACCGAAATTCAAAGCTGGATGAATTCAAGCTAGTTAAAGTTGAACTCGGAGAAGACAGAGGTATTGGTTGTGGACCCAGGTCGCAGGGTAGAGGGGATGTGAGCTGGTTAATCCTCAGGTTTATTTCCTGGGAGGTATCCAGCTTCCTACCTCTGAATGGGTGCAGAACCTGGGGGTGATTTTGACAACAAACTGACACTGCGTTTGCAGGTGTCGGCAGTTGTCAAACTTTCCTTTTATCAACTTAGGAACATCACCAGGATTAAGCAACTTGTTCTGCCAGCAGATCTTCCTACATTGGTCCACGCTTTTGTGACCTCATGCCTGGATTATTGCAACTACATTTATCTAGGGCTTCCTGGGGTTGATATCCACTGCTTGCAGCTGGTGCAGAACGCTGCAGCCCAATTGCTGACAGGTACATCCCATACCTGTCATATCTTGCCGGTATTACGCGATCTGCACTGGCTGCCAATTCAGTGGCGGATCACCTTTAAAGTGGGTCTTTTGACCTACAAAGCCTTACTCAGACAGGGTCCAGACTACTTGAAAGAGCTTTTGGTTACCTACAGCCCCAGGCGATCTCTCCGCTCAGCGGACGAGGGGTTGCTAGAGATCCTGAGGGTTTCCTTAAAGTCATCAGGTGCTCATGCTTTTAGGTTTGCTGCTCCAACCCTCTGGAATTCTCTACCCCATCCGCTTCATCAGTGTGCGACCGTGGAGGAGTTTAAAAAGGCCCTCAAGACATATTCATGGTCTAAGATTAATTTTAATTAATTGATTGTGATTTTATAGCTCAGATTTAATGTAGTATTAATTATTTATGGATTTGTGTTTATTTATTGTTTATTGTTTTAAATTACTGCAAGGCACCTTGGTTTAAGAAAGGTGCCATATAAATAAAGTTTCATTCATTCATTCATTCCACCTGAACTCCCCCCCCCGGGGCAAGCAGCGAGGGCAAGCGCAAGGAGGTGGCATGTAGCAGGCTGCAACTGCAAGTGTGATCTGCACTGCATCCATGCTTTTGCCACAGCATGGCAGCAGCAAGAGAAATACAGTAAGTGAACTGAACAGTGAACAAATATTTAAAGGGCTAACTGTGTGGAGATTAGAGCTTAAGTTAGAAGAGGTGCCGGGGCACAGCCCCAGAATGAAAAGAGGCGCCAGTGCTGAGCCCGGGTTAGCACCGGCACAAATTATGCACTGGCGCCTGGGCCTTTAAGAAGCAAGGCAACTGACTAAAGAGAGCATCAAGACGAAAAGGGGGAGAGCGATATGAGAAAATGCAGCCGAACACAATTCCCTGCATCCCTGAAATGGGTAGAGAGAATGTGGAGGAGCTGGTAGAAGTGTCCCTGAGGAGGGGTCATGGTCTCTGACTGAGAATCCATGGGGTGGGTGCCTGAAGGCAGGGCCATCTGAGCAACAGGCACATCAAAAAACCAGAGGGAAAAACAACACAGATCCAAGCAGCTCGCCCTAAATCAAATCCAGAGGAGCCCAATGCTGCAATAATGCAACAGGAAGAAAGGCTGCAGTTCAGTACCATGCAGTGACACCACAGATCAGGAAGATCATGGCAGCAATCCCAGGAAGGGCAGCAGAAACAGGTGAGGTAATGCAGGAGCATGCAATGGTAGGGCAGAACCCTCAAATGAGCAAGGCAGGTAGAGAAGGCAGGAGAAGTGCAGGAGGAGGATCCAAGAGAATCCCATAATGGGTAGATGAAGAGAGAACGAGTATGGCAGAAGAAACCAGCGCGGCTGGGGAACTGGTAGATGGGAGCAGTGTGTGAGGAAAAATGAACAGTCAGTTGCAAAGATGGGCGGCCCCGGAGGACCCGAGCCAACAGTCACTACCAAATACATAAGCTCAAACGTACCACGATACAGAATCCATAAATCAGTCATGAGTCAGCTGCAGGAACCAGAGGTGGACACTGAGAGGTCACACAGGATGAGGTAATGGCCACAAGAAATGCCACCAGGGTGGAATGAGCACCCACTGAACTGAGGGGAAGGGGAATCCAAAGAAACAAAGGGTAAGCTGGGACATGCTAAGGACGAGAGTGACAGATGAAAAGAATGGGGAGCAAGGGAGCATAAATGATGGATGGAAGGATGGATGGATAGAAAACAGGGGCTAATGCGAGTGCCCCACACCAAACTAGGGAGTGGGTAATGGGAAGCTGCGGAGAAGGAACGGGGATGGAAAAGAGGTAGGAGGATGGGGAATGAGGCCACATAGCAGCCAATGGAAAGGGGGAAAGAACAGAGATGATGGGGGCACGAGGAGACCGTAGGGGGAAGCAGCAAGATGAAGTAAGCAAATGAGGCAGAAGGGAAATGAACAGGCAGCTGGAGGCAGCTGCTGAAATTGGGGTAAAAGCAAAGGTGAGCAAAATCCGGAGAGAGGCGTGGAGAGCAGCGCCTCCAGCTGCAATGAAGATACAAATCCTGGAACAGTCCAGGAGGAGTGGCCTTTTAAGGCCTGATGGAGGAGTAACGTAGTTGCTCCGCCCATTGAACCTCAGACTTAAAGCCTTCCCATTCAACACAAATTACTTCCACACTGATGTCAGCATGGGTTAAGGCAACAGTGCTGGTCTAAAACTGTGCCCTTGCCTACCTCTGAGCAGAGTTTAAGCACAGTTTTAGAATGTGGATTGTAGCATGGTTTTCACCATGCTACAGTCTGGAAATTTATTTATTGAAATGTTTCACCAGGAAGGGCACACTGAACAACAAGTTGCTCATCTCACGGTGCATCCTGGGGGAAAGGGGAATGGGAGTGTACAGCGAAATTCATCAACATGAAGCAGTAGAAGGTACATTATTGTATTGCAGTATACAGCAATTAAACATCAGCAACTACAGACATGAGGGCACAGAGCATACTAGCATGACATCAAGCAAGACATTATAGAGAATTAACATACATAGAACTAAACCTTTTAAACCATTAAACAGAGTTACAATGGTTTTAAAAAGCCCTAAGGCAGAATATTTAAGCTTTTTTGTGAGTGTTAGATAGGTTATCAATTTGCTAATCCCAATTTGCACCTCTAAGGCCGGATAGTTCTGCAAAGCGCAATATGGTTGCTTGGTTACCAAGTCACTAGCCCATTCGTAAGTGGCCCTAATTCATCCATGTGCACTTATGTAAAGCAGCTGACAGCACCTTGCACATAGGCACATTGGCATGCTGGGAGGTTTGGGGAGGTGTAGCTATCCATTAGTGCAACACTAGTTACTGGTTTCCCAAACCAGGTGTTATGGGCTGTGCATTCCTACACTCCCAACACCTGGCCCTGTTATGCTACCACTAGCCCTGGTTCCCCCACTGGTATATGACATACTGTAACTGTCAAGGTGTCCAGTGCCCCATCCACCAAATTGCATGCCTGTGTAATAAGACATCTGTCTCATGTGTCCAGCAGACCCCCCCACCCCAATCAACTGGGCCCCAATCAGACACTTGATAAGATCAGTAATTCCTCTGTACCATTTGCCTTATATCCAGACCAGGGTTCCCCATGTGCCCCAGTTAGTCATCTGGCATGAGCTGTAATTCTTCCATACCTCATCCTTGATGTTGAGTGGTTCCTCCACCCCATAAGTATGATATCTACCTCCTCTCAACCAGCCCACCCAGTACCACTACAACTGCCCCCACTTGACCCCAACCTATGGTGTATAGTGACCAGCACAGACCCTCCACTCACATCCATAGCAGCCACCAACTGAATGACAATTCACAATCAGATGCCTGCTGTGGTAAAAGCTGTTTCTATAGTAGGTGTGCGATCAAGAACATAAAAACACAGAATTTGTCATCAGAAAAGGACTGCTTGACCTACCTAGTCTGCCTAGATGTTTGCTGCTTCATCTTCCTCCTCACATGCTGTCTGGTCTCCATCTACCCTCCCACCTCCCCAGCCTCTTCTCTAATGTACTGCTATGTGTACACCACACATGCTTGAATCTCCCTGCTGTTTTATCTTCCACCACTTCAGCTGGCAATCTGTTCCAGATATCTACCAATATTTTCTCACATCTCTCTTGACCCCCCCCCCAGCTTCATTGCATTACCCCTGGTCCTGGTGCTCTTTACATTTGAAAGAGACTCCTCTGGACCCTGTTCACTCCTGCGAGATACTTGTAGGTCTGTGTCATGTCACTTTTCTCCTTCCTTTCTTCTAGGGTGTACATGCTGAGATCCCGCTTTCTCTCTTCTTAGGACTTCTCATGTAAACCCTGCACCATTTTAGTTGCCCTCCTGTGGACATCCCCCACCCTATCTATGTTCTTTTTGAGGTTTGTTCTCCAAAATTACATTGCACTCCAGGTGGGGTCTGGCAACGCCAGCCCATCCTCCTGATGGCGATACCCTCCCTACACACCCCAGCATCCCACTAGCCCTCCCCATTGCTTTGTCACAGTGCCACCTTGAGGTCCTGAGACGTAATAACCCCAAGATCCCTTTCCTGTTTATTGGCTGTCAATAACAGCCCCCCCCCATCCAATATTCAGCTCTTGGGTTCCTATGCCCTAGGTACATGATGTTCCACTTTTTGGTCTTGAACCCAACTGCCAAGCTTTTTACCACTCCTCAAAATTCACAAGATCCCTGATCATTCTCTCCCTCACCCCTGGGTGTCCACCCTATTGCAAATTTTGATACCATCTGTAAAAAGGCATACCTTCCCTTCAGTTCTTCTGCAGTGTCCCTTCCTTTAAAAGGATTGGTCCCAGTACTGAGCCCTGTGGTACCCCACTGATCACTCTCCAATCATTAGAGTGAGTGCCATTAACCACCACCCTCTGTCTCTTATCCATTAACTAGCTACTGTACTAATTGGAAGGCTACAGCCTGTAGTTCAAGGTGGCAGTGCAACAGGACACACCCCCATTCAGCCCATTTAAGAGATGCTCTCCTCACTCCACACACAAGCATTTTTGCCTTGCCCCTCCATTCACCCCTCCTCCTCCAACGGCACTCCTCTCTTTCCCATGGGCTTCTTCCCAATGTACCTTTAGCCAAGGGAATCACTCCCATGGTACCTCAAGGGGTGGAACCCTCCTCTAGGGTTCCTTCCCTTTGTACCCATACAGGGTGGTATATCCCATGGAGAGAGGTGAACAGCAAAGGTTATCTATGTTATTTAAGCACAAAACCAGTTACACAGGCACATTGAACCCAAGTAACCATTTTGGATGACACCTGTAGGCCATTCAGTTTCTTTATCAGACTCCTCTGTGACACAGTGTTGAAGGCCTAGCTAAACTCCAAATCAATCATGCCCACTACTCTCCCCTTACCTATTTCCCAGGTCATCCAGTCGAAGAAATTTACCAGATTCATTTGACATGACCTTTCCCCCGTGAATCTGTGCTGCCTGTGGTCTTGCAGCCCACTGGATTCAAGGTACTCTAACAGTCTGTTTTAGTATGGATTCCATTAATTTCTCCATGACTCAAGTAAGACAGACCAGACTATACTGTACTTGCTAACCTCCTCCCTGCTGACACTCTTACAGAACAGGACTATCTCTGCTCTCCTCTAGTCCTCTGGGACCACTCCTTTTTCCAGTAAGTTGTTGAATAAGGCCATGAGTAGTGCAGCAAGCACCTCCCTGCCTAGTTCCTTTTATACCCTTGGGTGTATCCATCTGGTCCTATGGCCTTGTCCACCGTAAAATTTGAAGTCCCTTCAATAATACTCTTTCCTTTGAAAATGGACTTGTGCCCACTTCCCCTCCAGTGTTCATGCTGCTACCTGGTGGTCTGTCTCTCTCTTCACTGTGGAAACAATAGAAGTACCTGTTCAGCACGTCCGCTTTTTTCTGATCCTTCTCTGTGCAGTCTTCCTTTGCCATCCTCCTTATCCTCAGAATCCCTCCACTTGCCTTTCTCTCCCTGCTTAAGTACCTGAAGAAAGTCTGGTCTTCTTTTGATACCCCTTGGCTATGCTTTCCTCTGTCTGAGCATTGGATCCCTCATTACCTTACCTGTTTCCCTCTGTTTTACCTGGTACACCTCTCTATCCTCATTCTTCTGGGTTTCTTCATACTTCCTGAATGCCACCCTTTAACAAGCTTCCAAAGAAGGCTTTTCTGATGAATCTTCCCATGTCAGTGAAGTCTGCCTTCTTGAAATCCAAAACATTTGCCCTCATGTTACTTGACTGGGTCCCTGTTCCCATGCTAAACCACACTATGTGGTGGTCACTGGATCCCAGTTGCCCATCCACACAGACATCTACATTCTGTCCCTGTTGGTCAGTATCAGGTCAAGAATAGCCTTTTCTCTGGATCAAGCACAAGCTGCCTGAGACCTGCCCCTGAAGGGAATCCAAGATGCTTCTGCTTCTGGCTGAAGCAGCTGCCTGGGTGGACCAGTCCACATCTGGCATACAGAAATCCCCCAGCAGCAGAACTTCACCTTTTGTTGCCATCTTATGTATTCCATCCACAAGCTCCCCATCTAAGAAAGGGATCAGAGCAGTGCAAGAAGCATCTGTGGAGATGGGGAGGGGCCTTAGACAAATAGCACACACAGTAACCTTCTCAGAGGTGCTGCCTGTCTATGGCACAGGTGAGGCTAGGGTGCTCCACATCATGGGATTCAATCAGTGGTTGAAAAACTGGTGTAGATCTCAGGGATTTGGCTTCATTGGGGACTGGGGGTCCACCTTGAGGGATGCAGGCCTATACTGGCATGATGGTCTGCATCTGTTCAGGAGGGGAACCAGGATCCTAGGTGATAGGTTTAAATACTTCATTGGCAAGCATTTAAAGTAGCCAAGGGGGGAGGCACTGGAAAGGAGCAGGGAAATCCTAGCCCCCCCCCAAAAAATCACGGTAGTAAGTGCAATAAACACCAACATAGAGGTGTGAATAGGGAGAAGGGCAGGGGTAAATGGAGAAAGTGACAAAGGCAATAAGGACAGGGATGGGGCAAAAAGGAGTAAGGACATCAGGAAATGGAGGGTAATGAGTACCAATGCCCGTAGTCTGGGCAACAAGCTCCCTAAGCTGGTGGCCTTGATAGAAGAGGGATGCCTGGATATTGTAACAGTCACAGAAACATGGTACACAGAGAACCATGACTGGGATGTTAACATACCAGGGTACATAACCTACAGGAGAGACAGGCAGGGGAGAAGAGGGGGAGGAGTAGCTCTCTATGTAAAGAAAGAGATAAAAGCAACTGAACAAAAGAGTAAACAGGGAGGAGAGGAGGCACTGTGGGTCATCTTGGAGGCTGGAAAGGGCACCACAATCCACACAGGGGTTGTGTACAGACCCCCATGTCAGTGGGAGGGAATGGACAAGGATATGATAGAAGGCATTCTTAGAATAGCAGAGAAAGGGGAGATACTGTTGATGGGAGACCTGAATATGCCAGATATTAACTGGAGCACATTTGCTGCAGCCACATCCAAGAGCAGGGCCATTCTTGATGCCCTACAGGTGGCAGGCCTCAGACAGCTAGTTTCAGAACCCACTCATGAGGGAGCAATCTTAGACCTCGTACTCTCAAATGGGGGCAGTGAGAGGATCTCAGATCTAGAAGTGGGTTGCCATCTGGGAACAAGTGACCATCACACAGTGTGGTGCATGTTAAACTCAGCTACAGAGTCAAGCCATACAAACGTGAGGGTACTGGACTTCAGGAGGGCCGACTTTGGCAAGATGGGAGAGTGCCTCAGAAAAGCACTAGCAAACAAGCTAGAAGGAGGTGTGGAGCAACAATGGGGAATCATCAGAACTGCCATCACAGAGGCAACAAGCCTTTGTGTGAAGCAAATAAACAAATCAAAATGAAAGAAAAAGCCACTATGGTTCTCAAAAGAGGCAGTTATGAAAGTCAGGAAGAAAAAGATAGCATTCTGGAAGCATAAGGAAGCACAGAAAGAGCAGGACAGAGAGCTGTACCAGTTAAGGAAGAAGGAAGCAGGGAGGGAAGTCAGAATAGCAAAGGCCCAAACTGAGGAAAAGATAGCCAACTCAGTTAAGAAGGGGGATAAAACCTTTTATAGATACATCAGCGAGCATAGAAAGACAAAGGGAGGGATAGTGAGGCTGAATAGAATGAACGATGGGTGGGCAGAGGGGACAGAGAAAGCAGGGATACTGAATGAATATTTCTGCTCAGTATTCACAAAGATGAGGGAAGTGCCTAATCCAATTAACAGAAGCACTCTTGATGGGGGTCGATTCCAGTCCTTTCACAGAAGAAATGGTTCTGCAAGAACTCCTAAAACTGAAGGTGAACAAAGCAATGGGTCCTGATGGAATTCACCCCAGAATTCTAAAAAGAATTAAGGGGAACTAGTGAAACCACTGGCAACTCTTTTTAATAAATCATGGGAGGATGGTGTGGTACCCGAGGACTGGAGGAAGGCGGATGTGATTCCCCTTCACAAAAGTGGGACCAAGACAGAGGCAGGAAACTACAGACCTGTCAGTCTGACCTCTGTGGTAGGGAATGTGATGGAGTCACTTCTGAAGGAAAGAATAGCTGAGTACCTAGAGGCCAGTGGGGCACAGGACGCAAGGCAGCATGGGTTCACAGCGGGAAGGTCATGTCAGACAAATCTAATAGATTTCTTTGACTGGGTGACCAAAGTAGTAGACCAGGGAGGGGCTGAGGACATGGCCTACCTAGACTTTAGCAAGGCATTTGACACAGTCCCACACAAAAGATTAATAGTCAAATTAACCAGCCTGGGAGTGGGTCCCAGGGTGGTAGCCTGGGTAAAACAGTGGCTGGACAACAGGACACAGAAGGTAATTGTAAATGGAGTCGACTCTGAAGAAAGAGGGGTTACTAGTGGGGTACCACAGGGTTCAGTATTGGGTCCAGTCCTTTTTAATGTCTTCATAAGTGACATTGCAGAGGGACTGGAAGGAAAAGTATGCCTCTTTGCAGATGACACAAAGGTCTGCAACAGGGTTGATACACAAGGAGGCATGGAAAGGATGAGAAGGGACTTGGCCAGGTTGGAGGAATGGTCAAGTATGGCAGCTAGGCTTCAATGCAAAGAAGTGCAAAATAATGCACCTGAGAAACAAGAACCCAGGGAAGAATACACAGTGGGGGAGGTAATAACAACAACAAAAAGGAAAGGGACCTGGGGTAATCATATCAGATGACCTTAAGGTTAGCAAGCAATGTGAGAAGGTAGTAGGGAGGGCTGGGGTATACTGGGATGCAGAGGAGAGGCATCAGCAGCAGAAAACAGGAAGTTGTTATCCTCTGTACAGACAGTTGGTGAGACCCCATCTGAATTACTGTGTCCAGTTCTGGAGACCCCATCTCATGCAAGGACATAGACAGGATAGAGGCAGTCCAGAGGAGAGCAACTAAAATGGTGCAGGGTCTGCAAGAGAAGCCGTATGAGGAGAGACTAAAGGAGCTTAATATGTATACCCTTGAGGAAAGAAGGGAGAGGGGGGACATGATAGAAACTTTTAAGTACCTCAGTGGAATCAACAAAGTCCAAGAGGGTAGCATCTTTCAGAAAAAGAGACATGCAAGAACAAGGGGACACAATTTAAAGATAGGGAGGGCGGTTCGGGGCAATGTGAGGAGGTATTATTTCACAGAGAGGGTAGTGGGTGCATGGAACAGCCTTCCTGAGGAGGTTGTGGAGTCTAAAACTGTGGGAGAATTCAAGAATGCATGGGACAGACATAAGGCAATTCTTGTGGGTGGTAGGAAGAAATAGGCTGTTGGTTAACTAGGATCTGCGGCCTATCCTGTAGGTAGGGAAATGGGCAGACTAGATGGGCCAAGCGGTCCTTATCTGCCGTCAAAGTCTATGTTTCTATGTTTCTATGACTGTCCTCCTAGGACTCATCACTGTTCTATGTATAAATTTCTCTCCTTTTCTTCTCTTGTGGATGGACACCATGCCCACTATGCCAGCTTTGTGGACAAATTTTGGTTTGTTTCCCTACCCTCCTACCTCTCCATCCCCACCACAGCCACACCCTCAGAAGCTTAAATGTTTAAACCCTAGCAGTCCCTTCAGTCTCCACGACCATCGGCAAAGCCATGTCCAATCACTGCTTCCCTAAAATCTGGAACTCCCTCACCCAAGCCATTCCCCAATCTATGAATCCTTTCAAACCACTTCAGAGGTCTCACCTCTCCCTCCTGCACTTGCTAATAAATTTTCCCTCCTGCTGTCCTATGACTTGTTTTCAATTTAGGTACCGGTATAATTTTATGCTCCCACTCTAGGCATTATGCACAAATGTTTACAGCTAGTGTTGATTTAAACTGCTCTGTATTTTATCGCCAGCATATGTTTGTGGCTCCTGACTGTGCTGTATATGCATTGTCAACCATTTGCTTGTCACTCAAGTTCTCACTTCTTGCATTATTACCTAAACCCCACTTGTACATGTTCCCCTTCCTCCAGGATGCATCTGGAAATGAGCTCCCAGCTTAGTACGCCTTTCATGGTGAAACCTTTAAATATGTAATTAAGTAAATAAATAAATTCTATACCCATATTATTATAATAATCAGGTCATCTGAATGGCAATTTGGGAGGGGTACTGGACACCAAGGATCATTTTATTATAATAACTGGTGCCCTTGAAACTGTGATCAGGGTGTGTGGAACCTTTAGATGCCGAGGATCATTCTGGTATACTACTTGGGAGCATCAGAGTGGTGACCAGGGGTAGGGTGACAATATGTACCACTGTGTGCTCAAATGAGGGCAGGATTTGTGGAGGCAGAAAACAGTATTGCAATTTCAGTTGTTAAGAACTTTCAAAACCTTTTATATAGCACTGTGCTCTATATGCAGTAGGGGATTCCTCATTTGCATGGCCGCAGTAGTACATATGCACATGCACATGATCAGATTAGCATCAGGGGCTACTAAATATATGGCACCTGTTCAACCATGCTGTTCTTCCACATGGCACAGTGTTTAGATGTTTAGCACTCTGCTAACCTTCTGAAAATGGAGCTCTAATTTGACTAAAAATTCCCTTCTGATGCATCTTAAGATGCAGAAAGTAAACAAAAATGGATTACCTTATTCTGTGTCTTTATGAGTTTATTTATGTTATTTTTCTTGGAAAACTTTTATCCAGTTTCAAAACATCGTGATGTGTCTTAAAATATGTGTAGCAACTATATAGCTAAAATACAATTTCTTCTTTCATCCAAGTGATTTTTTTATTTACTTATAAAAATACAGTCTGGTGGGCTGGCTTAGCAGCTTGGTGGTAGTTGTACTGCCTCCCATGCAAGTGGCCTGGCTTTGGGGGAGGGCCTGGGTCAAACAGGGGTTAGCTGGTGGGACAGATGATTGAGCATCTTGGGGACTGCTCTCCTCTCAGGGAGGGGGAATCTGACCACCCTATTCTTTAACAGCCACCTTGGTGAGGAAGGCTGGCAGGCCATCAGAGTGGCATGAGGGCAGGGGCTCAGGCAGGCACAAAGCAGTACTTGCCTTTAATTGGATTGGCATCATTGCATGCTTGGCTGCCCAGGGGTTAAACCAAAGGTAGAAAACCTCCAATGGCAGACAAATCTAGCAACCTGTCACAGGCTTTGCATTACTAACCAGACTCTGTTCCTGTCTGAATATGTGTCTCCTTGTGAATGGCCCTCTGCCTCCTGGCCCCACCATGGGGATGGTGGGGAGACCATGGGAGATCTCAGAGCAGGCAAGTCTTGGTGATTTTGGGTGATGGGGATGGACAGGTCAGTGTGCAAGGGGGTCAGTGGGTGACCTAGAAGATAAAAATCTCCATGGAAAAATAAATAAAACACAGTTTGGGAATCTCAAACTCAATAATACAGTCATACCATATAAACAGCATAACTATGTACTATGTTGCTAGACCAGGACAGGTTTATTAGTGGAGACCAAGTGCATGGCAACGCTCTGTCCACCTTGCAGTGCTCTGCAGCTATGTAATGGGGAGGTTAGGAACTGTGAGCACCACCAGTGAGGCATCACAGTGAAGTTATTCAGAACAGAAATGTGCAAATTATGCATATGCCAGCTGAGCTCCTGACGAGAACTGAGCCCTGAGTGATTGCTGCAAAATATATACATACATATTTTTTTCTTAACCAAGAACCTTTATTAAATAAAACATTCAAATAAAAACAAAAACTAAATCAAAACTAACTCAATAGAGTACAAACTGGGAAAGTGTTTGGCTTACACTTTCACAGTTCCTGTAGTGCTTCCCAAGCATTCAGCTCAGATAAGTTGTTGGACTAACACAGTTTTTAATTACACATAAATCTGATCAAAACTTTAACTTATAAAAATGCATGCAGTCATCTATGTTTATATGATATGACAGTGATATGTTAGGAATATCCTAAGTATTAGCTTCCCATACAAATGTGTTTTAACAGTAAATGAGGGCAGCACTTATTTAAAAGAATAAACTATAGCATTTTAAATTAATTCTAAAAGAATCTTGTCACGTCACAATGTTCTGAAATTTGATTAAAGGTGTGTAAGCAAAAAAAGATGGAAAACTCCATAAAGAATTAGAATACGAGATAACCCTGTTTTGTTTACCTTCTGCTCTGCAGTTTTAGACATCCTCTCATCAAGCCAGCAGCTAACTGAATGCAACAGAAAATGAGTGCAGGGGCAGGCCATTCAAGGGGGAGGGGCTGGGGGGATGGGTAGTTTCAGAATGTAGTCCATTTCAGTATGTAGTTTATTTGTTTCAGTATATAGTGTATGTGGATTTTTTAGTCTATAGTGTATGTGTTTCAATACATAGTGTATTTGTTTCAGTATATAGTGCATGTGGATTTTTTAACTATACTGTGTATGTATTTCAATTAAGCAATAAACCACGACAGGGTGTTGGTGATGCTGGGTTTACCCACGCCTGGAGTGGTTCATTCATTAGGCCACAGGCCGAGTGACCAAACCGTCCAGGCGTGGGTAAATCCCAGCATCACCAACACCCTGAAGTGGTTTATTGCTATTATACAATGTTCCTGTTCATTTACTGTAAGATAAAATAAAAAGTATAGTTTTTGCTAGTTGTAGTAGTTTTAATTGAATTTATTGTTGCACATAAAAAATAGTTCCCTTTTGGTGCTGGGTAGAATAGTGCCTCACATATGTTTCAGGTAGGAGATGAGCATTGGAGGGTTTCATTTTTTTTTTTTAATTGAAACCTCATTGTCAGAGAAGTGAATTATTGAAGGAGCTGTGCAGCAGACTGTAAGCAGACTCTGTGACCGTCATTTTTGTGTGTTTCAACTTAAGACGGTGATAGCATGGTTGCTGCCACATCACTGAAGCCACGAGAGGTTTTTGATGGGTACCTGTATCCGTTTTCATGTTGTGATATTTTTTTTTTATCTGTGAGGAATTCTGAAGTAGAGAAAGTGGTTTTGCAAACTTAGGATATATATTAGTTTTTCCGAATGGCGTAAACTACTTGTTTATAGGAGTCAACAGAGCAGTTGTCAGAGATGACAGAAGAGAGTCAAATTGAGGGTCAGAGGTGAGCTGAGCAGAAGTGGTTGCGGGGTGCAGGGGAATAATTTCACAGTACCAGACTGTTTCAGGTATGAATTGGCTTGGGAGTGTTGCTTTGTACAAGTTTTAGTTTTGAATTTGGTGTGGTGCAGTGGCAGGTATGCAAGACTGCTGTTTAGCGATGTTTAAATATGGCATTTTTTTCATGGTCAGGGTGACAGTGATTTGAGAGATGCAGCTGACTGGCACCTTTTGCATTGGTAATGTTAGATTTTACAACGCTTGGAAGGTGCCAGTTAACCAATGATAGTGCTGTAATATGGGACCCCATTGTATAATATGTAATATTTCTTTCAGTATATGGAATATGCAAAATTTTTCAATAGATAGGGTAAGTGTTTCAATATATAGCGTATTTGTTTCAGTATATAGTGTATGCAGATTTTTCAATGCATAGTGTATTTATTTCAATAGATAGTGTATGTATTTCAATATGAAGTGTAGATGTTTCAATATATAGTGTATTTGTTTCAGTAGTCAGTGTATGTGGTTTTTTCAATGTGTAGTGTATGTATTTCAATAGATAGTGTATGTATTTCAATAGATAGTGTATGCATTTCAATATGTAGTATGTTTGTTTTAGTATATAGTGTATGCAGATTTTTTCGATATATAGTGCATGTGTTACAATGTGTAAAGTATTTGTTTCAGTAGATAGTTCATGTGGATGTTTCAGTCTGTAGTGTATGTATCTCAATAGGCAGTGTATATGTTTCAGTACATAGTACATTTGTTTCAGTACATAATGTATGTGGATTTTCAGTACTCTGTATGTGTATTTCAGTTGATAATGTATATATTTCAATATATAATATAAGCATTTCAATGTATAATGTTTGCATTTCACTATATGATATATGCATTTCAGTAGATAGTGTATGTGGTCCATTACACTGTGTATGCATTTCACTATGTAATGTATATATTTCACTATATGATGTAAGTATTTCACCATATAGTGTATGTGTTTTACTATACAGCCAGAGATTCTGAATTATGTCCCTATTAGCTTGCCATAAATAAATTCCACCAGTCTTGATCATAAGGTGGTGCCACAAAAATACTATGTTGAAAATTTGGGGTCAACATTTCGAAAGATTTCTTATAGCTTTGCTATTTTTGTGGATTTGGACCTCAAATTCTCAACATAGCCCTTTTATTACCCCACTTTATGAACATCTCCAGTGTCATTTTTCAAATATCACCCAGAACATATTTTCATGCTTGTGCTGCAAAATTACATTTTGGCCAGCATTTCATAAATGACACCTGTCATGTTTAGAAGGTGGGGTCCTGGAAAGACTATGTTCAACAATGTGGTCAAAATCACAAACAAAAAAAAACAAAGTTGTGAAGAAATGTTAAAATATTTCAATGTTTACTCATTAATTTTCAATTTTCATGGAGTTTTATTCCACATTTTCAACATAGCATTTTTTTTAACCCCAGCTCATGAACATGATGGGTTATTTTTCAAATCCTGCCCAAAATGGGGTTTTTTGTGCTTATGCTGCAAAATTACATTTTGGTCAGGATTTTATAAATGACAGCTGTCATGTTCATAAGGTGGGGTCATAAAAAGACTATGTTGAAAAGTTGGGGTAAAATCTAAAAAAAAAAGTAATGAGCAAACACTGACATTTTTCAGTGTTTACTCGTTTACTCTTAATATTGCAATTTTTTACATTAGTAACCCACATTATTAACATAGTCATTTTTTACCCCATCTCATGACATGGCAGGTGTAATTTTCAAGTCCCCCCCCCCAACCTGTTTTTCCTGTCATTCCACAAAATCTTTTTTTGTGTGGCATTTCATAAATGACACCTGTCATGCCATATGCAGGGGTAATAAAAATGGTATCTCTACAGAATCCCAACATACAAGATCCTGACACCATTTTCCTGACAGGCAAGTACCCAACAAGGGTAAGATCCTGACATGGGACTGCCCAACAATGGAAGTGTGAGCGCCGTGGAAGTGATTATATTTTAGTTATGGGGTGTGGTTGGCATAATGGGGGTTGCAGGCCATAACTAAAATTTAGGTAGAAAACAGGCACTGCAACCACTCTAGCCAAAGTCATACACTTAAGTCCATGTTGTTCATTTAAATATTTTTATTTATGTCCATCATTAAACATGCCCCAACATCTCACCATCCAATGGCTTCTTCTGGGGAACTGTTAAACAATTAAAGAAATATTTAATATACCAGTTAACTCATACTGGAATATATATACTGTTATACAGACAAAATCATTTAGTAATCTTCCACAATGAAAGTATTTGAAGCATTCACTCAATAGACTTGCTATGTGCATAACGTTATACTCATGAATTGCGTAAATGTAAAATCAATCAACATTTCTAAACAATTATTAGCCCCTACTAGTAGTTATGTGTGCCAAAAGGCTACCTACTTTTTATCTGTGCCTCAGCCTCCAAAAGCCTGCCACCTGGATTCTTGTCTTGTTTAATATAATTTAATCTACAAATAACATTTATACAGCATTTTCATTCAGCTTTATGTTGTTAGTGTTTTATTTGTTATACCATAAATTGATCACATTTTATGTTATTTTATGTCATTCTTGCTATTAAATATTTTTACTCACATAAATTAAACACGTTTTATGTTATTTTGTGTCAGTCTAACAATTAAATATTTTTACTCACTATAAACCCATTATTAATGCCAAAGTTTCAGTTGCATAAATACAGATATACTGATAATTCAAAGTTAAGGCATTATTAGAATTAATTAAACACAGAGCGTTTATTGTTTCTGACAGAGAGCCTGCAGCATTTGTCACTTCTGTGAAGCAGAAGTTAGATTCTTTTTATTTCTTATTTCTGGAAAAAGTTTTAAAGAAAAGCCGTTACTGGTTATTACAAAACCAGGCAACCAAGCTTCATGATATCTATTATTTGAACAATAAGATTACTCTTGGACACTCTTCTTTTGCATAACTAAAATTTATACAATAACTTATTGCATAAAAACATGTGTTCTCACTGCAATGGAATAAATGGAATTTATTCAATGCGTTGTGCTAAACATCACAGTTAGCATGATATAGCACAATTGAATACCACTGAACAACATGTATTGCGTGACCATGCAAACCGCACTATTCCATGCTAATGGTTACTTTTGCATGAACCACCCTCAACAATAAGGGGCCCTATTGTATAAATGGAATATGTGATGGCCAGCCATTGAATACACTATTTATCTGAACTCATGGAGCGTGACCTCAGGAATCATCACTTGTGGGTCTGCTACACTCTGCCACTCATGAGGTTACCTGAGGTCACTCTCCACTCATTTAGATAAATAGTGTATTCAGTGGGCAGCCATCACATATCCCCCAAATAATCATCTGCACGACTCTCACACTTCCATTGTCAGGCAGTCCCATGTCAGGATTTTACCCTTGTTGGGCACTTGCCTGTCAGGAAAATGGTGTCAGGATCTTGCATGTCCAGAATCTGTAGTAGACCCAATAAAAATACTATCTTGAGAACTTGTGGTCACAACCCAAGAAAAAAATAGCATTATGTGTAAACCCATTTTTATGAAATGGCAAAAAAATCTAGTAATTTCTTCGGCCGAGAGACGTCAGCTGATGGTACATTAACTCTCTTTAAATGCAGAGTCAGTTGCTTAACCTCATTTTCATCTAGAAAAAAAATGGTAACACACACACATATCTTTAAACCTTTAAAATAAAAAAAAACACATGTGCCATCATCTTGATATTCTTAGCCTGTATCATTACCAATATTTAAACGTATTTTAGATAATATGTTCAATGTATGACAAAAAAAAGACAGCTCCTGAATCAGCACACATTTTTAAAGATTTCCCCACCATTTACATTAAACAGGACACTTCATCACAGTTTAAAATATAATCTGTGGCCTTTGTTTCACAAACTACTGTTTCTGTTCTATCACCTGGTAAGAGAGACTGCAGTGACCAGTGCTTCAAGGCCACTTTCAAGTTTCCCTTTTAAAAATATACTCCCACCCAAACTCACAGTATCAAACTTACAGTTTACCTGATCACCGGACATTTTAATACAACTCAGGTTCGGGTGTGGAACTGCAGACAGGTTCCTTGGCATGATTACGGCTACATAATCAGCCGTCTTCCTCTGGGGGTTGGGGAGCGATGGCAGAGCATGGCTCACCATATAGGTAAATGGCACACAGTTATCAACAGAAGTGGGAGCTGCTGTATCAGTGAGAATTTAAATAATATCTTAAAATATTCTCTGCTCTTGTTGTGAGAGAATGGGAGAGAGGGAATCGGGAAACATGGCAGAGTCACAGCCAGTGAGGCGAGAGCACAGCAGACCAGCATCCTATCTGCTCCTGAATCGGAGGGAGGGTGAAGGTGCAGCTTGGCTTACAACTAACTAAACAAGTACCACTGCAAATACTGTAGGTAAATGACACACTTATCAACAGCAGCAGGAGCTGTTGTATTAGTGTGAATTTAGAAAATATTTTTAAAAAAATTATGTGCTCCTGCTGTGGGAGAATGGGAGGGAGGGAGAGAATTAAAATACATGACTGTCAATGACACAGAGGTGACTGGAGAGCACACCAGTATCACATCCTCTCCTGATTTGTGAACACTAAAACTGAAACAAATTTCTCTGCTCCTCCTATGGCAGAACAGGAGGAAGAAAAGTGACAGACATCAGTGCCAGTGAGCTGGGTGCAGAGCAGGCCAGCATCATATCTGCTCATCTGGGGGAAGGGGCGAGAGGTGTTAGATACAGCAGCAAACAGTATAAAAATTACAGAAAAACATAAAGAAACTCTTTCAACTCCTACTGCTCCATCTGTGGACTCTCTGTTCCATATTCATCGCTCCTGAATGCTGCACAACTAAGTATGACTGCAGAACCACTTCCTGCAAAAATACAGCAGATGGAACTATTTAATTAGTTATGGTTTCTAACACTTATAAAATATAATAAAACCACTTTTTTATGATCAAAAAAATGCATACACCATTGTTTTTGAACTGTATTCATTATACTATGCTTGCAACATCAGTGAACCATTTCATAAGTGTGATAAACCATTCCAAGGTGTGCATTAAAGGATTTTAATGCACTTCCCAGGGGGTGTATTAAAATCCTTTAAAGCACACCTTGCCACGGCTTATTACTTATTTCCCAGTCATGTCAATTTCATTGTTATAACTTGTGTTATGAATTTGTTAATTTTAACTGTTACACTATATACTCCCAACAACTACACAGCAAAAACAAGCAAGCGAGCATGTTTTTTTATTTTAGTCTTTATTTTTCAGAAGCATCTCAGATATACATTTCCATAGCCATAAATTAGACATCTCTATTCCACAAACCATATACAGTTCCATTTTTGAAAATTACATTCAACTAAGGATTAATACATATCGTCTCTGTACATAGATTAGGTGGATAAATCCCAATCTTCTTTCAGACACTATATCTTCTACCAGTCCCCCTCTAACTGTTCAAGGTACAATGTCAGCCGTGTGCCCCATTAGCCAAAGTAACCATTTATTTCAGAACTCAGTAAATCGTTTTTGTGCATAAATTAATGTCAGCTGTTAATTTCTCCATTTGATATATCTGTTGCACTATATCTTCCCATTCCCTTTGTGTTAGTATTTCCATCTGTAGGCCATCAATGGGAAATCACCTTCTTGGCCATCAATAAAATAATGGCTAGCAGTTTTCTAGTGTGAACATTGTGGATCTGATCCAGAAAATGATGTAATATGGCACATGAAGCGGTAAGATCCCCAGCCCCTGGAAGCAACTCTGCAATAGCTCTCCCCAGCTCCCCTCAAAAGGGCTGGAGCACCATACAACTCCAGAAAATGTGTATGCATGGCACATGCCTCCCCACACCCCCTCCAGCATCCTGTTCCATGAGCCATACCAAATTTTCCTGTGATTTGTGGGGTTTTGAAATATCACAAGACACACTTCCACCCATACTCCCTCCTTGAGTGGGAGGCAGTCACTTTATGTTGAATAGTATAGATATTGCTCTAGTCCTCCTCTGCGAGTGATGTGTCCAGTTCCTCCTCCCATCTATGCTATGTTAACAGTGCTGCCTGTGAGGTGCGTGGCTGGACAGATTTATATACTCAGGAAATAATATGATCTGAGGTTATCCCTTCTATAGTGTCTATAATAATCTGCTTTGGGGGGGGGGGTGTCTTCTCCCACCCAAGTCAAAACATACCTCTCAGCACAGTAGTGTCTTATTTGTAGGTAGCGGAAATAGTCCTGCTGTGTAAACTGAAATTTATGTTGCAGACTCTGAAATGATTGGAGCACTCCCCCTTCATAATACTGATGGATGTGCTGCAGTCTGATTCCGTGCCACAATTTAAAAGTGTGATCTAACCTTGCTGGTATGTAGTGCAGGCTATCCATTGGATTTACTAGGAGTGTTGCCGATTGTTTAATCAGTGGGTGATTTAAAATATTTCTCCAAGTTCTTACAATAGATTTAGTGTGGATGGATTCCAGTTTAGTCTCAGGCCTCACTCTGCCTGGGGTCATAAAGAAAAGCATAGTTTCTATATGTCCCAGCTCCGCTTTGGTTTCTAATCTCTCCAGTGCTGATTTGAGCTCTTATTAAGCTATTGTAGGGTGTGTGCTACCTGTGCTGCTTGACAGTACTTTTCTAAAATGGGCAATGCCAGCCAACCTCTCTGTTTAGGAAGCTGCAGCACACTGTATGACTTCCTAGGTTTTTTCCCTGCCAAACGAAGTTTGAGATTAATTTATCCCATTTTCTGAATTCTGACTTTTTGGGCATGAGCAGGATATTTTGAAACAAGTATAGCAATCTGGGCAATTATTCATCTGTATAATTTCAATTCTGTGGATAAAAGGGAGAGGTAAATGAAACCATCTCTGTAGGTAGTCTTGTATCGCTGTTACAAAAGGGGTGTAATTTACATCATATAGTGAGGGTAAATCTTGTTGGATAATACCCAAGTAACAAAATTTATTGCCATTCCAGCGGAATGGAAAACGGGAAAAAGTTGTTGGGTCTGGGTCATATAGGAATCTAAGGACCTCGATTTTATTTTTATTTAACTTAAAGCCTGTAAGTTCTTCAACCTCCTGCAGGAGGTCGGATAGGATGGGTAAGGAGGATTCTGGATTGGTCATGTAGATTAGAAGGTCATCCGCATAAACGGCTAGTTTATGCTCTGTTCCCATATACGTTAGCCCTGTAATTTGGGTCTCTTCCCTAATTGCCTGCACCAAAGGTTCTGCATATAGCGCAAATAATAATGGAGACAGGGGACACCCCTGGTGGGTTCCCCTCATCAATAGGAAACAATCTAAGAAGGTGATATTCACCTTGACCATAGCCTGAGAGGAGGTATACAGTTTGTCAATATTCTCACTGAATTCTTTGGGGAAATTAAAAAATTTCAGAGTATATCTGAGAAATTTTCAGAATACCCTGATGAAAGCTTTTTGAGCATCCATACTAAGTAACAGCAGTAGGGTAGAATTTTCTGAACTTTTTCCAATAAAAACAGGTATGTTTAATATTATCTGAGGTTTGCCTTTTAGAAATAAAGCCGGCTTGATCCTTATGGATGACTAATAGGAGAAGAATTTCTAGTCTTTTAGTTAGGATATTTGCATAGTATTTATAGTTTTGATTTAAGATTGATATCGGTCTGTAGGATTCATAATTTAATGGGTCCTTATTAGGCTTTGAGATGGCTGAGATGTTAGCATATTGCCAACTGGGTGGGGGTAGTGTCTCTCCCACCTGTACGTCTCTAAAAATGTTGATCAACATTGGAGCCAATTCCTATGGAAACTCTTATAGAAGTCCAGAGTAAAGCTGTCCAGCCCTGGGCTTTTTCCTGATTTTGAATTTTTCATACTCATAGTTATCTCCTGAAAGGTAATGGGTTGTAACACTCAAGCCTTCTGTTCGTCTGTGAGTTGGGACAAATGTAGTTTTTGGAAAAATTTCACATATCTACCTTCTTCCAGTTCAGTACCTTGGGTATATTATAAAGAGTAATAGGCCCTAAAGCCTTCTAGAATATCTTTAGTTGTACTTAACACCTTGTGTGATGTAGGGTGTTTAAGTTTTGTAATGATTGATTGTTTTTGTTGTTGTCTAAGTCAGTATGTCAACATCTTGTATGCCTTGGCACCGTCCTCATAATATCATTGCTTAAGATATAATAAAGCTTGTTCAGTTTTATAGTTCAATATGTTCTGTAGCTGTGCCTTCACCTTAATTATTTGAGGAAAGACCGAATTGTCTCCCTGGGAGTGAGCCATTTTTAAAAACTCTAATTCACTTTCTAATTCTTTTTGCTTCTTTTCTCTCTTTCTTTTTACTTGATGCATATGTAATTAGTACTCCCTCCACAGAACAGCCTTTATTGTGTCCCATATGACCCCCGATGTCACCTCTAAGAGGAATTCTCCCTGGCAGTTTGTGGTAGTAGTTGCCAAATCAAGTCTAAAATGTTTGGGTCTCTCAAGAAGGTATTATTATTAAACCACCACAGTGTAGCGGTACAATCTCCTGTTTTATAAAGTTCAATCAGTATTGGGGCATGATCGGAAAGCAGTATGGGCTGTATAATCATAGTCCTAACTAAGTTTATATACTCTGCAGTTATTAAGAAGTACAGTGTAGTCCACATTATGCGGACATGCTTTACATGGACATTCGGATTACACGGACAGATTTCTGTTTCCAAAACCGAATGTATTAAAACATTTAAAAAAAAAAACCTGTTTAATGCGGACCTAGTAGACTGCGTTGTGCGGACAGTTTTTGAGTAAATCCCAGGCAACTTCAGGCAACTTCACTAGCACAGAACATGACTGAACTGCTAATTAGTGGCAATGAGGTGTTAAGGTGATGCAATAAGGTGTTGATTGCACCTGTATTTACTGACTTTGTCCTCATTAGCAGCTTATCGCTGTCCTGTTGTGTGCTTTGTGTGGTTAGTTTCTGCATGTTCTTTGCTCCCACCATGTCTAAGAGACCAGGCATCCCACTTGCTCGTAAAATCGAGCTTCTAAAACAAATTGAATAAAAGAGATGAATGAGGGAAGAGAGCTCACAGCAAAAGAATGCGCAGATCACAATATTAGCCCACAGCACCATCTGTTGGCAACAACAAACATCGCATAACGCGGACAACATATAGAAGTGCAAATGTGTCCACGTTAAGTGGCTAACACTGTAATCTAAGTGTGAGTACATGTGATGAACCCCTGAGTGAAAAGTGTACTGTCTCCCTGTTGGGTTAAGCTGTCTCCACATGTCCGTTAAGCCCGGGTCCTTAATCAGCCATTTTCCATGCCTTTGTCCTGTGCTTGCTTTGGGGGAGGCATGGATTAGAACTATCCCACCCTGCATCCATCAGAAGATTAAAATCACCCCCTAATAATAATGTTCTTTGTTGGCGTTCTAGAATTTTGTTAAATAAAAGTTGTTGTGTTGATGCGTCTGCCCCCGGTGGAAGGTAAATGCTACCCACAATATATTGTTTTCCCTACCAAGTACTCTTAATTATTGTAAGACAGACCGGTATATCCTGATAAGAATCTTGTATATGAAAGGAGGAGGACTTAGGAATTAATATTGCCACCCCTCTTTTCCTACCCGATGGGTATGCACTTGCAACTACTTTGGACATGCTAAATGTAATTAATTTCTGGTGCTCCCCGCTCATAATATGAGTCTCCTGCAGCAGTATAAGCTGTGGATGAGTTTTTTTTAAGCTGTGAAATGACTTTCCCTCTCTTTATTGGATTACTTAGCCCATTAACATTTTGGGATACCACCTTTATAGTTAGTGGTTGTGTCATTTTTTATTTGTATTGGGTAGGGTGATGTGACACCCCCCCCCCCAGTTTCCTATAAATGTATAAGATCTGAAGTGTCTCTATTTTCCTGTCCAGTGTAGCCTTTAAGTGCCTGCTGTTCTGTATAACATTACTTTGAGTGCTTATGCAAGATGGTGGCCACGCTGGGCTAAGCTGTCTCCACACATTTTAAGAGAACACACTCTTGTCATTTTAGAGAGCACACTTTCATTAATTTTGTAACTTTTTTGTTAGAGTAGTTAGTTAGGGGTGAAGAATTGAAGTTTTTAGTGTCAGGATCGTCTTTTTGTCTGATTTTCATTTTTCTGTGTTACCGACACCTAACAGCTGTAAATGCAGTAAATCTGGCAGCCGCGTACTGTGAGGATTGCACAAGTTAGTCCTCTTATTTTTGTGTTCAATTTTGCCTAACACTCACCCTGAGTCCTGAGTCATATCCTGATTCACATTGGTGATTCTCACCTAAACCAGGCTTGAGGACGAGGAGACTGTAGGGGAGCTGCTTTGTGATCCAAGGTGTGGAATCCTTCGGGAGTGGAGAGGAGGAGCCGCGGTCATGTCTTGCTGCTTTTCAGCAGCTGAATCAAAGTGGAATTGTGGTTTAGCAATAGAGTGGAGGTACTGTGTTGGGACTGGGCTGTTGGGCTTCCATGGAGTTTTGGTGGTTATTGGGGCTGTTCCCGTGTTCTGATTCTATTGAATTGGCAAACTGGTTCATCTTTTGCCCTTTTCTCTCATTTTTTGAGAAGTTTGAACTCTAGAAGAACTCTATTCTGACCCTATTACCCCAACCTGAACCTGGGGATTGCTGCTGAGGGTTTGATAGTGTGGAGGATCAGACCTGTGATCGTTGGAAGATGAATGGCTGGTGCATGATCCTTGTTGGTCTGGGGGGGGCTGAAGAGCCTGTCCCTCACCTGGATCTATTATGCTTAGATCCCCCATCGGTATTCTTCTCAGGGGATGGTTTGGTGGTTGTTGGTTTGGAGAAGATCAGAAGACCAGAAGAGGAGCAAGGAAGCAGAGTTTAGTTTGGAGGCCCACTGATTTTTTTGGCCTAGAATCATTGTGAGAGAGTGATCTGCTGAGAAGTGATTGATGCCCACAGCCCAGGAGACTGTTTCAGTGCATAGGTCAGACCTTCTCCTATTCTCTTGCCTGGTGGACAGTGAGGGTGTTCTGCTCATTTCTAGACAGTTAAAAGGACATATTATGGACAGTGAGAGTGTCCTGTTTTTACAGATTGTTTGAGTGATATATTGTACCCCCAGACGGAGTGAGAGATTGGTGGTGGGGGGACATTTTCTCTGGTGAGGTGAGAGCTCCCAGAAGTCATAAACTGTTTGCTGGGGAAAACTGTGGCAATCTCTTCCTCAAACCCATGCTGTAATTTATGATCTGCTTTGTTTTGTTTATTTTGTGTTTATTTATTATTGTTTGGTGTGTGGTGTATGATTGAGAGTTGAGTGATTGGGTGTGTAGTGTTGTGTAGTTGATGTGAATTTATTGTGGGTGCTCTGAGTGTGTGAAGATGTGTTGGGGAGTTGTTCAGCCAGTCAGAAATTATTCCCCCTTCCCAGCTTAGGGATCTCCACCCTTTAAGTGTCCCCCACTATCCCCAGAGGTATATAGATGGTGTAGGGCTCTGGGGATTGTGAGGAGGAGTAGGAGGGCGGTGGCAGAGCCTGGAGGGGGAATGGAAAGGAGAGGACAGATTGGGATAGTAGGGACAAGAAGATGCCCTGGGGCAAAATGGGTTCAGGAAAGGAGTCTTCCCTGCCTGATTCCCATACCCAAGGGCTCTGCCTGCAGCAGACAGGTGGCTCGGTCTTCACCAGCAACTCATCCTACTCAGATGGTGTTATGTAATGCCAGGTCCATTAAAAACAAGACTGCTATAATAGCTGATCTTGTAGGGTCATAGGACCTGGCATGCATCACTGAGACCTGACTGGATGATAATGCTGGCCCTATTTTGGCTTCAGCTGTACCAGCCGGGTACTCATTGATACACCATCCGAGGCTAGATCATAGGGGTGGGGGAGTGGCAATCTGTTTTAGAATGGAACTGAACCTGATGGAGGTACCAATAGGAATTACCAACTCCTTTGAATGTATCCTGGGTGAGGGTGTGGGGTGCAGGATTCTTCTTATTTACCATCCACCAGGTCATGGGAATGTTTTCCTGTGGGAAGTTGCAGACTTCATTGTCGACATGACATTGGGATCCTCCACATGGCTGATCCTGGGGGATTTCAATGCCTTGGTCTACGATGAGCTCTCACAGTTTGGTCAGGACTTCCTCCAGCTGATGAATTCGCTGGGCTTCACACAAGTTATTTCCTCTTCGACCCTTATAGATGGTCATTCATTGGACTTGGTATTCCTCCTGGGGATGGAGATATCCGACTTGGTGGTGGAGCCAGTTGGATGGTCTGACCATCACACCATTGGGTCCAGTTTTTGGCCCCCCAGTAGGTCGGCCCCTATGGAAATGGTCTGGTACCACCCTTTGAGGGGTGTTACCCCAGAGGGCCTGATGGCGGTGCTGGACCTATCGAGTTTGCCTAGTGAATGCATGGATCCTGGGGACCTGGTTCTTGCCTATAATGAGGCGGTAGTAGGGGCCCTGGATTCCATTGCTCCTGTTCGTGTTCGACCCTCATTCTTTGCCCCAAGTCTCCTTGGTTTGATGAGACTTTGAGGGACTTGAGGAGAGTGGGAAGAAGACTTGAGACATGTTGGCGGAAGTTGGGTCTGGAGTGTGACAGGCTTAGTTTGATGGACCATTATTGGGTCTATCAATCAGCAATTTCCCTAAGAAGGCAGAATTCCTGTCCAGGGAAACTGCTGCTGCACAGAATCGACCAGCCCAGCTCTTTTGGACTGTGGACAGATTGTGCAATCCAATCTGTCTTCAGCCCGAGACAGCGTTTTCACAGGAATGGTGTGAGGAGTTTGCTCGATTCTTCATGGATAAGGTTGCAAAAATCAGGTCCAATCTCCTCCTAACTCTTTCAAACAGGAGTTGCAGTGGTCAGCAGGAGATGTCAGACACCTAGTTTGAGTGGTCTGACTTCGACCTGCCCACAATCAATGACATAGTGATGATTGTCCAGTTGTTGCGACTGACCAACTGTAGTTTGGACCCGAGCCCCGCTCGTCTTTTAGTAGGATGTGTGGATAAAATCAGCCAGGTCCTCACCAAGATAGTCTGGTTGTTATTGGAGAAGGGGATCTTTCCTGATCCCTTTAAGGAAGCCATGATATGGCCCATTCTTAAAAAGCTCTCCTTGGACCCGGACTGTCTGGCTAACTACAGGCCTGTCTCTAACCTGCCTTTTGTAGGTAAGGTTATTGAGAAGGTGGTTGCATCACAGCTGTATGGTCATTTGACCAGCCACAATGTCTATGATTCTCTCCAGTCTGGATTTACGAAGAGACATAGTACTGAGACGGCCCTTGTTTGGGTACTAAATGACCTCCTAATAGCGAGAGATCGAAAGACCTGTTCCATCTTGGTCCTTCTTGATCTCTCTGTGGCATTTGATACCAATTACCATGGAGTGCATTTAGAACACCTGCGGTTTATCTGTGAACTATCTGGCCTGGTCCTCAGTTGGTTTCGATCATTCCTTGAGGGTAGGACTCAGAGGGTGATGCCCGGGATTTTTTCCTCGGCATCACTCCCCCTATCCTCTGGGGTACTGGGGTGCCACAGGGCTCCATTTTGGTGCCCGTTGTTTGTGGTATATATGCTGGCATTGGGAGCTATTATAAGGTGGTACGGCTTGAGTTTTCACTGCTACACAGATGATACTCAGCTGTACATGTCCTTTGTGCCCGACCAGGATGATGCTGTCTTGGTCTTTAATAACTGTCTCATCGAGATTCAGGACTGGATGACTGTGAGCTGGTTGCAGTTAAACCCTGAAAAAACTGAGGTGTTGGTCATGGACCCAGGTCATTGGGGGCGGGTTTGCTGACGGGATCACCTTTGGGTCTTTGGCTTGGGCGGGGCCCAGTTAGCTACCTCAGACCGGGTGCGGAACCTGGGCATCATATTTGATGACAGCCTGACCCTAAAACATCAGGTGTCTACCATTGTCAAAACCTCTTTCTACCATCTGAGGAATATAGCCTAGGTGAAGCACCTGGTTCCTGCTGATGACCTTCCAACATTGGTCCATGCCTTCGTTACCTCCTGCCTGGACTACTGCAACACCCTGTACCTAGGACTACTGGTGGTGGATATCCACCGCTTGCAGTTAGTGCAGAATGCGGTGGCCAGGCTTTTGACTGGTACGTCTAGGACCAATCATATAACGCCTGTCCTCCGCGGACTGCACTGGCTGTCCATACAGTGGTGGATTACCTTCAAGGTCAGTTTGCTGACCTATAAGGCCCTTCATGATCAGGTACCTAGTTACCTGTAAGATCTTCTTCATCCCTACTGTCCCTCCCATCCGCTCCGATCCACCGATGAGAGATTGCTAGAGATTCCCAGGGTTTGTTTAAAGACATCTGGGGCCAGATCATTTAGTTTTATGGCCCCAACCCTGTGGAATTCTCTACCTCATCAGGTGTGAGATTGCCTGACCATCCAAAGTTTTAAATTAGTATTAAAAACGTATTTATTTAGCCTGGCGTATCCTGATTTTTAAGTATATCTTATTGACTGATTTTAGGATGTTGTTTTAATTTTATGTATTTGATTTATTTATTGTAAAAGCACTTTGGTTCTAGAAAGGCACTTTTTAAAAATAAAGAATTGCTTGCTTGCTTCTTACCCAATAAACTCTTAACACTATAATAGAAAAAACATCAACATATTGTAATAAGAAAACTATACACAGTTCCCAAAAGTTCTTTACCCAGCTGGGTTGAATAACAAAAAATTGCTTCCTGGTAAATGGAATTGTAAACAATGGGTGTATAAACCACCCCAACCTGAAGTTAGAAAAATTTTCTGTTAGAACTATGACTTCCATGGTTGGAGATGCAGAAAGCAAAACCGACACAGGCAGATCACGTTTCTGCCTACTGGGGTTTTTCATTTCCCATTTGGGAGTGGGCCCCGAGAGGTAGACTATACCCCTAAAATTAAGATGGGATAAGGGAAAATTCCATGGCCAAATAAGTAAAAAACCAAAAGTTAGGCATAAGTAGAGGAAGGGAAGAATAGGTGATAGGGGAAAAAAATTGCATCTACATCCACATGATATCCCACCTCCCCACTGTTTTCTCCACAACTCATGCTGTATAAGGAAGTTAGGGGAAAATATTGTCCGACTCCTGAGCAGTTCTCCACTCAGTTCTCATATCTAAACAGAAATGTAGTTATAACAATAGAATATAGCAGTCCCAGTAGTCAGTGTCCATAGATGGAGGAATAAGTCGCTGAAACCAGAAAACAGAAAAATTGACACCCCAGTCCTCAAGTCCCCAAGTCAGTATAATTATGGCAAAGACTCCCAACAACAGAGGGTAACGTTTCCCATCCCTTCCAAAATGGTGTCGTGCCAGGTCTTAGGTCTACAGGAGCAGCCTAGTCGAGTGGCCCCAGCTCCGCCTCCCCCAGCAGAAGGCGAGAAGGGCAGTTAAGGAGGGAAATCAAACTTAAATGTCCCTCCCCACTGGCATGAACTGCCTAAGGCCCCCAACCCAGCACATGACCCCATGCCAGCAGAAACAGGAGGACCCATCTCCCAACCCCCAGAAGTAGAAGTAAGGTATCCCCCCAGAAGTCCAGCATCTTAAACACATCCTGACCATTCAAAAAAGGGTCCAAATAGCAGGGCAGAGGTCAAGCAAAGATGAGCCCAAATATGCCACACCAGTTGTTTGTCAGTACATCCATCCCATATCTAGCGAGAGAGAGAGAGCGATAACCTGAATACAGCAGTAGGTAAAGGTCAGCCAGATCCTCACCCCTCCCACTGCTACTTTATTAAACTGATTTTAACAGATAACACCCTGACCTAGGCACTGGAAGGATATAAACTGATTGAGAGTGTAGTCCTATTTAACGGGCATAAGCTTTCATCAGGTCACATGTGAGAGGGCCCAAGTCCCCAGGCCCCCACACACCACTGGTCCAACCAGAATAAAATATTGAGCTTTATATGTGGCCTATGACATAAAGGAGCTTGGATATACTGAATCAGATACCCCTATCTAACAGGAGAAAAATAAGCTTTGGATCCAGCCCTCCTCATCTCCTCCCAGGATCTCCTTCTTTAGCTGCTCAAATTAACCCTGGGTGATCTGTTTCAGCTTCATCTAGGCCTCAATGCCCTTGCAATTCTGCTGCCTATCCAGAAGGTGCCTCACAGCTTCCTGCCTAAACAACATAGCCCTCATGAGTTTTA
The DNA here is from genome assembly GCA_016271365.2 of Neoceratodus forsteri. Taxonomy (NCBI): domain Eukaryota; kingdom Metazoa; phylum Chordata; order Ceratodontiformes; family Ceratodontidae; genus Neoceratodus; species Neoceratodus forsteri. Next base: position 1,224,181,258 of record CM057458.1, read on the forward strand.
TAATGCTGTATAAGGGTCTAGGGATGGAGCCCCCTTCCTGCCTTGCCCCGAGACATGGCCAGGCCAGGTAGGCCCAGACAGCTTCCCCAGTCACCCGCCCCCCCAAGAAGAAAAGAGGGTCCATCAGCCTACCTGACTCAGACAAAACTTCAACAGAGGATGTCAGTGTCCTCTTTCAGGTTTCCGTTGAAGAGAATTGAGCCAACAGTTTTTTGATTGCATATAGGGAGGCCTGCTTTGTTTTGGAGTCTGGTATCTGTGGGGATCTTCTAGAGGTGCAGCTGGACTGAGCACGCTGAGGAAGGTCCATGCAAGTTGGTAATTTGAAGCCTCTTTTCTGCAGATCATCCATGGCTGCTAAAGCACTTTCATAGATTTGTTGTCCCTTGGGGTACTATATCACCAATTTGGCTAGGTAGGGGGTATAAAATTTAAGTTTATGCTGCTGTAGTATGGGGAACAGGGGTATGTACTCTCTGAGATGCTGCATGGGAGCGGGTGCATAATCATTATCAATAAAGAGTCTGGTGTTTCCATAAAATACTTTTCCTTGTGCCCAAGCTTTTCTCAAATTAATTCTTTAGTGGAGTATCAGAGAAAACATATTATTATGAAGCAGGAACGGGCATTAGGCTGAGATGGCTTGGGCCCCAGAGCTCTGTGGACCTACTCGATCTCCATTTGGAACTCTGGATCCAGAGTTAATGCAGTGTGGATAAGAGTGTCTATAAAATCTCCAATATCTGTGCCATCACTGTCCTTGGGTACCCCATAGATCCAGAGGTTGCTGCAATGATGGTGGTTCTTCGAGTCCTCCTGCCACTCCCACATAGCGTGGCATACCTCCACAAGCTGAGCTATGGTAGACTGCATCTGGGAAGTGCTGGCCGATTGATCAGTAGTGGTTTCTTCTAGCTTAGTAACCTTGGAATGCTGGGTTGTTATGTCCATATGAAGCAATTCTTGTTCCTCCTTAAAAGTGTGAAAATCCAATTTAAGCTCTTGTAGTTTAGCTAGAATGCTGTCCAGTTTATAATTCATTTTACCAAGTTTTTTTTTTTTAATTTAGCGGATCAGTTAGAGGAGGAGCGTGTCATCTGGAGTGAAATCATGGAGACCTCAGAGTCAGAAAAATCTGGGTTGTAGTGATCCTCTTCTACCAGTAAAACACTAGATTTATCAGTGGTCCCCTTAGATCTGTTGTTAGCCATTGCTAATAAGGCTGTACTGGCTGTATGCTAATCCAGTAACTGGGCTATTTATCAAATTAAGAAGTTGCAGTGGAGTGGAGCATGAGGATTAGCACTGACATTAGTGGGAGAGCTGCACCAGAAGTCCAAGCTAACATGGTTGGCATTGGCCAGTTCTTCTTTTTATGAGATATTTCTTCTTTTTTAGATTTGAAAATGTTGCAGTACTTTAGTTAAGAAATCAATAAACTCCATTCTCTTGAAGAAATAAAGTTTGAAATAATGTTCTTTTGTAGTCAGGTTTCTCAGGCCACCTGCTTTCTGGAAGTGTGACATACCCATTAAACTACTGTACAGGGAGCTAGCTTTGTTTTGGGTAGCACCATAGTATACACTGAGGAATAAACCTACCCAACACTGGACACATCCATTAGAGGGACCACTGGACACCAGAAAATAAACCTACAATATTCAATGCTGGACACAGTGATCAGGGGGTCCACTAGACACCAGGAAATAAACCTACCAGACACCAGGGAATGAACCTGTCCAGTACGGGACATGGTGATCGGGGGGGTCCACTAGACACCAGGGAATAAAACTACCAGATATGGGAACTGGTACTGTGTGGCATTGTAATGAACCCAAAATGGACATGCAGATGCCTTCTTAGTGCTGTACACATACAATGGCAAGGAGACAGTTTAGTATAGTGGTTAAGAGCACTGATCCACAAGCCTTGAGAACTGAGTTTGAACCCCACAGCCACCACTACTGTGTGACCATGAGCAATTCACTTAACTTCCCTGTGCTCCCAGGATGCACCTGGAAACAAGCCTTGACTTAGTGTGTCTTTCCTGGACAAAAACTGTAAAATAAATGAATAAATAAAAATGGACTTGTAGGGACAAAACCCGTGATGGAAAAACTGTAGTTTGTTGCTATAGAGTAAAATGCTGTCTAAAAGTGTATAGTAAATTAACCTTTCTGACAGTAATTTATTGCTTTCCTTGAAAGAACAAAGAACTTTATGTGTTTCTACAAAAAGTAATGTTTTAAAGACTTTGAGAATGGATTTTTCTTACACATCTTATATCATTCTGTAGTTTAGAATAATTAGAGCAAGACTATCACTTTATTTTAAGAAGTTTTACTGAAATTATGAAGTTATAACTTAATAGTATAATTTAAAAAGTATAAATATTAAAAGTATCAGACTTTTACTAGAATAATTGGCTTACGGTAATACACCTAATATGTAAGTTTAATATTTTAACTAGGTTAAATGAAAATGTTATTAAAGAAAATAATTTTGACCAAAAACAAGTTTGAGGAGAAGGGGAGTGTCTTAAGAGGCATGTCTGTATGTCATCATTTATCTTCTGAGATGTCCTACCTTTCTAGCGGCTCAGGCCAATCACAATCTGGTGATGTCATCACCAGGGCAGTTTCATATTAGTGAATCTGTCTGGACACACCTCAGTCTGGAGGAAAACATTGATGCAAAAATATCTATGTTAGGTTAAGTAAGAATTCTAAAGGCGTTATGCTGCAGCTAGGCCAAATAACTTTGATCCATGCCTGTTTAGGATGCAGGGTCCAGCCTAAGGAGAGTCAAAGCTTATACGGTGCTGCTGAAGGATCCATGTGCAAGAGCAGATGCAAGGATATTCTCATTGTGTATGAAGCAAGGTCTGTGTTTTATTTGCTGAGCCTTTTGATGAGTTATGTTGCCTGCTGAGGACCAGACACAGGCTTAATTTTAAAACTCACACAAGCAATACAGCATGCTGAGCAGAAAGAGTTCTAATGTCCTAAGGTTTTGAAAGCAGATATACAACATGAAGGAGTCAATAAATCCCAATTGTTGAAACAACTTTGCTATCCACAAAAAGGTTATTTGAATCCAGTATTGCTATGGACTGTGCACATTGAAGCTGTGTTCTACAAATCCAAGAACTGACTTTCAGCAAAAGTTTAACTTGCAGAGTGTATCCATGTGAAAAGAAGTTCCAGGGTCAAGGTTAGCTGATAAAGAGACTTTTTTGTCATGAGCCAGACTCAACCAAAAGTTCTAAGTTGAGAAAAGAACAACAACTTCTACAACCAGAAATATAAATATTCCTTTTTAATTACTTTCACTAATTTTAATTAATAGTCTTAGTAATTTAAATTGGCTTATCTGGGAAAGTAAGAAGAGAACTTGCTTTTAACTATAACATTTGGGGCTATCTAGTTTAAGCTTTAAACTAAGAAATTTTGCATAATTTGAAAAGTTAAAACTGAGTTTTATGAAAGTATACTACAAATCACTGATGTAATGAGTCACTGCCAGTTCTCATACACAAATACATTTTACATGCAATGACGTTTTAAAACAAGTTTTATACAGAAATAATCTGAGATATTGATCTTATGAGTTGCATATTCTTATGCATAAAGGTTATGGTAAATACAAAGTATAACAAAAGTTTAACATAACTATTACCATTTATTATGCTGAGTATTGCTTATTACTTTGCATTGTTTATTTGCTAGAATTTGTTTTATTAGTTTGCTGGATTATCTGAAACAATTTTGTTGATATTTACAATATTATGCTTGATATTTATGCTAATGAGGAATATTTTGAATTTTTGTATAGGTGTAAATAAAATATTATTTTTCATATAATTAGAAGTGTGGTAAGCAGTGTCATTTGCCATTATACTTGAATCTGGAGAGCATAGGATAATATCATATTTGAATGTTATTATTTTGGATAATTTATGAAATACTATTTGGATAAGGCCTGAGGAGAATCTAACGTTATTATAAAAAGTAATATTATAAGCCTTTGTTACGACATCTTTGGGGTTTGGGAAATATAATTTCCTCTAGACAGAGAGGAAATTCATATTCTGATTCAGAGCATGAAACATTCAAGAAATACAAGAAAAGGCACAAGATTAGACAGAAAAGAAAGACCTCTGTGCCTCAAGCTAAGGTGTTGGAGGCTACCACCTCTAATACTCCAGCTAAGGGGGGAGAGAATTTACCTCTATCTAACAAAGGAAAACAATCTAAACCCATGCTTGGTCCACCTGGGGCTTGGCCACCTTATCAAGACTCAAACAAATACCAACACTGGAGTCCCACTCAAAAGGGGAGAGACCCAGGTGCAAGGTATGGCTGTGAGTATGGTAACAAAACTGACCACAGGGGGCACCACTATTCTATGACCAGCAATGTTACAGTGCAACCCAAAACAGGTCTAGACATAGTTGTACATGGCTAGAGGAGTTGCAGACTGAAAAAGAAAAGGAGAAATTACTAAAGGAAAAAAGGAAATACAAGCTCTTATTCACAGCTATGTACTCCAAGTTTCTCAGTCACCTCCTAACTTTCCCTTTTCTGTGCAAAATACATCATCAACTGTACCCCACACAGATAGGACTAATAGTACTATGTGACTTGTAGACCCTGTCCACACTATTGCTGACATGGTTACAGAAACTGCTATTGTTAAAAATGATGATGAGATTGGAATGAGATGCCAAGTGAAGTTGAAAATGTTATCTCTGTGCTTAATCTTTCTCAAAAGGTTCCTGAGCTAGTATCAACCAATATAAAATGCCATTGTAAAAAAACATTGTGTTTCCAGGAAAATAAGACAAATTCTACCTGGGCAACTTAATTCCCAAAGGAAAAGCAGAAAGATTTTACTGTGACATAAACATTGAAAACGGTCTAAATCATAAGGTTTTGCTTGATTCTGGGGCTGAAGTAAGTCTCATGTCTAAAAGTCTCTATGATAAAGTGACTGATGCCTTAGGTGACTCCAAGAAGCTGAAAATCCTTCCTGACAACTTACAAATTGTTGGTTATGGAGAGGAGGCTCAGAAGACCTTAGGTAAAGTTGGGTTAAAATTTAGATTTGATAAAACGGTGATTAAAAATCCAATGTATGTTACAAACAAAACAGGTAATGATTTCTTGATTGGAAATTACCTTCTAAGGAGGTTTAAACATATTCTAGACTATAGCCAGAAAATCTTATGGTCACAGATGATAAGGTCTCTTCCATTTAGGAAGAGTCAGTAACATTTAAAAATAATGAAATTCATGCTACTGTGAAGAAAGTGATTTGATGATTAAACTAACTTTTGTAGAATTTAAAATAAGTGAGAAATTTACTGTTGGTAATTCTGAAAATTGGTTAAAGGAAAACTCCATGTTAAAATCAGAAAAAGATATATAGTATTATTTTTTCTGTGTTATACCCTCTTCCCAGTATTTTTTATTTCCTCTGACTGTGAGATTTGTTTGTTCTAACTTTCCTTGGCTGTTTTATTGCCCTTGGAGGTTGCCATTCTGGTTTCTTTTATGGTCTCTTGTTCCAGACAGTCTTCCCAGAGTACCCTTTGGTGTGATGTCTAATCACCCCTGCAGGAGGCCAGTGACTTGTTACAGGGTCTGTCACAGCTCATCCACAGAGGGAATACTTCTTCCAGAGAAGTCACACTGCTTGATTTTCAGTGAGTGTAATCATTATTATTTTTTGATATTGGTACCTTGTTCTGGTGTGTGTGTGTGTGTGTGTGTGTGTGTATCTGTGTGTGTTTTAATCATGTCACTGTTTACAGTGGTTGTGTCTGAACTCATCTGGCTATTCCTCTCAGTCCCTTTCAGATTTTGCACCAGTACTAAGCAGCAAAAGTTGAGCATCACCTTATAGGTTTTAACATAGCAGGACAAGGTACCAATATCAAAAAATAATAATGATTACACTCACCCAAAATCTAGCAGTGTGTCTTCTCAGGAAGAAGTATTCTCTCTGTAGCTGGGTTGCAACAGACCCTGTAAAAAGACACTGGCCTCCTGCAGGGGCAATTAGACATCACATCAATGGGCACTCTGGGAAGACTTTCTGGGACAAGAGGCCATAAAAGAAACAAGAATGGCAACCTCCAAGGGCAATAAAACAGCCAGGGAAAGTTAGAAAAAACAACTCTCACAGCCAGAGTTAAAAAAAAAACACTGGGAAGAGGTTATAACACAGAAAAAAGAATAATACATATCTTTTTTTGATTTTAACATGGAGTTTTCCTTTAAATGGAGAAGTAAAGCTTATGTGGTGTGTGTGTCAAAACAAGATGTAATAAATCTGTGATTAAGACAGATGCCTAGCTTTCTTCACAAAGAAAGTAAGTCTTGTTTTTCCCAGTGTCATCCTGTTTCTGACAAAAACATTAAACTCTTAAGTACCAGACCCACTGAGGACTGTGGAAAAAGAAGTGCCACTCAATAAAACCAGAGGTAAGGCTAAAATGCCAGACAACAACAGAGCTTATGAAATTCTGTATTGTCCAAGCAGTGCACAGGTTTGTCCAGTTTTAAAATGAATAGTTACAAATGTTTGAAACCACAAATAAAGTTTGAAAAGTTTAGGCACTCGCCTTGAAACTCCAGATAGGAAAGTATACTATATCCTGTATGTGATGCAAGGTTTGACATCTCCTATACCTTGGGACTGATGCTCTTGTACAACTAGGTGTGTATACAAGCCTAGCCAATAAAATTCTGTGGTCACAATTAAGGGAAAGTCCTTACCATGATGTCACCAGCCTTGATGTCTGGATAAATTATCCCTCAAGTGTGCCAAATGGTGAGGTGCTCACTGTAACAGTCTCAGATAAAGTAAATGAACTGTCTGTTAAGGTAATGGAAAGGTGTTATAAACTGTATTGTTTGTGCCTAGGTGTGTGCACTAAAGTAATGCATGTTTTTCTCCTAGTACACAAATCCAAAAATAGAGCCTGTCACTTTTAAAACTAACTGTGGTTAGCAAAAAAGTGAAAGGGAGGAAATCCTTTATAGTTCAGATATTTGTTGTTCCAGTTATTGGGAAGACTAACAGACGTTAACTACTCCAGTCAGTAGCTCTGTAAAATGCCATAAATTACATTTTCTATATTTTAATGCTAGATGTTAAACTCAAAAATTGGACGAATTAAAATGTAGAATTAATAATGGGGATGTCGATATTATTTCCATCAGTGAAACTTGGGGGGATGCAAAAACATCATGGGGAACTAACATACCTGGTTTCACAACCTATACTTTCAATAGACCCAACAGGAAAGGTGGAGGAGTGACGTTATTTATTAGGAATCAAATTAACTCTCTATATATAACAAAGTATATTAAAATTCATAACATGCAAACAGAGTCTATCTGGATTAAGATAAATTTATCTACTTCTGAGGCCCTCATATTGGGTTCTTGTTACTATCCTCCGAATTCTTCAATTGATATATTAGGTACACTTTTATCCGAATTTGAACAGGCAAAATCATAAGGTAAAATTGTCATCACTGGAGACTTTAACATTGGCTCGATTGACTGGCATAATTTACGTGCAAATACCTGCAATGGGAAGAGGTTATTATATACTTGTACTCAGTTGGGACTTCTGCAAAATGTATTTTGCCCAACCAGAGGAAAAATTATCTTAGATTTGGTCCTTTGTGATGATGACCTTGAATTAGAAAATATGTTAGTTAGCGATCCTATAGGAATAGTGATCATAATACTATCACATTTAATATTGTACAAACTTTTGTATATAATCCCAACTGTACTAAAATCTATCTGAATGACAAAGCTGACTTAGATACCATGAAACATATTATGGGAAACATCAGTTGGGAACTCATATTGTCAGACTTTACCCCAGAAGATTACTGGGAATATTTTAAGAATATTATATTTCAACTTAAAGAACTATATATTCCATCCAAACTTAAAAATGAGACTAATAGTAAAGCTCCTAAATGGATGAATCAATCTATCAAGAAATGTATTAGACAAAGGCAGAAAAAATATATTAAATTTCAAAAGACTAAAATGTCCTGTGACTGGATTTCCTATAAACATATACAAAGAACATGCAAAAGATTGATTAGGAAGGCTAACTCTAACTGGGAACAAAACTTAGCACTCAGCACCCACAAATCTAATAGCAAACAATTTTATTCATATATCAATTCTCTAAGGAAACCTACATGTCAAGTAGGTCCACTATTGGACTGTGACTCTTTAATATATGAGCCTAAAAAAAATGGCCGATTTGTTTAATGCAAAGTTTTATAAACATTTTTCCAGATCCCCTAATCAAACTTATGATTATACCTTACTAGACACCACCAATGTTTCACCAGTTAAATTTTCTTTGGACACCATTAGAAATAAAATATTGACATTGAAAGGAAAATATAGTCCTGGTCCAGATAATATAGCAGGTCAATTATTATTTTTATTAGTTGATGTCATTACAGTTCCTTTAAAATTGATGTTTGAATATTTTTTGGCCACCAATTTTGTTCCCCATGACTGGAAAGAAGCCCATGTCATCCCTATTTACAAAAAGGGCCCAAAAAATAAGTGGGATAATTATAGGCCTATAAGTCTAACTTCTTCTATTTGTAAATTATTAGAGAGTTTAATTAAAGATTTAATTTCCCCAGTCCTGGATTGTCACGATGCAGAACAACATGGCTTCAAAAAAGGTAGAAGTTGTCAGACAAATTTAATATGTTTCTATGAACATATCAGCTTATTATTATACAGAAATGTTCCATGCGATATTATTTATATTGATTTCAGTAAGGCTTTTGACATCTTGCCACATTGAGCCTTAATTACTAAACTTCACAAGCTCAATATAAACAAGTTTCTAGTCAATTGGATAATTAGCTGGCTTTACAATCACTCTCAGCAAGTGACCATTAATGGGAGCATTTCAGCTAGGGGTAGTGTGACTAGTGGGGTGCCACAGGGTTCAGTTCTGGGCCCTTGTCTGTTCTAGGCATTTATTGCTGACCTTACTTCTGGCTGTTCCTCATTTACTATTAAATATGCTGACGACGCAAAAATAGGTGGCCCTTGTGCCTCTGATCATCAGGTTGTTGCCATTCAAAAGGACCCAGACCATATCACAACATGGGTCAAGAAATGGGGTATGAATTTGAATATCTCCAAATGCAAAGTAATGCATTTGGGTTCTAGTAATTTAAAAAGTCCCTATTATTTGGATGGCATATTACTTGAGACCACATCTGATGAAAGGGATTTGGGTGTCAATATTTCAGATAACTTTAACTACAATAATCATGTACACAATATTATTAACAAATCTAATAAAGTGATATGGTCTATATTACGTAATATTAGATCTAGAAAACAGGAAGTATTGTTGCCCTTGTTTCGTGCATACGTTAGACCACATTTAGAATATGCCTCACAGCTTTGGAATCCTTATAAAAAATCTGAATGCCTGTTACTGGAAAGAATTCAAAGAAAATATACAAAAAAAGTTTCTGGGCTATTCGCAGTTCCTTATGAGAACAGATTAGACATTTTAAAACATATGCCCTTATCTACACATCAACTTCGTGGTGATCTTATGTTACTGTATGATATTATTCAAGACCCTTATTTATTGTGTGAACTGGGTCTAGAATTTAAAAACTGTGGTCATAATATCAGGGGCCATCCCTTACAATTGGTAAGAAAACCTTTTGTCAAGTCTAGCCGTAAATATTTTTTAACTGTCAGAGTTGTTGGCCCTTGGAACAAGCTACCACTAAATGTTGTTATCAGTGAAACTAAAAGTATTTTTAAAAATAGATTGGATAGTCTTGTATGTAATGGGTATGACCTCTCCTATTATGTACTGGATTAGTATAAGAGCTTTATGGGCTTCTGCTTTCTTGCTCTTGCACCTAACCTTAGTATGAACCTTAGTATAAGGTATTACCTAAAAAGAGAAAAACAAAAAGGTTTTCAAGAAGCATATGTAGTTGATAATTTGAAGAAGAAGTCTTGCATAGTTCTCTGTTATTTTTTACTTACTGCAGGCTGGTCCTGTGTTCTGTATTTTCTCATGGTCTCCTGACCACATTTTCTGTGAAATTCGCCATTTCTAAAGTGTTATTTTTACTCCAAATAGTTTATTTTTTCTTTGTCCTCCATTTTGAGATGCTGCTGGCTCCCGAGTGATGTCATCACCGCAACACCCGAGATTGAATGTTGAGGTAAATGCAGTCCTGCGCACAATGCATGCACTGTACTTTGGTTCCCATCAGGGGTGGGGAAACATTTCAGTGACGCACAGTGGCACTCTGATCGGTCTGCAATAGGTGTTCTCTTGGATGCATTTTGAAGTGTAGTATGTCAGCACTCACAACAGCCTTTTATTAATAACAACTTTATAACCTCAGCAATGTTGTATGATTACTTTCTTTGTGCACTAAACATGTTATACAGATTTTTTTTTCAGTACTACTAAGAGGGAATAAGACAGTGTGGTAGTTGGGGAGATGGGCTTGTGTTAAAATGTAATACTCTACCTGTCATCAGAGGAAGGGCCCCCATGAAGACACTGCTGTGTGCAACTGCCCTTACCACTGAGCAACTAAAGAACTAAAGATGACTATGAAAAGACTGTTCGTTGTTGCTGCAGCTACTTGCCCCCCCCCATGCATCATGCATCTGGGGACTGTGCTACATCTGCGCCTGCCTAACTGGAATACCAAGCTTAGGGCTAGATTCCTTGTATACTACGTGTGATGTGGGAAATAAAAAGAACAGAACATGTAGCTACTTGTATATGTTAGGATTTTTATGCCTGCACCAATAGTTGGTGGCCTTCCCCAGTACTTTTTTGTTTTCCTTTTCAACAATTGTTAACTAAACTGGCTGTGCAGTGTGATTTATATATTTAAATGGCTGCTCCTTCAGATAGCCTACAGAGATGATGCATATTGTTTTCCAGAAGGTCCCTGGGGACTGCAGTCAGTATCATACAAAATGTGGCATCATTCATATTGCACAGTAAACAAGAACAATGCGCCAGGTACTTGGGCAATAATTCAGCAACCAATAGTACACTGTGATGTTATGTACAGTATGTGTTTGTTTTTTGAGTGGGACAGGAGGGCCAGTAAATACTTTCATGTTTCCAGCCTTGTCCCACTAGGGTGAACCATAACAGCAGAACAGGCAGATAAGCCATCTGTTTAATGTCTCATGAAAGATGGATGATATCTAGGAAACGCCAACAGAAATCACTAAGATTTGGGGGCATCAGATTTTTGAAGCTGCCTAGGATGACTGCTAGTCTTATGTGCTGGTAGCGTATTTAAGTCAGAGGAAGTGGATCAAGGACTGTTTTATTTATTTATTTAGCTTTTGTTAACCAGGTAAGTACACTAGACAAAACATATGCCTATTTTCAGGTACGACCCGAGAGGGTACAGGAGAATAAAGAACATACAGAGTACAAGTTGAAGCAAGTGAGGCAGATACACTGAAGTCAGGAGAAACATAACATACATAATAGCTCAGATTACAGCAGCGGACACCGTCAAATGTGAACATGTAACAGCACAGAGTTTCTATAGCAATATGTCTAGCAAAAATATACAGAATATACACAATTTATAATGCTTCCTTCTCTGACGTTCACAGAGTCCCTTGGAGTGCAGAGCATCAGTGTGTTCTCTAGTGCTGAGGTCAGTAATAAGGCAATTCTCTGCAAATGCATTGGCACATGGGGTTTACTTGTGATACAGGTCCAAAAGGAAATGGTGCCCAGAATGGGGAGCAGTGCAAGTCATGGGCGTGCAAACCCACACAAACATGAACCAAATATAACCTGCACAACAGAGCTGTTTCTATAGCTGTAGCTCCAATAAAAGAAAGATTTAGTCCATCCTTAATTGGAAATACATATTTATTTTAAAGACAGCAGTGTTCTGCAAAAGTGAAGTATACAGATGTTAAAGTCTTGGTAGGCCACAATGCAACTGCCCCCGCAAATGTTTATTAAATGTTAAGTTTCAGTTTCTCATTTCATTTCCATCCATTTGGCAAGTTACAAGTCCAACACCACAGGGTCTTGTGCATCAGGTTTCAAGCTCTCATTTTTCATTTTTTATTTGTTTTGTCCTCACAGGCTGGACCTCCTTCCACCTACCACCAGATGCCCAGTTCCCATCCAGCTGAGACTGCCACCTGTCCTCCCCGGACCATCAGCTCACCTGAGACACACTGCTGTGCTTCCCCCCTTGTCCAACCCCCCACTCCAGGGCTGGGTACACTTTCAGTTCCATGGCATTTCTTCCCCACATAAATCTGCCCACCTATGGCGGTGGTGAAGACTGATGGTTTCCCCGGAGAATGGTGGTGTGAGTCCCCTATGGGATGTGGTTGGCCAAGGGAGGTTTCATCCTCTCCGCCTGTATAATTTTCTGCAGTTCTCCCCCCCTCCAGGAGCATGTATCAAGACTGGCTGCCAGTGAGGCCTGATGCAGCCAATGGAAGGACACACTCTGATAGTCCCTGCCTGCCATTCCCTTATCTCCTGCACCACTGCCTGTGGTTACCTGGGTGGCATAAAGCAGCAGGTTGTGATATTCTCCCTCCCAAGAGGAGGAGAGTGTCCCATGGGATGCTTGATCCTCCTTCCCTGGACAGCCTTCCAATAGCCTAGGCTCATTCTCAAACCCAGTTCATCTGCCTCTTGAGTGGTAGGGTTACCACTGCACCAGTGGGACCACAAGCTCTAGCTTTTAAAGAGGGTGAATTATAATCAGCCGAATGCTAAAAAAGGTGCAACAGTACAAAAGTAAGTAAAGTTCAAATGGTTATGCTCCTGTAAATTTTTTTTTTTGTGCTGTATCTTTCTCACCCCCCCAGCCCTGGCCAGCTCTTTATCCAGCTGCCATCCCCATGCTTTGCTCCTTCAGGTCCTCACCACTGCATCTTCCATGGCTTAACCCCATGGCGGGGCTGCGAGGGGCTCCCTACTCACCCGCTGAGCAGGATTTAGATCGGGGTGTTACCTCCAGAGACAAAGAGCTGAGGGACAGCCATTAATACACCAAACCAGCCAGCAGGGTCTTTTTCCTCCATGTTTTTCTCCCTATGGTCACCTGGCAAGCAATAACACAAGTGGCGGGCACCTGCATGCACCCACATGCGTCCCCGCCAAGCGTCTGCTGAGCTGCCATTCCCCTTACTTGTGGCAGCTTAGTGCCAAGCCCCAGCCTCCACCAGGGGTCAGATGAGTGCTGACCACAGATCACCCCCCTTCCTGGAGATGGAGAGTAGTCCATCAGATGCTCGATCCATCTCCTCCCTGCCTACCCTCGGTGGCCCATGTTTGTTCCCCAATGCAGGCCACTGACATGGCGTGAGGTGTGGCATCCAGTGCCTTAGCCCTCAGTGCCACCGGGCCAGCCATGCCCCTGTAAATTTAATGCTAGAAATTTCACCAATCACAGAAGGGTCATAAAATCCTAATAAGGAGGCTGTGTTTGTCATCTGTCTGATCTCTTACTTAAAGAATTGCCAAGTTCTAAGCAGACAAAGACTGTTTCCAAGTTGACTTACATGCATTTCTTTTTTTTTTAATTCCTATTTTATTCCCACTCCAAGCCCTGGCACTGTCCCCGATGAACCACCACAGCAGAAGGTTGGTGGGACCCCCATGCTGTTATGGCTTATCCCACCAGGTGGGGACAGAGTGGGAGTGGGAGTGGGCAGCCAGTCCCCTCAAGCCACCCCTCCCGGTTCCATACCTTAGTCCTCATCAGGGTCCTCACTCCTGAGCCATCCTCCAGCTGGTGGCAAGGGCCTACCTAGCCTTCTTGTCAATGTCGTGTCTGGTTGGGGCAGTTTTCATGTGTACACCCGCTCCCGGAGACATGGCATGTGTTTGAAACCAAGGCCAATGCCGGTGTCCGACATGCTCCACCTTCTGTAAGGCCTGGGCATGCCAAACCTCCAGGTCAAACATGCACTGCGCTAAAGTTGCCCCTTCTCCCAGGAGGAGGCGAGTAGTCCATGGGATGCTCAGCCTCCTCCCCCCAACTGGCCCTCTGGCAACCCTAGTCCATTCCCGAACCCGGGTAGCCAGCGTCATGAGTGGTAGCACTGCTGCTGCGCCTGTGGGCCAGCACTTGCATGGATTTCTGTAGAAGTTTGTGATAAATTTGTGGAAACCTTAGCCACAACTGTTTTCCCCCATAATACACCTGACCTGCTGTGGAGAAAGAAGGAAAGGGCAAGATAGTGTGGTAATAAGGTAGTATTCATAGGGGAATCCATAGTAAAGGTAACAGGAAAGTTGGAGGGGCATCATAGGACCATGATGCTACTACAGCTAAGGTGATTTGCCTGCCTACAGTGTAGGTCAAATGAGTGCAATGTATAGGCGAGCATTGCAGCTCGAGGGAGGAGCCTGCTACTGTTGTCTTCATCTACATTAATCAGATAGAGAAAATGTTCTGCTGTCATAAAGAGGTCCTTTACAGAACTAGGGACATACATCATGGTCCTGGGGCCACTGAGGAATGAGAGGTGGCTATCAGGCAAGCTAACTCTTGGTACAAGTCTGCAAAGGCACAAACTGAAGAGACAATAGCCCAAGAGGTAACAAAAGGTGACAAGAAAGTTTTTTTAGGTATGTAAGTGAAAAAAGGAAGACCAAGGCAGGGATTGTAACCTACACACATAGAAACATATAATCGGTCTGTAGATAAGGACAATTTGTCCCACCTAATCTGCCAAGTTTGTCCCACCTATACTGCTCTACTGTCGCATGTCAATGCAGACCTTATCTGATCTCTGCCATTGGAGGGCTGTCCAGAGTACAGCATGTCTGTGCTCCATGCTGAGGCAGCAGCTGGTATGATCCTATTCAAATCTGGCAGATTAAAATCACCTACCAGCCCCACCTCCCAATTAGCTGCGATTGTGTGGATGTATTCCAGTAGAACCCTTGAACACTATCTCCCCGTGTGCTGGTGGTATGCAAATCATGACCCTGACAATAGCTAAAGGAGTACAGGAGGTTAATTGTGACCAGATTACAGAACTCTGCTGGGACTGTGTGTATTCCTGAACTATTGTCTAATTGCAGACATGTATTTTCTCTGTATTTTTGTCTGTACTCCAAACTCCCCTTACTGCTGAGACTGTGTTTATTCCTGTACAAGTGTTTTTTCAGGCATGCATTTTCTCTGTATTATTGTATGTACTCCTACTCCCCGGGTCACACCTGGAAATGAGCCTTGACTCAGTGTGCCTATCCTGGTCAACAAATGTTTAAATAAATTTAATAAATTAGATTATTACACTCTTGTACTTCTCATTCAGTCAATCACAATGCTTTCTTCTTTCTACATGTGTTATAAAGGACTGCAGGTAACACATGATGTTAGAGAGCTACAGTGCTATGAATCCTGGGCCCAATTCTCATTGGCACTGTGAAAGTGCACAGCCTTCTTTTGCATAGCCACATGTAGCAGCTACAGTAGAAAAAAACCTAGATTTGTGAAAGGGGTGGCCGGGGTTCGGGAGAAATCCTTGATCAACAAAGGATGGGGGGGTTAAGCATCGCCAAGGAGGTTCTCCAGGGAATGAGGCAGTGTGATGCAGCTGCTACAGTTCCACCAGCTCCTATGCACCCAATCCCCCCAGCCATGTAGACAGAAACACACCAGGGTGGGCATGGGTGTGCCATGCACGAAAGGCGCATAGCACCCTAAACAGGGGGGGCGTAACAGTGGGTAGGTTACAGCATGAGGGGACCCTGCTGTAACTGCCATACACACGGCCATGCACACAGACACCCACCCCATCCAAAAGGACTGGCCCACACCAGCACGGACCGAAGCCCAGCAACTATCACCCATGCCTGCCCACCCACTCCAGCACATCACTGTGGCTGCCCCCATCATAGCAGCCCCCCCTACACACACACACACACACACACAGGCTCATCCCCCCCACTGCAGGCTCCAATGCCCTGGCCCCATACATTGCCACACACTCCCCCAACCAATACATGGCACCCCTTGCAGTAAGGCGCCCTACTTGCCGGACAACGGTCACACACACACTGGGGCTATCTTATTGTGGCCACCTTGCCGTTGTTGACAGCCCGCATGCCACTTATGGCAGGCACACATTGGCCATCCCTGTTTACCTCCCCAATCCCCTGTCCTGACACCCTCTGATTCTCATCGGAGTTCAGAGTCCCCCATCCCCGATGGCACCGACACCCCCCCACCTGCAGAGATGATGCTGCATCCCAAATGGCCAGCAGCACAGCCCTTCACACACCTCCTTGGCTGCCAGCCATCCAAGAGATGCTGGGAGTGTGCAGCCCAGGTCCATGGTATTGTGCACAGGCTTACCCCCCCGAGGGTGAGGCCACAGGAGCAGAACCACCCCCCCATGGCAGAACCTGTTGCCAGCAGTGCCGATGGCAGAATAGGGCATCATGCTTCAGTGGACAGAATGTTTCAACTTGCAGCAGTACCTGGGGTGGGGACATGCAATGACATCCTGCATCCGCCATGCCCACCGCAGGTAACGACATCTGCATAATGGATCTCCTGAGCCTCCGCCAGAGGTCTGTGGTGTGCTGGACACTCTACCCCCTCCTCCCCCTGAGAAGGAGAGCAGTCTCTAAGATTTTCAATCCTTCTGCCCCTGGCCAGCCCTCCAACATTCCAAGTTGGTTTCTGAACCAAGGTCATCAGTGTTGCAGATAGATACCCTGCCTCTGTGCCCATGGGCTGGCCCACCAATTATCTAATTTCCAACTGCACATGCCTTCATGGATAACAAAGAAACATAGAAGTTGTGAGCTTAGAAGGACTTCTTGTTCCACCTAGTCTACCCTATGCCCCTATCTACTGTGCCACCATAGACCCTACTCAATCTCCGGTCCACCCCATCTTATTTCTAAGGTCCCCTTGTATATGTTCTATGCATGCTTGAATCCTGTTACTGTTTTAGCACCCACCACCTCTGCTTGGAGGCTGTTCCAGGCATCCACTACCCTTTCCATGAAGAAGTATTTCCTCACATCTCCTCTGAGTCTTGCCATCTCCAGCTTCCTAGCGTTACCCCTTGTCCTCCAGTATCATTTTCTATGTAAAATGCTACGTTCATGTAAAATATTTGTTTAAATGACTGAGGTAACATTTCTATTATATTTCCCCTTTCTCTCCTTCTCTCTAGAGAGTACACATATAATTCCTTGAGTCTTTCCTCGTAGGGCCTTTGATGCAGGCTCTGCACCATTTCAGCTGCTCTCTTCTGTACTGCCTCCACCCTGTCTATGTTCTTCTGGAGATGGGGCCTTCAGAAATTGACACAGTACTTGAGACAGAGCCTCACCATTGATCTATGTCGGGGTAAAACTAGCTCCCTCTTGCTGCTGGTGATACCCCTCCTTATGCACCCGAGTATCCTGCTTGCTTTCCCCTTTGCCTTATCACATTGCTTTGCCACCTTCAAGTCATCAGAGATGATTACCCCTTTCCTGTTTTGTGGTTGCCAATAACTCCCCGCCCAGTTGGAACATGGCACCTGGGTTTATGTGCTCCAAGTGCATGATTTTGCACTTTTTTGCACTGAAACCCAGTTGCCAAACCCTTCACCAGGCTTCTAGCTTTTTCAGATGATCCCTTATCCCCCTCCTCCTGGTGAGTCTGATTTGTTGCAGAATTTTGTGTCATCCACGTAAAAGCATACTTTCCCTTCCAGCCCTCCTGCAATGTCACCAGTATAGGCATTGTGGAGGAACAGACCTAGTACTGCCCCCCCGACACACTTCTGTTCACCTTGCCTTCTTCACAGTGAACACTCAAACAACCCTGATTTTGTACACTCAGTAGATTTTATTTATTTATTAGGTAATCAGAATTACAACCCTTAGAGTCAAGAACTCTTTTGCAAAGCCTCCGTGTCAGGAATAAAAGAATACAAACAGTGCAGGAATATAAACAGTGGCAAAGAGTAGAAATTACTTACAGTTTGGGGCCAGTGACCCAGCATCAGGTAGTATCACAGTGCAATATTGTAGTAAAGCAATAAGAAGTATTTAAATAAGTTTAAACATCAGAAGGATAGTTTCAGGGAGAATTAATGTGCAAGTCAGGCCAACTCCACTGGCTAGGGGTGTTAGGCTAGCCCAGAAACAGAATATGGGGGGGGCTAAGCTGACATCATCATGCACCTCATTACACTCTCATTCCATCCATAGGGCAATGAACAGACAGTGGAGAAAGCAAGAGACCTGCATTTCTGGCAGCATTCTTGGTGCACCACATGAACCCTGTCAGATCATGTATTTCATTAAAAAAGTGCAGCTGGCCCACTGGTACAGAGGTAGCAGTACCACTTGTGAAGCCAGCGACCCAGGTTCAAGAACAAGCTCAAGATGTTGGAGGGCTGGCAAGGTGGAGGAGGTCAGATCTCCCAAGGCAGAAAAAGGAAACAATCATGGTTGCACTAGATGAAATGCTGACCTCTGCAGGCACTGCACCCAGTGACTCAGGCACCTCCCAAGGCTGGATCCTGGTTCTGGCAGGTCGAGGGGCTCCCTGACCACTGCCATGGAGGGCACAACCATGGGAGACTATGGGAGAAACCAGGTAAGACAGGTCAGTTTTATTCTCACCCTGTATTTTTCCAGGTAAACTACCAGTGACAGCACACAAGGATAGGGTTATGACTGGAGTGTATAGGTTGGTTAAAAGCACTATTGCTCTCTGTACTCACATATGTATCTGATTCAAGAATGCACGGGACAGACATAAGGCAATTCTAGCAAGGGATAGGAGGAAGTAGGCTGTTGGTTAACTAGAATCTGCAGCTTATCCGTTAGGTAGGGAAATGGGCAGACTAGGTGGGCCAAGCAGTCCTTATGTGCCATCAAATTCTATGTTTCTATGTTTCTATAGTGTAAATACTTCAGAACTCTCCCCACACACACAGAAGAAAAATGGAGTGGGTAGAATCATGCATTAGGGCAGTGGACAAATGGAATTGTCTGCCACAGGAGGTAGTGGGAGCGAGCATGGTGGAGGGATTTAAACATGCCTGTGACAGGCATAAGGGAACCTTACAGGTGGAAAGGAGGGGTGAAAAGCCATTGACCAGGTAGAGTCTGAGGGCACTAGCTAGTGTAGGGCTTATGGGCAGATTAGTTGGGCCTAGTGGTCCTTATCTGCTGACAATGTCTCTGTTTCTATGTTTGTGTGTAAAATATTCTATAATTAGAGACACTACCCGATTGTTTGAGGGGTGGGCTATGTAGCAACATGCTCATTTACTGCTTTTAAATTGCAAAAAAATACTGTCTTTATTGCCCAGGACATTAACCTGTGCAGTCCTTCTGTTTCTATGTCAGTCTTGGCTATGCTCAGCCGTGCTGCACTTTGTCATGCTCAGTTGCCCTTGCACATCACTATCTATCTCTTGCCCTGTCTGAGTCCAGCCCAGTCCAAAATAATAAGGGCTGGTGGTGTATGTGTCAAGGGGGGCCTTTTCCAAAACAGTCAGTGGTTAGCTTTATAGTTGGGTGTGTAAAGAGGACATGTTGCTATCTACCATTCATACTCCTTTATACTGGCAGTGCATTTTGACATGGATAATCAATACAACAGTAGGGTGGAAATCAGATAGATGTGTTCAACTTGTTAATTGGTGATGTAGATCAGGGAGCGGCAGTAGATGTTCAATACCAAGATTTCAGAAAAGGCTTTAACAACAGTCACATTGGAGGTTGGTAAATAAGTTGGGCAGCCTGGCAGTTTGTGATAAAGTAGTAAACTGGTTCAGAAAATTTATTTTATTTAATTTTATTTTGGTTAAACATCAGTTTAGAAACCTTTGAGCCACAGGCTCATTTACAAAGGTACCTTGTCACATAGAGGACATCAGACAGCAGTACAAGGGACAACAGATATTACAGAAACAAGATAGTTACAATTCGGGGTTACAGTAAGCTTCAATACTAATGAACAACCTGGCAAAGAGTGCAAAGACTTGGGGTTGGGGGTGCAGGCAGGGAGGGTAGAGGTAGAAGGGAGAGGGACAGGGGAGGAAAGGAAGGGGAGGGGAGGGGGTTAGTAGAAAAGGAAGAGGGGGTGCCACTCAGTGAGCATTGTCAAGGGTTTTTTTTTAGTGGCAGTTGCATTTGCGTGAGATGAGCAGGTGGTTTCTGAGCCTGAGCTTAAAGCTTGCTAAGGTGGGTGAGCCTGAGATACCGGCTGGGAGGGAGTTATACCAGGAAGGGGCTCAGTAGGGGAGCGTCCTCTGCCCTTGAGAAGTCCTGGCTCTTGGTATGACTAAAGTTGTTTTGGATGAGCTGCGGTGATCAGGGTCAAAGGGCGTGAGTTCGGGCTGGTATTGAGTCGGATAAGCTCATGGGGGATAGGCCATGAAGGGCTTTAAAGGTGAGCTGGCAGGTCTGATACATGAGCCGCTCATCCAGGTTGAGTAGGGTTGCCAAGGTGTACAGCAGACATGTGTGAGTGAGTCTGGGTGCACCGGTGATAAGTCTGCAGGCCTTGTTAAGCATAAGACGAACCTTGCTGAGGGCTGTCTGATCAGCTGAACCATAGACTGGAAGGCCATAGTCGATGAGAGATATGACAGAGGAGCTGACGGCCAGGTGGAGGGCATCTGGAGGGAGGCATTTCTTGTGCCGGTAGAGAATGCCCAGCCGTGAGTTGGCGGCAGAATTTAGGGCATATATATGTCCATGGAATGAAAGTGCAGGGTCAAAGGTTATTCCAAGATATTTATAGGACTGCACAGGTTCGATGGGGATATTGAGGGTGGAGTGGATGGCAAGGGGAAACTTGCTGTACTTATTTTGGGGGTTGGAGAAGAGCATTGTTTTTGTTTTCTTTAGATTGATAACAAGTCGGTGCTCAGTGAACCAGGTTGCTGCAGAGTCAAAAGCTAGTTGGAGAGAGTTCTGAAGCAACAAGGGGTTACTATGAGAGGCAATGAGTACAGCATCATCAGCATAGAGAAGGATCTTACCCATACAACTGCCGGGTAGGGAGTTGAGGAAGAGGGAGAATAGTAGGGGTCCAAGAATAGAGCTCTTGGGAACTCCAGAGCGAATAGGGCAGGTACCGGAGAGAGTTCCACTAACTTTCACACGTTGGGAGCGGGCTGAGAGATAGCTGGTGCACCAGGTAACAGGTCCAGTGGCAAAGCCTATTAGGTCAAGGGTGGATAACAGGAGAGGATGCAACATGGTATCAAAAGCTTTAGACAGGTCAATGAATATTGCACCAGCCAGGGCGCCAGAGTCCAAGGAAGCATGGAGGAAGTTGGCAAATTCCAGGAGTGCTGTATTGGTACTATGACCAGCTCTGAACCCGTGCTGTTCAGGGCAGAGAACATTGTACTTACAGAGGTAGTCAGAGACTTGGGAGGCCACAAGTTTCTCCAAGGCCTTAGAGAGGGGGGAGAGGACTGAGATGGTGGTAGTTACCGGAAGAGTCCTGTCGCCACCTTGTGGACAGGGTAACCGTGGCAACCTTCCAGACAGCAGGAATTGTCCGAGACAGAGAGTTGTTGAAAATGCATATGATAGGAGAGGACCTGATCCAGGACCTGACGAAGGAGGCAGGGATCAAGTGAGTCATTACCGACGGTGTTACCTTTTAGGGCTTTAAGCAGGTATGGCCTGGTTTCTTGTATGGTGATACAACGCAGGTGGAAGGAGGGGCGTGCGATGGGTGGCATGGCAAAAGGAGGTGGCGGACTGAAGAAGTTACCAGGGAGCACTGAGCTAAGGTCGGTAAAGGAGTCATTGAGGTGAGTGGCAATGTGGGCAGGGTCAGTGGAGACAGCACCATTGATGTTAAGAAGTGAAGGAGAGGGGGACCGGGAGTGACCATTCAGTTGCTTGACGTTGTCCCAGAAGCACCTAGGGTTCCCCCAAGAGGAGGTAAGGGAGGCTTGGTAGTATTCCGCCTTTGCTATGCGGATGGCCCAGGTGTACTGGTTGCGAGCAGCTGCATAGGACTGCCTGTCTGCTGGTCGGCCAGTAGCGACAGCAAGGTGCCAAAGGTTGTCTCGTTGCTTAAGATGCCACAGTAGGGCAGGGGTGATCCAAGGGGCATGTCTCACTTTGGACCTCCGAGCAGTTATAGGAGCAAAGATGTCACAGGCAGAGTTGAAGGTGTTTACAAAGAAGGCCAGGGCTGAGTCAATGTTAGTTGCGTTTGTCAGTGGAGACCAATCAGTATGGGCAAGGTAGCACTTTAGGTCTTTGAGTCCCCCAGGTCTAAGCCGCCTCCGAGAGGTGGTTTTGACTGAGGATGTGGGCTGAGGGGTTACCCAGTTGAAGAAAACAGGGGAGTGGTCACTGAGGCAGTCAGGGAGGATTTGGATGTTATGGATGCAGCTTGGACCACATCCAAGAGGGTGCTTGTGCCCCTTCTGGGGTTGATTCTAGTTGGCTGAGTGACCAGTTGGGTTAGGTCAATTGCATTGAAAGCCTCACGGGAGGAGGAGGATGAGGGGAAAAGCCAGTTAATGTTCAAGTCACCCACCAGGATTTGGTCAGAGGGGTTTGGTAGGGAGGTAAGGTAGTCAATTAGTGGGCACAGTGCCTGGGATTGGTTCATGGGAGGTATGTAGGCTGTAGTTAGGAAGATAGGGCCTCTAGAAGGGTCAGGGGATAGCTTTAGAGTAAGGGCCTGGGCCTTATGGTCAAGGTCAGGAGGGGGGAAGGGTAGACCCATGAGAGAATCCTTCAAATAGAAGGCACAACCTCCACTTCCCACCGACATGGTCCAACTGGTGGAGGGTGTAGCCAGGAGAGAGACATGGGAGTTGGGAGTGAGTCAGACAGCCGGTTTCAACCAGGGCAACCACATCCAGTTTATGAAGCATCACCCAGCAGTGTAGTGAGTCCAGTTTTTTCGGGAGGCTACAGATGTTCATAGATGCAATACGCAGTCCAGAAGATTTCAGGGGAGGACCAGTGTTGCCAGGCCCGGGATTGGGGTGGATGTTGCCTGACAGGAGCAGGAGGAGGAGGAGGAGGAAGGCTGCTCTTGGGAGTGAGTGGCTGCGAGAGAGTTTTCGACGGTTGGAGAAGGGGGGATGAGGAGATGAGATAGTGCAGGGGATAGGCAGAGTAGAACAGATAGGAGAAGCAAGCACGATGAGATGTATGAGGGGGAAGTGGGGGTTAGAGAGAGGGTGACAATATGTTCAGAGATAGATAGGGGAAAATGCTGGGTGAGTGTAAGCAGCAGGGGGAGGTGGAGCAGGGGGGAAAGGGGGGTGGGTTGCAGGCAGATCGTTGGGGGCATAGGAGCAGCATGCTAGCGGGGATATAGTTCCCATAGGGGAGGTAATGATTGTAAGAAGGAGGGGGAGGAGAGCAAGACATAGAGTGTTGGGCTTTTTTTTGAGGAACTAACAGGCTAGGAGAGTAGTGGGTATTAGTGATAGTTGGAGAATAAGAGGAGACACGGTAGGAGAGAGCCTAGTTGGGATCAGGAAGGGTGGTACGGCAGTAGGGTTGTTAGGTGGGGAACAGTGCCCCCTGGTGGTCAGCAGGTATAACCTGCTAATGGGAAAGTGGGGACTTAGGTTCTGTCACAACAGGATGTGAGGTCACAGGAAGTGACGTGAGCAACCTGAGCCAAGAAAGCTACAGCCACCCCTGGGTGGCTGGGTGGCTGGGGTGGGTGGAGCAGACGACGCGAAGCATCATCGGGCTAGCACCCCACAGCAGCTGTCCGCTGAAACAATCAGTGGGCTGTGGGCAGAGAAGCAAGCCAAGAGTCCTTCTGTTGCATGATCGTCTATGGCAGGTGTTATGCTGAAATTTGTCTTTTTTCTTTACCTGGAATGCAGCAATTCAAGCCAGTGAGGACTCCTGGTAGGAGCAACTTTCGTCCTTCCCTGCCACAGTCGGCAGCATTCTGAGCATGGGGGGGGGGTCCGCCTGAAAAAGGTAGGAGGCAGGGAAAATTAGTATGCAGTGGGAGGATTTGAACCACAGCACTCTAGTTACACACTGCACATGACGCAGATACGGTGCAACGCCAGTCATACACACAATAAAGCACCATTAAACATTTTTGCTAAGCTATATTCAGTAAGCATCTAATTCATCTGCCCTGTATAGCTGAGAGCCTACTGCTTAAATTAATCAGAGCAGTATAACTGGGGTTCACAGAATAAAAATAAAACTGCCAGCACTGCTGACGTCCTTCTGTGTTACATAGGTCAGCACAGTTAAACTGCAAACATTCTGCTTCAAAATAACCCAGCAGTGGACAGGGAGAGGCTGATTTGCAGGAAACACCTAGCATTAGCTGAACTAGATGCTTTGTTTGACTCAAGGTCGGTCACATAGGTCTACAGCCAGCACTAGCAGGCAATACTCTGGCTACTAACATGCCTTTCCAGCCCTGCTGATACCAGGGGCTTTGCAAATGTAATGAATCAATATAAAATACAAGCGGTTACAAGGCTAAGAGGTGAATGAAATCTAGCACAACGGATGACTTTTCATAGTTACAATCACTACACTCCCATTAACATGTCTACTCCCAACCCGACCCGAGTCCAAGACCAGCTACACAGGTAGCACCCCACAGCAGCTGTCCGCTGAAACAATCAGTGGGCTGTGGGCAAAGAAGCAAGCCAAGAGTCCTTCTGTTGCACGATCGTCTATGGCAGGTGTTATGCTGAAATTCGTCTTTTTTCCTTACCTGGAATGCAGCAATTCAAGCCAGTGAGAGCTCCTGGTAGGAGCAACTTTCATCCTTCCCTGCCACGGTCGGCAGCGTTCTGAGCGTGGGGGGGCCACCTAAAACAGCTTGCAGCATATGTTGTTTCAATCAACGCATGGCGGATGGTTTCTTACCGGCAAGATGCAATCCCTTGCAGCCGAAAGTCCGCGAATGCACGTATGAAACACGTGGAAAGATCCCGCACATGGGGAAGAATGATGGTTGAGTGACAGGACACAAAGGGTACTTGTAAATGGCATTCACTCTGAGGAGAGTGGGTGACATGCAGGATGCAAAAGGGATCAGTGCTGGTGCCAATAATCTTCAATGTCTTCAAAACTGACATTGCAGACAGGCTGGAGTGGAAACTATGCCTCTTTCCAGATGATACTGAGATCTGCAACAGGGTCAACACTCAAGGAGGGGTTTACAAAACAAAAGAGAACGGACCTAAACATGCTTGCGTAGCAGTCGAAACTGTGGCTGCTATGACTTAATTGCAAAATGCTGACAAATCATGCATTTGAGGAGCAGAGATCCAAGGGAGGAGTACAAGAAGGGGAGAGGTATTCACAGCCACCAATCCATAAAGCGACCTGTAGGTATTAATATCTGATGGCCTAAAGTCAACCAAAAAATGTGAGAAGCCAGTGGGGTTAGCCAGTTGGATGATATGGTGCATAGTGAGAGGTATTATGAGCAGAAAAAAAGGAGGTGGTTATGCCACTGTACATACCTTTAGTAAGACCCCATTCTGAATACTGCATCCAGTTCTGGAGGCCACATATCTGGAAAGGAATAGACAAAATGGAGGCAGTTCAGAGAAGGGCAACAAAAATGATGCAAAGACTGCACTAAAGTCACATGAGAGGTGTCACGGGGGTATGATTAGGCATTCAAGTACCTCAAGGGTATAAACAAGGTTATAGAAGGTTAGCATCTTTCAGAAAAGAAGGCACACAGGAGCAAGGGGCCAATACTGAGGAGAGGGTAAGCTACAGATCAACTAGGACCTGTGGTACTGCATTAGATTGGGAAAAGGGTCAGACTAGGAGGGGCACACTGCCCTTCTCTGCAGT
The DNA here is from genome assembly GCA_016271365.2 of Neoceratodus forsteri. Classification (NCBI taxonomy): domain Eukaryota; kingdom Metazoa; phylum Chordata; order Ceratodontiformes; family Ceratodontidae; genus Neoceratodus; species Neoceratodus forsteri. Next base: position 1,224,207,154 of record CM057458.1, read on the forward strand.
CACCTTCTATGTTTTTTATATCTCAATGTTAAATAACATTATCACACAAGCTCACTTGGATGACACTGTCATATGTAGAAACATTTTACAGCACATCCCAAGGCCAAGCATGCAGTTGTGAGAAATGAAAAAGGGAAACAAGAAGCTACACTATTATTTACACATCCAATAAAATATCACTGACTCTCAGAAAATGATGTACCAACACCACCACAAAAAGGCAAGTGAATACAGCCACTATAGCTACATGGTACAGGATCTAGCAGTATGAACACCAGCTATGTCATAGTAACTATCGTCCATATAGGTAGTGGAACCAATGCACTATTCAGACAGTACAATGTATAGGACACCTGTAACAGTAGCCAAATGTGACTGTGTCCGTCATTCTGTCAAGTATAGATGCGAAAGATACTGCACTATTTCAATCTGTGGATTTTTGTTTATTTTTCTGATTAATTGAAGCACAGCTTCATTACTGAAAATGAGACTTACTCCAGGAACATGCAGCAGCTTGGGCTGAGGATGCACAGCACACGCTCACATGGCAAGTAAAAAAAAACAGAATTAAAACAAAGTTATTCAAATAGATGATGATGCTAGCAGATGTTTGCTGCCTGCATCATTCACACAATATTGGGAATTTAAAAATGTTTGGGGACAGTCGGGATCTAAAAAAACACAGTAATCATAAATACGAGTAATCTGGAAGTACAAGGGACCTTAGCTTGCAATGCAGTCCTTTTGGACAGAACAAATTAAGTTTACAAATTATGTCAGGCTCTGTGGGGCATCTGATGATAGTGACCATGAACACTGACAGGAAATAAAACTAAATCTTAAATGTAACAGCTTTAATATCTAGTACTTTATTGTGCACCACTGTTTAGGACACACACTCCCAATTTCTGAATGGTGCTAAGCTCTTCCCTTGCAAGTGCTGTTGCGGCAATGACATGTACGAGGTCAGAAAAGTAGCATCAGTGCACATACGTGTCCTCAACATGGTGCGGGCTTCAAAAACAATAAAACAGGGACACAGTTTCTTATGAAGCAAAATCTTTTTTACCACAAAGAAATAACTGCAGGGGATAAAAAATGCATACAGCACATCAGAAGGTACCATAGTAAATGTTTATTCAGCAGATTCATGGATTTTACAGATTTTCAGGAGACTTCTCCTTTATAATTAAGGTGGTTAACAATGAGGAAAATAACATGTTGAGAAATTAGATAAATTCAGAAGAAAAATGTTGATTGATGTTAATTTGATAAAAGAAATGTACAATGAAATAGCAAAAGGTCTGATTTTTATTTAGTAGAAGTATAATGAAGTAACAAAATGGTAAAAAACGTTTGTCATTTCATTTAAGGAATCCCAATGTGACTATGATTGCTATAAAGGTAAACTGCAAATAGGGCTTAAACTTAAATACATGTAATACCAGAAAGGTAACTTCCAATCAAGGAATAATATCTTGGCTAACACTGGTAAAAGTTACAAATGCCAGTTTAGTAGTGCCTTCAGCATGTAGAGGGGACAGAACTTATGAAATGTAACAATAAGTAACTACTAGCCTTATTTGTACTGTAATACTAAAGATTTAAAAGGTACAAGAATTTAAAAAGAATGGAAATGATGAACAAGAGTTAGACTAAAATGTTAATTCTAATGCTGATCTTTGAAGTTAATGAACAAAGAAAATTTGCATTATTTGTAAAATGTTAAAAACAATGTAAAATAGGTTATTTTGAAAGTGTACATAGTTGTAATAATGTTTAATCATATTAGTTCATGTAGTACTGTACATATTTCTATGCAAAAGGTATGTCTCCATTGATGTAATCTAGGATGTCACATCCGGTGATGTCACATCCGGTGATGCCATATGTGATGATGTAATGTGTTAATGATGTCATATATTACCACATGATGATGCAACTTTGTCTTTTATGTTTCATTTACCCTGCACTGCTTGAAACTATATACCCATATATAGTAGGATTATCATTTTGAATTGCAAATGCATTTTGGGGGTGTATTTTAATTCAAAAGGGGGAATGTAGGGACAAAATCCTTGATGGAAAAATGATTTTATTTTTATTATCAAGAATTGATTTTTTAATTATTAATATTTTATCTGATTTTTATATGGGACTCATTTCTGGTTAAGATTATTGTTTGCATAAGTTCCTAAGAGAAAACAAAAAGTGTTAGTTAATTAAACCTTAAGATACGGTATCTGGCTTTAATGATTAAAGGGATAATATCTCTGTTCCCTAAGCATCACTTTGCCATGTGGTAAATGAAGTCTGAGGAAATTAAGATTATACTCCATTTTGTTTTTTTAAGCCATGCTATAAGTGGACACTTAGTAAGTTAAGTCATGTAGTGTGATGTTTTTCTAGGGGCCTAGTCACATTCCAGAAATGCTTCAGCCAAAGTTAGTTGGTACCAAATAAGCATCCCTGTGATGTGACTGACATATGGCCATGTGTCTGCATGAGGAAGTCTTAGCTCAAGCTAATCCATGACTACAGTCAGATAGGAGATTATGTGACTAGTACAACCAAGAAAAAAAAACTTGTCTTAGGAAATTAGATTTTAAGAGTCCCATTATTTTGTATACAAGTAATAAGTTTTATTCATAGTTTAAAGATGCAATGTACTGCTGCTACGAAAATTGGGCAGTTATTGGACAATAGTATGATAAATAAGCGTATCAAGTTTTATGATTGCTGACTGAAGCATTCAAGAGTTATGATTGTAATTTATTTTAATATAATGTTCTTATTAAAAACTAGACAAATCTAGTATTTTGGAATAACTCACATCTTAGGAAGTCTAACAGTGTGAATCTTAAATATGTCATTTGTTGCTATAGAGAAAAATACCATCTAAAAGTTTATAGTAAATTAACCTTTCTGACAGTGATTTTTGCTTTCCTTGAAGAACAAAGAACTTCATGTGCTTCTACAAAAAATAATGTTTTAAAGACTTTAAGAATGGATTATTCTTACAAATCTTATAACATTCTGTAGCTTAGAATAACTAGAGCAAGACTAGCACTTTATTTTAAGAAGTTTTATTGAAATTATGAAGTTAGAACCTTAATAGTGTAATTTAAAAAGTATAAATGTTACAAGTATTAGACTTTTACTAGAGTAATTGGCTTACGGTAATATGCCTCAATATGTAAGTTTAATATTTAAATTAGGTTAAACGAAAATGTTATTAAAGAAAATAAATTTGACCAAAAACAAGTTTGAGGAGAAGGGGAGTGTCTTAAGAGGCATGTCTGTATGTCATCATTTATCTTCTGAGATGTCCTACCATTCTAGTGACTCAGGCCAATCAAAATCTGGTGATGACATCACCAGGATAGTTTCATATTAGTGAATTTGTCTGGACACACCTCAGTCTGGAGGAAAACATTGATGCAGAAAGATCTACATTAGGTTAACTAAGAATTCTGAAGGCTTTATGCTCTAGCTAGGCCAAAGAACTTTGGACCACACCTGTTTGGAATGCAGGGACCAGCCTAAGGAGAGTCAAAGTGTATGCAATGCTGCTAAATGATCCATGTGCAAGAGCAGATGCAAGGACATTCTCATTATGTATGAAGCAAAGTCTGTGTTTTATTTGATGAGCCTTTTGATGAGTAATGTTGTCTGCTGAGGACCAGACACAGGCTTAATTTTAAAACTTGCACAAGCTATACAGCATGCTGAGCAGAAAGAGGTCTAGTATCCTAAGGTTTTGAAAGCATGTATACAACATGAAAGAGTCAATAGGTTCCAGTTGTTGAAACAACTTTGCTATCCACAAAAAAGTTCTTTGAATCCAGTATTGCTATGGACTGTGCACACTGAAGTTGTGTTCTACAAATCCAAGAACCGACTTTCAGCAACGTTTAACTTTCAGAGTGTATCCATGCGAAAAGAAGTTCCAGAGTTAAGGTTAGCTGATAAAGAGACTTTTTCATTGCGAGCCAGACTCAACAAAAAGTTCTAAGTTGAGAAAAGAAGAACAACTGCTACAATTAGAAATATAAATATTACCTTTTAATTACTTTCACTAATTTTAATTAATAGTCTTATTAATTTAAATTGGCTTATCTGGGAAAGTAAGAAGAGAACTTGATTTTAACTACAGAATTTGGGTATATCTAGTTTAAGCTTTAAACTAAGAAATTTTGCATAATTTGAAAAGTTAAAACTGAGTTTTATGAAAGTATAGTACAAATCACTGATGTAATGAGTCATTGCCAGTTCTCATTCAAAAATACATTTTACGTGCAATGAAGTTTTACTCCAGGAACATGCAGCAGCTTGGTCATACATTTTAAAACACATTTTATTCAGAAATAATCTGAGATACTGATCTTATGAGTTGCATGTTCTTATGCATAAAGGTTATGATAAATACAAAGTATAGCAAAACTTTAGCATAACTATTACCATTTATTATGCTGAGTATTGCTTATTCCTTTGCATTGTTTATTTGCTAGAATTTGTTTTATTAGTTTGCTGGATTATCTGAAACAATTTTGGTGAAATTTGCAATATTATGCTTGATATTTATGCTAATGAGGAATATTTAGAATTGTTGTATAGGTGTAAATAAAATATGATTTTTCACATAATTATAAAGGTGGTAAGCAGTGTCTTTTGCCATTATACCTGAATCTGGAGAGCATAGGAAAATATCATATTTGATTGTTATTATTTTGGGTAATTTATTAAATAATTTTTGGATAAGGTCTCAGGTAAATCTAAGTGCATTATTATAAAAAGTAATATTATAATCCTTTGTTCCAACAGGCTCATTAGAATGCTAGTTCTGAATATAGCCAAGGGAATCCTGGTGCTATCCTGTCTGGGCAATGCTTTCTCCAGTGGACACCCCTGTGAGCCTTATTCAGTCACAGGCTGTGTCTGCACAGTGCATGTTCACTATGTGATGCACTGGCATGGCCCCATATTCAGACAACATGCTTCAACAGATCATGATAATTATCTGAATATTGCACAGGGCAGGTGGTGTGTTATGCACCATGCAGCACTCCTGTCTGTGCAGTACTAATGTCCGCCTCTAAATATGGGGGCACAAGTCCATAATATGTAGATGTACTGTTCCAACTCCAAACTCCGAGGGTTCCTCTCTCTGCATGAATTAGAACAGAAAATAAAATTGGGGGGGACAAACAAACAAGCATTACATTTTATATCAGAAGCTTAATCCTGGTCTCCTTATTAAAATACAAAATTACAAGATATCTTTGAAGATTCATACCCAGGGGCTCTGCCTACTATCTCTTGCTATCATCCACTGAGCTACACTGCACAGATCTACAGTACAATGAAACCACATTGCAGTAATTGATTGGTTCTGTCACATGCTTGCCAAGCAGATACTGTAATGGCAGCAATTCATAACCAACATTGCCCCATGGGTAGCTAGGCTGCATCTCTGAAATTTTTGCTGAATGGAAATACAATGGATTTTAGCCCATGTTTCTAATGATGCCTGCTACCGAAGTGTATGTTCTAACTTTTGCATGATAACAACAGCCATTCATGTAAATGTAGCTGCGCAGCACAGCAGCTATGTCAGATTTAACATGCAGGAGATCAGGGCTGGAATGCTGGAAAAAAAAAGCTTTTATATTGTTTACAAGAGACTGGGGTTAAAATTCTTACAGCCACTTTCATCTTTTTTTCCATTTTATTTTTTTTTCAATCAAGCTTTTTCCTCCTAGCCTCCAATCTGTCCCCCCCAAACAGCATTCCCAGCCCAATCAACTGCCTTCTCCAGGGTTTAGGCACCCACCTCTTCCCCAGAAAGAGTGCTGGCTTCCCTCTAGAGGGACCAGTTTTTTTCTACTATGTTTTCTCCCCTAGGGAGCCAGCCATGTGATGCACACATGTACACCAAGGCATGAGACTTGCCAGCATCTTTCAACATCCCTCCGCTTTGAGTAACCACAGCTGTAATATCACCTAGCCTCCACTAGCTGATAGTCTCAATACTGGGTATAGCTCCCATCCTCTCTGAAGGAGGAGAGCAGTTCATGGGACCCTCAATCCTCCATCCCTGGGCACCTGCCAGTGACCTGCACTTGCTTCTGAATGCTGCACTGACAGACCAGCTTTTACTTAAATTTTTAATTCAATTAAAGTTGGATCATTTTGACATTAAGTTACACGAGTAACTATACACAGGAGGGATTTAGTTTGCAAAAGGGAGTGAATGTGCTACATTAAATGTCAACATGTGTTTATTTTACCATTATTTCAACTTCTAATCTCACAAAAGTAGTGCTCCATGGCAATGTGGTATTATAATGGTAAATATATACTAATGAAAGGTTATGTAAAGTTAGTTCATGTGCCTTTTTTGTTACAGCTCTTCTATTTTGGAATTGTCTACCAGATTCATTATAATCTATTTCTTAATTTTTTTTGGAAGTTTTTGTTCAATACTTGTACAGTCAAAGTAATTGTCATTTTCTTTGATTGATTGCATTTCTGTTTTCTTGTCTTGTTCTACTATGTTTGTATTTATTTGCATTGTTATAGCAGTCTCTGCCCAGATCAAGCCTAAAAAAGGACCCTCGGTTCTGCGCTCTCTCCCAGTTACCAAATAAATAAAAGTAAAAATGAAAGTCACTGGTAAAATACAGTAGAATGTACAAATTGTGCTCAGTGGCTTTCGCTGAGGTGCTGCCTCTCTACAAAAGGGGAAAGGAAAGGGATCTCCACATCAGGAGCATCAGCTCATGGTTGAAGAAATGGTGCAGAGAAGAAGGGTTTGGCTAATGGCTACATTGGGGACTGGGGATCCACGTGGTAGGATAAGGGCCTATACAGGGCAATGACCTGCATCCACCTAGGAAGGGGACTGCAGTCCTCAGTGAATGTTTTAAATGTTACATTGATAAACATTTAAACTAGCCAAGAGGGTGGCAAAAGGAAGTGCGGAGTCAGAAACTGCCCCCCACAGGCTGAAGTAGAGAATCAAGAGATCTCAAGGGGAGAGAAATCCCTCAGGGTGCAAATTAATAAAGGAAGCAGGGTGGTAGAGATAAAAGGGTAAAGGAGTGGGAGCATCAAAAATGGGGAAGAGGAAAGGCAAAAATGAAAAAATCAAGGCAACAAGCAGAGCAGAAACAAAATCTGGAAGACCATGTGTGTGAATGCTAGAAGTCTAGGATATAAGATTCTGGACCTAGAGGCGATCATGGCAGATGCTGACCTGGATATTGTGGTGATTACCAAGTAATGGTGCACTGAAAGCCATGACTGGGACATGGCCATACCAAGCTATACTCTGTTCAGGAAGGACTGGGTGGGACGGAAAGGAGGGGGTGTGGCGCTTTATGCAAGGGAAAGCATAAAAGTGATGGAGATACTGGGAATACTGGGAGAGGGAGAGGTACTGTGGGTCACCCTGGAGAAGGGAAATAGTGCCACTATTCACACTGGAATGATCTATAGATCTCTAGTACAGGGGGAGGAATTAGATAAGGTACTGGTAGAAGCCACTGGCAAGATGGCAGAGAAAGGGGAGTGCTGCTGATGGGGGACTTCAATCTGTCAGATGTAGACTGGTGCTTTCCAGCAGTGGCTTCAGCTAGAAGCAGGGAAACCCTGAACTCTCTACAGGGGTCATTCCTCATGCAACTAGTCAGTGAGCCCACTCTTGTTGGGGCAATACTGAACCTGATACTTATAGGGACAGTGTTGCAGACATCAAGATGGGAGGCCACTTGGGAACCGGTGATCACCATACGATGTGGTTCAATATAAGCATGGTTGAAGAACTGAACCACACAACAGCGTGGCTCCTGGACTTCAGGAGGGCAGATATTATAAAGAAGGATGAATGCATCACAGATAACCTGGCGGGGGGGTGGCCTGGGTGGCGTGGAGGAACAGTGGGTGAAGATGAAAGGGAACACAGTAAAGGCAACAAACTTCTGTGTCAAAAGAGAGAAGAAAAGCAAGAAGAAAAAGAAACCACTATGGTTCTTGAAAGAGGTGGCGAAAAAGCTAAAGGCTAACAGAGGAGCATTCAGAAGGTATTAGAAGACACAGAGGGAGACGGATAGAGAAGTTTATCAGGGGAAACAGAGGGAACCAAGGAAAGCAGTAAGGCATGCAAAGATGCAAACTGAAGAGAGAATAGCCCAGGAAGTAACAAAAGGGGACAAGACATTTTTTAGGTATGTCAGTGAAAAGAGGAAGACTAGGGATGGGATTGTAAGGTTAAAAATGGAAGGGGGTGCCATGCAAGGAAGGAGAAGGGGAGGAGCCACAAAAAAGTGACAGGAACTTTGGAGGGAGGGTGGTGGACATTAGTGCTTTTTTGGAGGCAAGAATCCTGAATGGACTTGTTAATCTGAAGATGTACAAGCAATGGGGCTAGATGGGGTGCATCCAAGGGTATTGAGGGAGCTCAGGGAAATACTTGCTGCACCTCTGACAGTTCTATTTAACAGTTCACTGGAAACAGGAGTGGTTCCGGAAGAGTGGAAGAGAGGACAGATGTAGTCCCACTACACAAAAGTGGTAGCAGGGAGGAGGCTGGCAATTATAGGTCTGTCAGCCTGACATTGATGGTGGGAAAGTTAATTGAATCACTGCTGAGGGAAAGGATTATGGAATATCTTGAAACCAGTGGTTTACAAGACCCAAGGCAGCATCGTTTCACAGGGGAAGGTCACATCAAATGAATTTGATAATTTTTTTTGACTGGGTGACAAATAATTTAGACCAGGGTGGAGCAGTGGGCATGGGCTACCTTTTTTTTCCCAATTGTTTGACCAGGAGTAGCACACTAAGCTGAAAGCTTGTTTACAGGTGTGACCTGGGAGCACAGGGAAGTTAATTGAGTTGCTCAGGGTCATACAGCATGCAAGTGGGGGCTGTGGTATTCAAACTCAGGTCTCCAGATTTGCAGCTCAGAGCCTTAAACCACTGCACTATACTGCCTCCCAAACCTACCCTACCTACCTAGATTTCAGTAAGGCTTTTACCACCATTCCACACAGGAGACTAGTAAGCAAATTGGGTAGCTTAGGAGTTGGTCCAAAGGTGTTAAACTGGATAAGAACTTGGTTAGGGGATAGGTGACAGAGGGTGGTGGTAGTAAATGGAGTCCACTCAAAGGAAGTGGGGGTGACCAGCAGGGTGCCTCAGGGATCAGTACTGGGTCCAGTCCTCTTTAATGTCTTTGTAAGTGACATTGCAGAGGAGCTGGAATGTAAGGTCTGCCTCTTTGCAGATGACTCCAAAATCTGCAATAGGATGGACATTCTGGGGGAGGTGGAAAGCATGAGCATAGCCCTGATAAAACTAGAAGAGTGGTCAAGAGTAAGAAAGCTGGGATTCAATGGAAAAAAGTGTAAAGTAATGCACTCAGAGCACAGAAACCCAGGGGCAGAGTATAAAATGAGTGGAGTGGTATTGATGACCACCAAGCAGGAAAGAGACATGGGGGTAATCATATCAGATGACCTAAAGATGACCAGGCAGTGCAACAAGGCAGTAGGGAGGGCTAGTGGGATGCTGGGGTGCATGGGAAGGAATATCACCAGCAGAAAGAGGGAGGTGGTGTTGTTTCTGTATAGACTACTGGTAAGACCCCCACCTAGAATACTGTATCCAGTTTTGGATACCACATCTCCGGAAGGACATAGACAGAGTGGAGGCAGTCTATAGGAGGGCAACCAAAATGGTGCAGGTTCAGCGTCAAAAGCCCTATGAGGAGAGCTTAAAGAACCTCAATATGTATACCATGGAACAGAGATGGGGGGATATGATAGAGACCTTTAAAATACCTCACAGGGGTAGAGAAAAGTATTTTTCAGAAGAAAATGTGCTCAAGAACAAGGGGACATGCTATGAAGCTGAAGTGGGGGTCGATTCAGGAGAGATGCAAGAATGTACTTCTTCACAGAAAGAGTGGTGGATTCCTGGAATAGACCTCCTATGGAGGTGGTGGAGAAGAAAACAGTGGTGGGCTTCATGAATGCATGGGATATGCATAAGGGAATCATGGTAGAAAGGAAGGAGGGACAGAGGAAGAGCTGCAGATTTTTTTTTAATGAGGAGAGACACAATAAGCTGAAGCCTGTTTACAGGTGTGACCTGGGAGCACAAGGAAGTTAAGTGACTTGCTCAGGGTCACACAGTATGCAGGTGGAGGCTGTGGGATTCAACCCCAGGTCTCCAGGTTTGCAGCTCAGAGCCTTAAACCACTGCATTATACTGCCTCCTTAAGGCACAGTCTGTGGTAATAGTGTAGGTAGAGAGAAAGGGGTAGACTAGATGGGCTGAGCTGTCCTTATCTGCCATCAAATGTTATGTTTCTATGCTGTGTTACCATCAAAGGAGTCTGTAATGTAACATATGGGGTTAGCTTTAAGGGGGCAATATTCTCCTCCCCTCCCTTTTTAACCCCTCATTTCTTCTCCCTCCCTCTCCTTCCTTCCTTCCTTTCTCCGCCCGGGTTATATATTTTATATACACGTGATTACTTGTGGAATTTTCTATTTACAAATATTTAATTTGTTTGATATTTGATTATATATAGAAATTATGTCCCTTAAGTTTTACTGTTGGGGATTTTCACGTTATCATGTAGCACACTGTGTTGGGCTTCCGTGGGTTGGATGTGATGTTTTTTAATCTGTACCTTTAATTATGGGCTTTATAAGTGTATGCTTCACCTGACCCTATACCCTCTGATGAAGAGTCATGTGAAGACTTGAATTGCCAGGGGTTTAGTCCCACTTTTTCATTTGTGAAGCTCTGCCAGAATAAAAATCACTATTTGGATACAGCAATTTAGCTTGTTTCGGTTTTCTTCAGTGGAGTGTGGCTTTTGTTGTGTTTTGTGTGATTGAGTGGTGTGCTAACGATTAGCCAGCACCTTCACAATTTGGGATTTGAACAAACAATTTTTGTGTTGGTTTGTAGCTATGTATACGCCATTTTTCCATGCAGCCCATCTAACCCTGTTTTAATAGTTGAAACTCATAAAATGATTTTCTGGCATCTCCCGGTCCACTGGTTGCTGTTGAAACCTATCCAGACCATCCCCCCTTCACCTGCTGCTTTTTGTGTTTGCCATATGCCTGCGCATGCAGCAAACATTTTTGTATAGTAGTTGAGTGTTGAGAGATATGGCACAGTCATCCAGTAGAGAGCAGTGTTTTAGGGGCACGTCAGTGCCACACCAATCAACAGGTGGGCTGAGTATGCCATAGTTTTGGCTTGCTGGGCAGAGACAGCATGAACTTGAAAAGAAGCAGCTGACCCAATCAAGAGCTGGCTCTTACCCTTTCATCTATGCTGCCAAGCAAGCAATCTGATCCTTCATCTGTCAGCCTGGAATGTCTGGATTGTGAAACTTACAGGGGCTCATGGCAGCTGTAACAGGAAACAGTCCATCGATGTCTGTCACTGGTGCAGCTGCCCACCCGACTGTCCACCGCACTGATCCTCCCTCCCTCTCAGCACCTCTTCTCCCAAACATAACACTGACACTGGGGGTGCCTAATCCCCCAGTGTCTGCCACCTCAAAAGTGAAACCCCAGTCCACTACTGTGCTTTCCCAATGCACAGTGACATCCTGTAACTGTCCTGCCCACCCACCCCTCCCTCTCAGCACCCACTACCCCACCCCAAACATAACATTGATACTGTGGGTGCCCAATCCCCAGTGTCATGAGTCTGACCTGAAATAAAGAAAACCTTCCCTTGCAGTTTTGTTTTTTACACTGACACTGGGGGTCTCCAATCCCCCAGTGTCACTGTCTCTCTCTCTGTTGTTGCCACCCCTGTAACTGTCCTACCCACCTGATGCTCCATCTCAGCATCCACCACCCCATATCCACCTCCGCAAACTTAACACTGACACTGGGAGTGCCCAACCCCCCAGTGTCACAACCTGAAATGAAGAAAGCCTTCCTTCGCAGTTTTTTTAAATAAGCCCTGTAATAAGAAAATCATCCATCAATGTCTGTTGCGATCATTACTGTTCCCTCACCAGATCCTCCCACTCAGAACCCACCCACCCCAAGCCCTTACTTACCCACCAGGAGTTTAATACTGTAATCTTCTGTGAACTGCAGAGACATCTTCACACTTCAAAGTCAGACTGCGAACTGAGGAAACTGGTATGTGGTTCAATGCATGTCAATGGGACTTTGAACTTAGTTGCATAATTTGGCCATTTTTGTATATTTTTGCTCCAGATTTTCAACATGCCTTTTTTTGGAACCCCACCTATTGAATAATTGCACTAACATCAGGTAAATCTGTCTCAAAAAGTGATTTTTACAGTCCCTGCATAAAATCACCTTTCAACTAGGAGTTGAAAAATTTTCTCTGCCCTTGTTCATGAGGTAAGGCCATAAGAAGGATATGTTGAAAAGGTGGTGTAAAAATATTAAAAAACAACAAAGTTATGAGCCTATGTTCAATCTGGCAAACACAGGTTTGTAACTTTGGTAAATTTTTAATATTTTTTTACCCCAAATTTACAACATAGCCAAAGGAGGCAATATAGCATAGTGGTCAAGGGCTCTGAGCTGCAAACCTAGACACCTGAGTTTAAATCCCATCAACTCCCACTTGCAAACTGTGTGACCCAGTGGCACAAGTCAGTTAACTTCTTTATGCTCCCAGGTTGCACCTGGAAATAAGCTCTGGCTTAGTGTGTTTTTCCTGATTAAACAATTTCCCCTTACCCTTTTCCTTTACAGCACCTAATGATTGTGATAGCTGTCATTTTTCAAATCTTGGCCAAAATGTGTCTTTACATCCTAAGAGGTGATTTCATAGTCCCTGTGCAACATCACCTTTTGGGCAGGAGTTCAAAATTGTCTGTGCCCTTGTTCCTGAGATTGGGTCATGAGAAGGTTATGCTGAAAATTTGGCATACAAATATTAAACAACAAGGTCATGAGCCTATGTTGAATTTTGCAAATACAGGCTCATAACTTTGGTAATTTTCAATATTCTCACCCCAAATTTTCAACATAGGCCATTCTCTTTTTCTTGAGGTTGGGTCATAAAAAGGTTATGTTGGCAACTTGGGGCAACAATATTAAAACATAAAAGTTATGAGCTTGTGCTGAAATTTACAAACACAGGCTCCAAACTTTGGTAATGCTGTACATAACTCACATTGTGCACACCACAATGCAGCTAGTACTCCAGGGCTTCTATACCAGTGGTTAACATCTGGCATTGACAAATGCTTATTATATTTTGGAATAAAGTTCTTTCTCAGTTCAGGATTTGAATGATGGCCAGTAAACAAACGGGTCTAATTGAATTTCACATCAGCCATGAACACTGGAAACGCAGGTAGAAGTGCAGTGAATATGGATGAACTTGACTCAGTGAACTCAGTAAACTCATTTGAGATAGTGCCAGCATCAGCTCAATGCAGGTTAGTAGCTGGGGACATACATTGTACACATACTGAACAAACAGAGGAAGCAAATAACTTGAAAAGTTTGTTTGCCAAATTTGAGAATCTTAAAACCAAGGAGATAAATATTTTTATAACAAGGAATCTCTTAAACTTTATAAAGAGAAAGGTTGGGCCCCACAGTGGTTACGTATTGAAAAACTACCAACAGGTGGCTTCATTAAAGATACCTATCATGAGAGATGGTATAAGGCCTTGAACACTTTTGCTGCAGAACTGGTTAATGTATTAATTGATCAGGATGAAGATTAGCATAAAGAATTATCTGATGAAATTGAGGAAATAAAATAAATTGTTATTAAAAGAACAAGCAGAATTTGCTATCAAATAAAACTACAGCATAAATTAACAGCTCAAGAAAATCAGGTTTCAGAATAAAAATGTAAAAAGCTTCAACGAGATGTAAAAGATTATGAAACTGGTCAAATTTTTCCATGGGCTAGACAAGAATTAAATATTAATCTCACAAGAGGCCATTCTAGGTCACGACAGATACAGCCTACTTTCAGATCAACATCTAAAGGCAGACAGAACAATAAAGGACAAGCAAATAAGCACACTAATAATGCTAGTAAAAGTGTGACTTTCTCAGTTTCTACCACCCTACAAACTAATAGTCATCAGCCCCTAAACAGTCAAGGCACCATAAGACTGGGTATGGTCGAATGGGGAGAGGTGGTAGGGACAAGCAAACAGAAGTGGGGCCTGAGAGCAAGAGTATTCAAATCTTAAATATTTTCACTTATGTACTTACAAAAAAAGAAATACAAGTTTTGAGTAAATGTCTGAATTTTTGTTCTGTCCTCTAATATCAATGAATTCCAGCTGTACATTGATATTCAAAAATTATTTAGGAAACAACTTAAGTGTTGTTCAGGAAACAATATGGGATTTATTGGGACAAATGTATTGTCTTTGGAGGGCAGTAATACATCAATAGCCTTCACAGACCAAGTTTTATCTGATCCATGCAGTAGACCTACTGAAATTAATTTATAAACATTATTACATTTGGTGGAGGAATTCAAGGCAAATTATCAAACACAGATATAGAGCTTAACTAGGGAGAACAACTAATGGTAGAAGACCAAAAATCTCCTGTCCATATGGACACAAGAGTGGGAGGCCATAGTTCACAGTCATATGCTCATATCAGAAGAACTTATTTTAAACCAAAATCTACTTTTTGCCCATCTGTCTTAGGATCTCCAGCACTACAAACACGTCAAGCAGTTGTTTTACAAGATTTTAGGAAATCAATAAATTACAGATAGTCTAAACAAAAATCAAATATTTCAGTGGAAAAAACACAAGCACTTTATGATTCAGCACACAATCAGTCTATAAAATTAAATCTGCTGATAAAGGTGGGTTTACAGTTACTAAGGGCAAAACCAAATATCATCAGGAGATCATGAAACCGTTGTCCATATCAAGTAACTATAGAAAATTAAGTGATCCAACTTTGTCTTTTAAAAAAGATTCACACCTTCCTATATGAAGCATGTTGTCTACGCTGGATTACAGAGGCAGAGAGGGACTACATGTTAATTGATTGCTCTAGAACCCCCACTATATACATTTTACCTAAGATCCAGAGAATCCCCCTGGCTGCCCCATCATTTTTGGACAGGGGTCACTTACAGAACATCTCTCGATCTTTGTGGATTCATTTTTACAAGAACTGGTAACAGTTCCATTATATATAAGAGATATGATGCATTTACTATCCAAACTTGAAAACATACATTGGAGACAAGGATGTGTCTTGATGACTATAGATGTTTGTTCTTTGTATACTGTACATCTATAAAATGTGATTTAGGTCCAGAAGTATTGGAATATAATTTTGATCATAACTCCATTGCCAATAATTTTCCCCATGAATTTCTTCTACTTGCTGTGGCAATTATTTTGATAATTATTTTATATTTGATAATGAGTATTATTTACATATTTGTAGTACTACCATGGGCACCACCACAATGGCACCCTCCTATGCCAAGCTATTTTTGGGTTGGTGGGAGGATATCATGGTGTTTACCCATGACAGGAACCAATACCTGCCCCAGATTGTTTTTTGGGGGAGTGATATAGACAATATCATTGTTGTATGAGATGAGATCAGAGACACTGCAATGGAGCTCCTTGGGGAGTCGAACAATAACAATCTTAATCTCAGTTTTACAGCAAATATGAGACAGAGATGACCTTTCTAGACATTAATATTAAAGTTGATGAAGCAGGTGGTATTCACACTGGTTCTTACAGTAAACCCACAAGTGGAAATACATTGCTGTTTGCTATTAGTGCACACCCTGCAGACACTATCTAGGCAGTACCTTTCAGGAAGTTCATCTGCCTACAGAGAAGCTGTTCAGATCTAAACCTCTTTGCTATACAGGCAGATTAACTATATAACAAATTCCTTGAGCAAGGATATACAATATCAATTTTCAATCAATCAGTCGATAAAAATCTTTATTTAACCAGGTGGAACACCATTAAGAAACATTCATTATTGAGGTGGATCTGGACAATATATGTACTCAGTACATAGACATACATTCATAATTTTACATATTCTGCACACATAATGAAAATATATACAGATTATACATGCTCAAGTTCAGTTCATATTGTAACTTATACACACATTATATGTAAGAGAACACAGGGTACGTACTGTATAGCAGTTAGTATTAGCACCTGATATATTTAGCACAATCACTCTGGTTGTACATATTAGTATCTGATATAATTGGTGCTCAGTGCTTACTACTGGAGTGCAGTTAGCATGGTAGATTATATTTGCAGTCTATTTATATTAGTGGTTATTTGCTTTCAGCTAATATAGCTAATATAAATGGAAAGCTAATATAATCTGCTATACAGTAATTCCCACATCAGTATACAGAGGTACAGGCTACAGTTAGGGAATAAGACAGGGTCAATATACAAGAGTAATATAGGGAGTCAAAATGGTGCTTAAGGAGCACAGGCAGGTACCTAGAGAAGCATATACATTAGTATGGAGTTCGATGGGAGCCTAGAAAGAGAGAAACTGAGATTAAGAACAGAAAATGATAGTGTGGGGGGTATGCTCAGTACATACATAAAGGGGGGAGAAAGAGGGCAGCTCAAGGATAGTTGAAAAGGAAAGGAAGTAGTGTAAAATGCCTCTGAGAATAAAGAACAGGTGCGACCATAGGGGGAATAATCACCAGCTCCATGGCAAAACACCTATTATACATTTTGGGTACAGAGAGGGAGGGGGAAAGTGGGTGTAATGGATAGCAGACACTGTGAGGGCTCAGCTACTCTGAACATGGTGACATGATCAGGGGAAGCAGCTACATGACTCCCTGACAGAGTGTACATACAGCATTTTGAATGCTGAGAAATTTATAGAGTGGACCAGTTTTATACGGGTAGTGCATAGCTTATGGACGATCTACCGAAGCATGATTTGACTTTGGGTACAGTAAGTGAGATATAGGAGACACTTCTCAGGGCATACATACTTACCGTACTTAGCAGTAGACAGTCTGATATGTATTGAGGTAGCTTTTAGTGATTGCTCTGTATGTCCAAAGAGCAGCATTTTTCTGTCTTCTATAGACAAGGGAAGGCCATCCTACTAAGGCATATAAGGAGCAGTGGTGCGCAGAGTATGGAGCACCAGTGACAAATCTTATTGCTCTATGGTATAGTGTATCTAGTTTGGCTAGTGTTTTGAATAAGGCACAGACTTATTTTGAATAAGGCATAGGAAAAAGCTTGAAACATAAACAGAGTTTCTCTCTTACAACCAGGGCAAAGGACCCAGGACAAAAATAAAATAACTTTTGTCACCCAATATAATTGTACAGTATAACACCAAATATTTCTAAAATTATTATTAAATATTAGCATGTTCTTAGAGGTGAGACTGACTTGTTCCAGGCTATTGCAGATAAACCTAGAATTGCTTACAGCCATAGTCCTACAACAGGTGACAAGGTAACAAATTCTAAGTACTGTACATACATCCCAACGTACACACAAATTGGTTGTCACCATTGGCAACAGGATTTTATAAATGTGGTAGGTGTAACATTTGTAGATACAGTATAACTGGCAATTTATATATTCCTCCAGCATGAGGCAGAAATGTACAGATTAAACAATTTATTAGATGTGACTGATTTTGTAGTTTATATTATATCCTGTTCCTGTAACAAGATTGATGTTGGACGTACTGTAAGATGTCTGAAAACATGGATTCAAGCGCACATAAGATCAATAACATCAGATACACCAACTAGTCCTACTGCAGTGCATGTTGCACAATTTCATAATAAGGATGTGACTTCTTTCTTTTTTATGGGCACTGAAAGACATTTAGTACACCCACAGGGTGGCAACCAAACTTTAATGTTACTACAAAAAGAAACAAGATGGATTTACTGTTTGAAATCATTGGTACCTTATGGATCCAATGAAACTCTGGATATTTCTTTGTATTTGCCTAGATAAATGTGTTCAGTCATATCTGACTCCACTATCAAAGCTGTTTATTTGAGACCCCTGTTGTTTTTGTTGGTACATAATTATTTGCTTCAGTACCTGCTTGGTATAGGATGCTTCTAATTCTAAGAATGCTTACTGGAAATAATACTCTGAGGTTTAAACTGAGCCAGATTCTGTATCTGTGGCCTCATGTTTCCATCCTGCTTCCAAACCCCCCCCTTTGTTTCTCCTCCCCTCCCTTCCTCCCCCTCTTCCTTCTACCCCCCTCCCTTTCTTTCCCTGACCACCTGGGTTATATATTTTATATGCATGTGATTACTTGTGGAATTTTGCTATAACACACATTTAATTTGCTTGATATTTGATTATATATAGAAATTATGTCCCTTAAGTTTTACTGTTGGAGATTTTCACATTATCATGTATCACAGTATGTTGGGCTTTCATGGGTTGGATGTGATGTTTTTTGATCTGTGCCTTTAATTATGAGCTTTATAAGTGCAAGCTTCACCTGAACCCACACGCACGATGAAGGTCACGTGGAGACCTGAGGCACCTGGGTTTAGTGCCACTTTTTTCATTTGTGGAGCTCTTCCAGAATAAAAATCACTATTTGGATCAAGCTTGTTTCTGTTTTCTTCAGTGGAGTGCAGCTTTTCTTGCATTTTGTGTGATTGAGTAGTGTGCTAACAGTTAGCTAGCACCCTCACAATTTGGGTTTTGAGCACACAGTATTTGTGTCTGTTTTTTCTCTCACCACCTCAGCTGGCCATCGTATAAACTGACAGGAAGCATGTGTCATCTGTACTGTAAAGGGACAGTGCATCCTGTCTAACAGTATACAGACTCCCTTTACAGTTTACAGCACAGAGGATGCATGCTTCTTGTCAGTCATGTAATAAGTGGCTGAGGTGGTGAGAGGAGGGCTGTGCTGGTAACCATATTAGATCCACAGTAACAGCAACACTGGTAAGGGGGGGATGGCAGGATGCTTTACTCAGTGCCAGTGGTGCGGGGGGCCTCTAGAGTCCAGGGACTGGTTCCACTCATACGGGAACAGGGGTCAGTGAGTGAGTGCTGCCACTACATGCCAGGGCATATTACAAGTTATAGGGATGTGCATGGTGGTTGGGCAGTGCCACTAGACACCAGAATATATTTACTATAATAATCCTGGGCCAGGGCTAGGAGGGCAGAGAGTACCACTGGACACCAGGAACAGAGCTCTACTTAATGGGGCTGGCAATCAGAAGATGAGGTGACCACAGAACTCCAAGGAATATTTAATATTTATTGGGTATGGCAATTGGAGGACAGGGGGATCATGGAACATCAGGGACAGCATTATGTTTAACAGAGTGAGCAATCAGAGGACAGAGGGACCACTGGACACCAGAGAATCTTTACACTGTTACAGAGAAAGGCAATCCGGGTGGGTGGGCTGGTCACAAAAGAGGCACTAACCTGCCTCTGCTTCACATGCAAATGAGCCCATAATGGACATTAATATGGCCCATTAGCGCCTTGCATACCCAATGGGCCCTGCACTTCCCAGATCCATGTTGGGGCAGTGCTACTTGACTTAGCACTGTGCTGACATGCTCCTGTATTCAGTCAGATAGCACTGGTATGCTATCAGACTGAATTTAGCATCCTAAGGGTCATGGGCAAGTGCAGTGCAAACCTTTTCACTCTACTTTGTCCTTTTTCCAGTATCAGGCCCCTGCTCTTTATGCATGATCTGTAGCAGTTCTGGAACACAAGAAGGACAAAAACCATGCTGTAATATATGGGTAACATTTTTCCCATAGGGAATCAGAGGCATCAAAAATTCATAATACCATTACTCTGACATCAGGAAGTCATAATGCTATCATTCTGACATCAGATCAATGATATTATGAGATGGAATGTCTGGAGTTTTCCATATATTACAAAAAATAACAGATAGGAAACAAGCAGTAACTAGGCTTGTCATTACATCTTGGAATTCTGGCAACATCATAAAGCACTTGTGCTTCACTCCCATGGTTTAGGATGTCACCAGAATCCCTTGATGAAATCACAGCCTTGTTATTGATGATTTCCTATATATTATTCTATTTTGATTACATGGTGGCAGAAGTGAACAACCAGAATAGAACATGGAAAAAATGGAACTTCCAGAATGTTTGAGGTTTGTAGGAACTCTAGCAGATAACTGGAGAAAGTGGCTCCAGTGCTTTCAATTTTACTTGGCAGCAAGCAGGATCACAGTACAATTTGAGACAATCAAGGCTTCCGCCCTACTTCATGTGGCTGGAGATGATGCTATAAACATCTCCAACTCTTTTTCAGTGGGAAGAAGAAGACAAAATTAAAATGGACTAGATTGTAGATCGTAGAGAAATTCCAAGCTCACTACAACCCCTTCAAGAATGTAAGTTCGGTAAGACATCTTTTTCGCCAGAAATCAATAGATACTGATTGTGAGTCAATTGATGATTATGTGACTGTTCTAAGAAATAAATCTAAATCATGTGAATTTGGCACTCTCACTCATACTTTAATAAAAGATCAAATTGTCTGTGGCATTGTTTTCAGTGACCATGTAAGAGCTTGACTGTTATGTGAAACTAAGTTACCATTGCCAAAATGTATTGGTATATGCAGAGCAAGTGAAATGCTGTTAAAGTGCAACATGCGTTAGAGAATCAGGTTTAGCAGAAATCAACACCAGAAGCAACTACTAGTAAAACTTCTAAGTGAAATGCAAGTTTAAATAAATGTGGGAAAGTACATACAAAACTCACACAAGGAGTAATCAGTCATGCTTGTTGCAAAAAAGCTAAAGTTACAAAGGCCAAAAGTGAAAGCTGTCCATAAGCACTTGACAAGGAAACTGCTAGCATGGGCATCAGAGCCAGAGACTGAGTTATTCATAGGCACTTTAGATGTAGGAAAGAAATGTAAAGCAGGAATGCAGGTGGTACAGGATGTTTATTTAAGATACTGTTGACACAGGTACGCAGAATGAAATGTGATGACAGCAGCAGTACATAGGCAAGTTAGCAAATGGAAAAAAGCAAGAATCAAGTATTAAAGCAATTTCCTAGGGTGGACACCCAGCATACACCAGTGACAAAGTAACACCAGTATGCCTATAGAAAAGCAAATACTTTGTGGTGGATTTTAAAATATTGGGACAAAATGGACATCCTGCTGAGGTCTCATGTGTACTAAGATTAGGCACATGCCTAGAAATGAGTTTGCTTAAAAGAGTACACAGTTGCACTACTGTGACAGTACAGAACACAGTAGAAAGCCATTGGTATGTTTTTGAGGGACTAAGTTGTCTTGAAGGCATAGATCACCATATTAAGATTGATAAGAGCATATAACTTCTTGTAAAAACCCATGCCATTGAGTAACAATTGTATTGTGAGCACAGATTAAAGATGGGCTAGATCACATGGAAAGTTTGAAAGTAACTGAATGTGTACTTGATCCACCGAATGGGTCAGTAATACAGTCACACTCATGAAGCCTAACAAAATTAGAATCTGCTTAGATACAAATGATGGGGCCTATGCACTAGTGCACATAAAAAGCACACATAAGCGCCATAGCTGCAGCATGCAGACATGCTGTGCAGGCATGGAGAGTTACCCACAATACACTAACACACATGCATGGAACACAGATGCAGGATCACAGTAATCTGAGGCATGCAGGGCCAGGCACAGGATGGGCCTTCAGAACCCAGCAATGCCCCATGGCCCCACCACATATAGGACTCCCCCACCCCACACACAAATGCAGAAGTGAGTAGCAGAATGCAAAATGCAGGCGATATTCTGACTGAGGAAGGAATGGATGCTCACATGGCTCCCAGGCTGCTACTGTTGCTAGGTGGGACAGAGCGTGGTTGCCTCATGATGTGTGCACCCGGACTGGTACACATCTGAGGCTGTATCAGGTCCACGAATTTCACTGGTGCACACGTGGCCACCATGGTCCATGATATTTGGGAGCACTATGTCATCCTGCATGGGGTAGTCACTAAAGGCACTGGATTAGACCAAGGCACAGCTGTGGCTGAGCATACAAGCAACAGTCAATACAATTGAGCCAGAGGCATGCACATTAGCTGCCATCAAACATAAGTGGTGTCACAAGTGATCCGCTGTCAATCGGAAGCTGGCATTTTTCAAATGCCAATGGACCAGCATGGGTGAAGGGCCACCCACAAAGGGGTACAACCTGACACCCATTGAGAGATGGTGGCTGACATCCTCACCAAGGTGACCCTACACAAAGAGGAGGATAGAGTGGACACCCTGCCAGGTATGCATGGAAATGTGATGGGGGGGAGTTAGACATCACAGACATGATAATCACCCTGTGTTGCACCATACAGACCCAGAGACTGGGCACACCCTCAGTGAGGCGATGCAACCCCTGCCAAGGATGCCATACAGCAGCACAGTGAAACAGACAGCCTGCAGCTGGAGTATGTAGTAGGTATGTGTCACCCTAGGTGTCCTGCAGTACACCCCTAGAC
Organism: Neoceratodus forsteri; assembly: GCA_016271365.2. Lineage (NCBI taxonomy): Eukaryota > Metazoa > Chordata > Ceratodontiformes > Ceratodontidae > Neoceratodus > Neoceratodus forsteri. The sequence continues at coordinate 1,224,229,719 of CM057458.1, forward strand.
ACATACAGCAGTGGCACAGCATGTAACAAACTTCTTTTCTCTCACCCCCAGGTACAGTGTCAGTGTCTGTGTATACACCAGAGGAGGGTCAGTCATTGGAGGCCACACCCCACCTAGACACAGTGGAGGACAGTCAGGTGGACAAGGAGAGGACAAACACCCCCACCAACAACCCACAAACAATGCCCCCCCATGCAGATGCCCTGACGCAGTTCTACCCCAGGCAGATGCCCAGGGATGTCCTACATGTCACAGCTGTCATAGCTGTCACACTTAACCAGCCACATGCAGTAGGGCACGCTGAATGGCCTCTCAGCAATGCCAGCCACAGACAGGACACAGATGGCCTGAACAGCATCAGTTGTCAGTGGAGAGCTGGATTTATGAGAGGGAACACACAAAGACACATAAACAGTGGAGCCAAGGGCCCATCAGGCCAAAGATCACACAAGATGGGGAGGGCAGCCTCCAAGAGTATACTGCACACATGGTACCCCTAGGTATGGCAACTGGAGCATAATCACCTCCAGTCACAGAGGCACTACAAGGGCTCACAATGAAGGTGAGGTGGATATGCAGGGGGATTGACAGGGGACCTACTGGAGAGGCTGACAGACTACATAATGGCAGGAACAGGCATGCTCACCACAGCAGTCACTGAGGCCATCCAAGTATCCCCAATGCACAACACACCTAGCACCCCTTGCATCCTCAAGGATATGGAGGACTGTCAGCCACACCCGGAGCTTGATGAATAGGCTGACAGGTGGCCCAGTGGTGGTGGCAAGGCAACAGCCAAGACACCTCACCTAGGCACATGGTCCTCGACAAAGCTTGGACAGCAGTAGGCAAGAAGAAAGTGATGCACTCATCCCACAGCACCTGGATCACAGTGGAACACAAGCTTCTACACTAATACCAACCACACATAACCCCCCATCACATGTGCCACCAACAGTATGCCCTCGACTTGCACCTAATAGCCCACCACCCACTACCACCAAGCAGCATGGCACTCAGGGTACACTACATCATCATCACTGTGCCACAACATCATGCTACCCCCTAAAGGGAAATGACCCATGCACGAGTCTGTGGCAAGCCACCCATCCAAACAGTGACTCAAAACCCCTCCACTGCTGTGCCCCCCTCCCTCTTCACCTGATGGGACACACTCCTGCACATCCTGTAGCATCTGTAGCCGATGCCACACAGCCATGTTGTGCAGCATGGCACATGTGGTGAACACTCTGCAAGACTTCCCAGGGGAATGTCCCATAAAGTTATGGGTTCCATAAATGTGTGGACTCTTGTGACTGAAAATGTAATTGTCTGTGCAGCACCAGCTTGTGCATTAGAGTAACAGTAAGGTGCCTCTGGATGTCTCAGTTTCCAGTTGCCTTGCTGGTGCAGCTGGTAGCATAACCATAACAGTATTCTGAGTATGCCTGGAAGCAAGTCCCAGCTAAGGCACTTTTTCTTTCTCTATCCTGTTTGTAGGAGTTCCATAAATGTGCACACCGCACTCTTGTGATTGAAAAAGCCTTCCCGGGGCAAGTATCATCATGCCGTTGGTCAGATCAAGGCACCGGGACCTCATCTTCATCTGGCCTATTGTCTGCTCGACCATCGACCATGTCTTCCTATGGGCCTCATCATATTCTTCCTTTTCTGCACTCTAAGCCTCCAAGAAGGGTGTCATTGGGTATGGTCATAGTGGATATTCGCTGTCACCTGTGCAGCAGAAGAACAGCATTAGTACATCACAGGATCTCTGCATAAACATCAGGGCACCAGTGTGGAGCACCTGTGCCCAGCTAATAGCCATCCATCTCTGGTACTGTGTGCACTGAATAGGGCACCAAGCCATGAGTTCTCAAATATGTAGGCATCATGACAGGATGCAGGGTATCTGGCACACATGTTAGTGATGATACCCAATGCATCTGACACTATTTGGCAATTAATACTGTGGTATCCCTTTCAGTTCTGGTAGGCCTCTTTGTCCATTATGGGGGGCCAGGATCACCACATCTATGCAGTCTATGCCCCACAGTACATTAGGCATGCCATGCATGGCAGAGAATACCTCCTTTGTGGCCCATATGTCTGACTCCATTGTGGGGTATGATATGTGGTCCTGCGCTTGCAAGACCAGGGCATTGGTGACCTGGTGCAGTGCCTTGCTCATGGAAGACTTGCTGACACCCATGACATCCCCTGCCACTCTCTGAAATGACCATGTGGCATGGTTCACCAGGGCACATAGCACCTTTGTCTCTATGGACATTGTACATGACCTTTGTGTTATCAGGGCCATATGGTACTGGACCGTGTCACACAGCCTTGCAATTGTGGCATGATCCAGATGAAAGCACTCAACACAGTTTGTGTCCTGCAGGGTGTTGGCATCCAAATGTGAACAAAAGACATGTGGATGTGGCCTTGCCCTCAATGCCTGCTTGTGCTTCCTCTCCCTGTCCTTCAGGAAAAGATTTAGTAATAGTCCTGGGCACATTCTTATTGCCCCGTCTTGTGGCCCTTGCTGGTGGTGCAGAGTCTGGTTGCACACACTGATGTGTGCTGTCCCCCACCCCATGCAGCATACAGGGCTTCCACATGGTCATTTCCTCTTACCTGCTCAGCTTTAAAGGTGTGTGTACAAGGCATGCTTGCAGAATGATGTGCCATGCAGGGGTGTCATCAGGCCATACCTTAACAGATACTGTGATGATGGAGATGTCAGTGACAGCAGGCACTGTGGTGAGGGTGAGTGCGTATCCACGGAAGCTGTGGCACATATCCCAGCTCCGCTACCAAGAGTCACTGGAGAGTGGACCAATATAGGAAGTGAAGGAGCCTGGTGAGGTATATGCAGTATGCAACAGATGAGATGCATGGGGATGTGCATGCCATGTGTGCTGTTTACTGTTTAACTGACCATGTTCTACATGTTGTGTTTCCACAGGACTACAGTGGGAGGCCAGACAGACTAGTTCTTGAGTGCCTGGACCAGCCTGATTGCATTACAGCACAGGTGGTGGCATGATGGCCACGGTGGCAGCTGCATGTCACTTACTGGCTGTCCTAGTCTGTGGGCACAAAAGATGCGTACTACAAGGATGACTTTGGGAGCTACAGGGCTCTTGAAAGCTCATGGAAACCATACTTAAGGAAATGTTTATAAAATATCTAGAGGAATACGCCCTCTCTAGGATGCAAGGCAGCACGGGTTTATGGGAGGGAGATCATGTCAAATAAATCTGATCGACTTCTTTGACTGAGTCACTAAGGCAGTAGACAGGGGCCAAGCAGTGGACATCCTCAGTCTATCTGGACTTCAGCAAAGCCTTTTTCTTTGTACCCCACAAGAGGCTGATCAGAAAGTTGGTGGATCTCAGGGTTTCGGAGAAGATAACCAGATGGATAGAAAACTGGCTGAGGAACAGGACTCAGAGGTAGATGGTGGGGGGAGAGTTATCAGGCAGCAGGGAGGTAACCTGTGGGGTCCCACAGGGCTCTGTGCTGGGAATGGTGTTGTTCAATGTCTTCATTAATGACACTGAGGATGGCATTAAGGGGAAAAGGTGCCTGTCTGTGGATGACACTAAGTTCTGTGTGTGTGTGGGAGGGGTAAACACAGTTGAAGGGGTACAGAACATACAACATAATCTAAAAAAAACTTGTTAGGTGGTCTGGAATCTGGCAGCTTGGCTTCAGTGCCAAGAAATTCAAGTTATGCACATTGCAGCCAAGAATTCCAGGACAGAGTACAGTACTACCAGGGAGGGGTATAGGTATCTGCAATGGAAAAGGAGAAGGATCTGTGGGTGATGTTCCCTAGCAACCTGAAGCACTCTACACAGTGCAAGATGGCAGCAGCAAAGACAAATAAAATGTTGGGATGCATAGCTAAGGGATCAGCAGTAGGTGAGAGGAGGTTATGCTTCCCTTGTTCAGGTAACTGATGAGGCCACATCTAGAGTATGGAGTATGGTACTGATCCCCATACCTCCAGAAGGACATTAGACTGCTGGAGACAGTCCAGAGAAGGGCAACAAAAATGATCATGGGTCAGCAGGGTAAACCATATGAGAAGTTGAGGGCACTGAACATGTACTCCTTGGAGGGAAGGAAGGAGAGAGAGGACATGATTGAGGCCTTCAAGTACCTGAAAGGGCTAAACAGGATGGATAAGGAGGGTCTCTTAGGCTAAGTTACAGCCATAACATGAAGGGACACATTCTTCAGACGGAGAAGGAGGAGGTTTAGGATGGAGATTAAGAAGCATTTCTTCACAGAGAGGATGGTGGCCAGTTGGACTGTACTGCTGAACGAGGTGGTCTCATTGAAGATGGTGGGCAGCTTCAAGAGAGGCTTGGATAGACATAAGAGGAAGGTAAGGGTCATAGGTGGGGTGGATGGAAAGGAGGGAAGGATTGGGGATGGCGGGCAGGGTCAGTAGCTTTAGCTGTGGACCCTGCACTATGAGCAGACTAGATAAATTGAATGACCTTATTCTACTGGCTACCTTGTATGTCCGTATGTTCATCCAAGGTATGTGCAGTGGGGGGGTGGTAGAAGCCTGTGTGTCCACTGAGTGTAGTGATCACAATGCGTGTGCATCCCGATCATGATTGTCCCCTGTGTCCCTTTGTTTCCAGGGTTATCATGATCCACTGCACTGCCTAGTGCTTGTGGAGTGAGGATAAACAGACACAGCTCCCATGGGGTCAAATGAGGATTCCCAGGAGGACAACAGTGACTGACCAGCAGTCTGTGCCCCTGGTCCACCAATGTGGCCACCACATTTCCCTCTGTGACTAGTGTAACATATGTATATTTGCATGTGTCCCCCCAGGTGATGGGTGTTTGTGTTTTGTAATATCCTACTGTGTCTTTATTAAACATTTATTTATGACATGTGTCCTGTGTTCATGTTGTTGTTCTGGTCAGCAGGTGCATGCTGCTGTCCACAACCACAGTGACCATAGGTCATGGTCTGTGGTAGGTATTGTTATGGGGCAGGCAAGGGGGATGTGAGACCTGTTGTGTGTACGCTGTGTCTGTGCAGTGCATGGGGTGGCATGTCCACCTTTGCCTGGGGAGGGGGCCAGTTCCCATGTCCCGTCCAGGTCACAGGTGTATCTGTGTGGGTGCTGTCTTCATGGCTGTCCTACACAATCTGGTTTGACTATGCAGTTCCGTTTGTGGCCATCCATGTGCTGCAGGTTGCCAGTGGTGGAGGATCATTATGACTCTGACAATGCCCATCACAGTCCCCTTTGTATGTCATGACCAGTATTATGCCCTGCACAGCAGACCTGGATGCAAGCAGTTTAAGGCAGCCCTCCACTGGGTGTACTGCTGCACCCTTGGACCCACATTGCTGGGCGACATACTGGGCTTTGTGCATGAGGTGTGCGCATGTTGTTATGCGACCATGCTCCCAGCCCCAGCACATATGTACTGCTACCACCGTGCAGCTATACGTGGCCTGTATTCACACCTTAACTGCATGCTGTGTGGCCTTGCCCTGCATGTGTCTAGAACGTATGCACATATACGTGCCCATTGTGTGCCTCTCATCAGCAGCTGCATGTTAGTGCATAGGTCCCAATGTGAACAAAGCTGTGAGGTGAGAAAGATACAGTACCATATGATGGGTCTGCAACATTTTCAGGACTAGGAGACACATGTCCATCTGTCATGATAGGTCTGATATCCAGATATTCATATGAGTGCATGAACAGCAGATGTCCTTTGTAGTGTATAATTTTACTTACATTTATTACTAAACGTTATTCAAATATAATGCATGTTATTTAATTTGAACACTCAAAGCAAACGCTGAAAAAAGTGTAACTTCAGCAACAGTGATGTATTTTAATCCTATGCAACTGTGCAGAAGCTTCAACCAGCAGGACATGCAAGTGTACAAATTATAGTGTACCCCACCAGGTTACTTTGTAAGGCTCAGACTTTAATACCACATGGCGTGAACTGTCATGCCTGTTACACAGGCTGGGCAGACATAAGCAACTTATACATGGCTATCTTCTCCTTCTTCAGACTCTCCGATAGAGAGCTGAAGAAGGCTTAACCATGATTCTGCAGCTTTAAGGTAAAATGGTTAGTAACTGTACCTTAAGTCCTGATACACACATACAAAGGAACACAAACGTCAGCTGTTCTGTGTCCCTGATATTGATGGATTTATCAAGCACATGACAAGCACAGTAAGCTGGCCTAATACCATAAACCTGAAAATCCACATTCCACATAATTTCCTGTGTCTGGCCCTTCAGTCTTATGCAAAAAAGCAGGTGCAGAATCTTGCATATAGTAAAACATTGTTCTGTTCTTTGAATCAGCAAGCAAGTAGGGACCATTTTCAAAACTTTCATAAACTCCCCATTTGAGAAATGTTTGGCTCTACAAAGCAACTGCAGGGCTCCAGTGATGATAACTAGATTGAGACCATAAAATCACAGCAATGTTGTCTTTGCCCAGTTAATTTCCAAGTTCAGAAAAAGTTTTCCTCTTCACCTTTCTAGCATATCTGTCTGCATATGCAGAATTAGACATCTTATTTCTTGCAAATATCTCTGTAAATTATATGGATATAAGCCATTCCTGTTGAAGTCAAATGCAGACTAGTCTTCTAAACATGTTCTATTCTAATCTGCTATTTTTTTCTTTTCTTTACTAGCTGGTATCAGTGAAACACCTATGGCTGATTCACTGACACTACTGCATCTTTAAAAATATAGGGCAAGGTTTTTTTATTTCTTAAAAAGGTGTACAATTTCTTGCAGTTTTATGGACTTGCATGCTTTGATTGAGTCGTTCTTCAATCTCTACAGTTATCCATCATGTCCTAGGTACCACTGCATGCCCCAACAACTTTAAAGCATCTTGATGCAATTGTGGTCATCCCCCTCCCCCTTTTCACCCCATGAATGTACTGAGATAGCTGATGTGGGGCTAAATCTGAAGAAAGTGTTTTGTGTGAACAGTATCTGCAAAGGAACAGAGGAGGATGACACGTAGTTGTCTGAACCTGGAGAGTGGGACTTCATCTCAATGGCATTTCATCCTTTGTTCCAACACTGTCCCTCCCATTTGGGGTACAGATTTCCTAATCAGGCTAGGATAGCTGGGCAGGCCCATCCAACAGGCACAGCCTGCTATACATAAGCATACCTAGTAGGTTATCTGGTATCTCTCCATAATGTGACAGGCATCACAAGGCCTGCTGACATTTGCCAACATGCCCTGCACTACAGATTCCTGACATCATGATCCATCCCTTTTGGCCACCAGAGGACAGCTATGCAGAGTCGGGAATCATCAACAGTGGATGCTTGCCACTCTCTTTGCCACTTGATGTGCTATTCCCCAGGCTTTGGTACTAAACTGGGTAAACAACTTGGTAAGCAGTAACACATGCAGTGCTGTTAGGCCATTGAGCAACCCTGCTGCAAGCGTCTGACAGTCTACTGACACACACAGATGTTGAGCCTCACATAGCAGACTTTTGCCCTATAAGAACAATAGAAGAAGTTGTAGCAAGAATGCCAAATGCTATAATACTTGCAGTCTTAGATACAAGTCAAGGAGTCAGTCAAGTAGCACCATACAAACAGAGTGCTAAACTTTGCACATTCAATACACATTTTGGGGGTGACAGTATATGTTTAAAAGGTTGCCATTTGGTATTGAATCTGCCCCTGAGGTATATCTAAGAATTAGAACATGGTTGTTTGAGGACGTACAGGGTGGTGAAGTGATTGTGGATGACTTGCTCATATGGGGTGAAAATGAACAAAAGCACAATTAGAGATTGAAAAAAAAATGCTGTAAAGGGAATAGGAGAAAAACCTAATATTAAATCAAACAAAATAACAGATTGGGCTCTGTAAGGTAAGTTATTCATGTACTAAGCAATGATGGGTTAAAACTGGACCCAACAAAATATAAGCCACAACAAAAATGTAAAGGCCAGTAGACAAAGGGGTTTACAGAGATTAGCAGGTATCATTACATACTTAGAATATTTGTACCAATAGTATCACAGTGCAGTAGCAGTGTGGTTGTACCAATAGTATCACAGTGCAGTAGCAGTGCACTTGTACCAATAGTATCACAGTGCAGTGGCAGTGCACTTGTACCAATAGTATCACAGTGCAGTAGCAGTGCACTTGTACCAGTAGTATCACAGTGCAGTAGCAGTGCACTTGTACCAATAGTATCACAGTGCAGTGGCAGTGCACTTGTACCAATAGTGTCACAGTGCAGTGGCAGTGCACTTGAACCAATAGTATCACAGTGCAGTGGCAGTGCACTTGAACCAATAGTATCACAGTGCAGTAACAGTGTGGTTGTACCAATAGTATCACAGTGCAGTAGCAGTGCACTTCTACCAATAGTATCACAGTGCAGTGGCAGTGCACTTGTACCAATAGTATCACAGTGCAGTAGCAGTGCCGTTGTACCAATAGTATCACAGTACAGCAGCAGTGTGGTTGTACCAACAGTATCACAGTGCAGTAGCAGTGCACTTGTACCAATAGTATCACAGTGCAGTAGCAGTACAATTGTACCAATAGTATCACAGTGCAGTAGCAGTACAATCATACCAATAGTATCACAGTGCAGTAGCAGTGCGGTTGTACCAATAGTATCACAGTGCAGTAGCAGTGCAGTTGTACCAATAGTATCACAGTGCAGTAGCAGTACAGTTGTACCAATAGTATCACAGTGCAGTAGCAGTGTGGTTGTACCAATAGTATCACAGTGCAGTAGCAGTGCACTTGTACCAATAGTATCACAGTGCAGTGGCAGTGCACTTGTACCAATAGTATCACAGTGCAGTAGCAGTGCACTTGTACCAGTAGTATCACAGTGCAGTAGCAGTGCACTTGTACCAATAGTATCACAGTGCAGTGGCAGTGCACTTGTACCAATAGTGTCACAGTGCAGTGGCAGTGCACTTGAACCAATAGTATCACAGTGCAGTAGCAGTGTGGTTGTACCAATAGTATCACAGTGCAGTAGCAGTGCACTTCTACCAATAGTATCACAGTGCAGTGGCAGCACTTGTACCAATAGTATCACAGTGCGGTAGCAGTGCCGCTGTGCCAATAGTATCACAGTACAGCAGCAGTGTGGTTGTACCAACAGTATCACAGTGCAGTAGCAGTGCACTTGTACCAATAGTATCACAGTGCAGTAGCAGTACAATTGTACCAATAGTATCACAGTGCAGTAGCAGTACAATCGTACCAATAGTATCACAATGCAGTAGCAGTGCGGTTGTACCAATAGTATCACAGTGCAGTAGCAGTGCAGTTGTACCAATAGTATCACAGTGCAGTAGCAGTACAGTTGTACCAATAGTATCACAGTGCAGTAGCAGTGTGGTTGTACCAATAGTATCACAGTGCAGTAGCAGTGCACTTGTACCAATAGTATCACAGTGCAGTGGCAGTGCACTTGTACCAATAGTATCACAGTGCAGTAGCAGTGCACTTGTACCAGTAGTATCACAGTGCAGTAGCAGTGCACTTCTACCAATAGTATCACAGTGCAGTGGCAGTGCACTTCTACCAATAGTATCACAGTGCAGTGGCAGTGCACTTGTACCAATAGTATCACAGTGCAGTAGCAGTGCCGTTGTACCAATAGTATCACAGTACAACAGCCGTGTGGTTGTACCAACAGTATCACAGTGCAGTAGCAGTGCACTTGTACCAGTAGTATCACAGTGCAGTAGCAGTGCACTTGTACCAATAGTATCACAGTGCAGTGGCAGTGCACTTGTACCAATAGTGTCACAGTGCAGTGGCAGTGCACTTGAACCAATAGTATCACAGTGCAGTAGCAGTGTGGTTGTACCAATAGTATCACAGTGCAGTAGCAGTGCACTTGTACCAGTAGTATCACAGTGCAGTAGCAGTGCACTTGTACCAATAGTATCACAGTGCAGTGGCAGTGCACTTGTACCAGTAGTATCACAGTGCAGTAGCAGTGCCGTTGTACCAATAGTATCACAGTACAGCAGCCGTGTGGTTGTACCAACAGTATCACAGTGCAGTAGCAGTGCACTTGTACCAATAGTATCACAGTGCAGTAGCAGTACAATTGTACCAATAGTATCACAGTGCAGTAGCAGTGCAGTTGTACCAATAGTATCACAGTGCAGTAGCAGTGCAGTTGTACCAATAGTATCACAGTGCAGTAGCAGTACAGTTGTACCAATAGTATCACAGTGCAGTAGCAGTGCAGTTGTACCAATAGTATCACAGTGCAGTAGCAGTACAATTGTACCAATAGTATCACAGTGCAGTAGCAGTGTGGTTGTACCAATAGTATCACAATGCAGTAGCAGTGCACTTGTACCAATAGTATCACAGTGCAGTGGCAGTGCACTTGTACCAATAGTATCACAGTGCAGTAGCAGTGCACTTGTACCAGTAGTATCACAGTGCAGTAGCAGTGCACTTGTACCAATAGTATCACAGTGCAGTGGCAGTGCACTTCTACCAATAGTATCACAGTGCAGTGGCAGTGCACTTGTACCAATAGTATCACAGTGCAGTAGCAGTGCCGTTGTACCAATAGTATCACAGTACAGCAGCCGTGTGGTTGTACCAACAGTATCACAGTGCAGTAGCAGTGCACTTGTACCAATAGTATCACAGTGCAGTAGCAGTACAATTGTACCAATAGTATCACAGTGCAGTAGCAGTGCAATCGTATCAATAGTATCACAGTGCAGTAGCAGTGCGGTTGTACCAATAGTATCACAGTGCAGTAGCAGTGCAGTTGTACCAATAGTATCACAGTGCAGTAGCAGTATAGTTGTACCAATAGTATCACAGTGCAGTAGCAGTGCAGTTGTACCAACAGTATCACAGTGCAGTAGCAGTACAATTGTACCAATAGTATCACAGTGCAGTAGCGGTACAATTGTACCAATAGTATCACAGTGTAGTAGCAGTGCAGTTGTACCAATAGTATCACAGTGCAGTAGCAGTACAATTGTACCAATAGTATCACAGTGCAGTAGCAGTGCAGTTGTACCAATAGCATCACAGTGCAGTAGTACCAATAGCATCACAGTGCAGTAGCAGTGCAGTTGTACCAATAGCATCACAGTGCAGTAGCAGTGCAGTCGTACCAATAGCATCACAGTGCAGTGCACCCCTCTGAACCCAGCCAGAGACAGACAGACAGTGGCGGGGGAAGGGGTGGCAAACATGAGCAAAGTTTCAATGAACTGAAACAGTTCTCTACAGGCAACTGTACAAAAATATTTTGATGTAACAGAGGATGTGAAATTATCTGTTGATGCAAGCTTGCCACAAAATAACAGCCCTATGGCATACATTTTAAAGTCTCTAACTAAACACAACAAAAATATACACGGACTGAGAAAGAACTGTTCTGCATGCCTAAGAAAGATTTCATGAATACATAAATTGGCAAAAATAGGTTGTGGTTGAAACTAACCAAAACCTTTAAACATTATCTTTAAGAATTCTCTGCATCAAGCACCAGCTAGGTTACAGCAAATGATTAGGAGACTGCAAAAACATTTGCTGGATAAAAAATATAAACCAGGGAGACAGTAAATTGTGGATGATACATTTTCTCAAGCTATGGAGCCCACTGAAGAAATATGGGATGCAGCTGATGATGAATATGAAGTAAATGCAATTTAATATTTTTCCTATAACTGAAGCAAAATCTGAACAATTTAAAGCAGCAGCTGGGAAAGGCTTTGTGTTCCAGCTTTGTAAAATGAAGTACTATAAGGGTGGCATGTTAAAAGAACCAGTATACTAAAGGTAATTAAACCATACAGGAATTACAGAGATGATATAACTTTTCAAGCTGATATCTGATATAAAGGAGACCGTTTTAATTCCAACTAGTGTGAGACCAGAGATATTAAGGCCAATACAGAGTTCACATCTAGGAATAGAACAGTGCAGTCATAGAGTATGAGATGTACTGGCCAGGAAAGCTTAGAAGCAATAATTTCAAACTGCTATATGTGAGAAATATAGATGACGGAAGGCAAAAACAACCAGTAATGATGCATCTGATACCTGACTGGGCAGGGTCTAAAATTGTAGTGGATTTGTTTGAGCTGAAAAATGCAGCGTATTTGCTATTAGTGGACTACCACTCAAATCATTTTAAAACTGCAAAACTAGAAAACACAAGGAGTGAGTCAGTCATACTTAATTGTAAATCACAATTTGAATATCATGACATACCAGACAAACTGGTATTAGATAACAGACTACAGTTTGCAAGCTGGCAGTTCATACAGTTTGCAGAACAATACCAGTTTAAGCACACTGTGTCAAGTCCACAATACCCATAGTCAATGGATAAGCAGAGAAAACAGTGCAGACCGCAAAGAACATTCTTATAAAGGCTATGGAAAATGGCAGAGAGCCACATGTAGCATTTCTGGATTAATTAAATACCCCTTGAGATGTCTATGTTGGTTCACCAGTACAAAGGTTAATGGACAGGACGACAAAAATACTGTTGTCAACAATGAAACAATTATTAAAGCCACGTATATTGAACACTTACCAAGTCGTGTGGTACCTTAAAGGGGAACAGTCAGTACAAAGGGCCCACACTGCAAGTGGTGGGCTGATCCAAATGTGCAATTTGTGTGCAAAACATTTTGGTTTACTGTAGTATAGTAGATCATATTACTTAGACTAATTTTGCTTAATTCTAGTAGGCTGACATTTTCTGTTACTACAAATCCCAGAATCCCCTGCAACTGATATTAGAGCAGTAGGCAGCAGTGGGAGATTCAATAGCCTGCAGTGCATGTTAGAGTTTATATAAGCTCTGATCTTTTGTTTGCTGGTCCCACTCTCCTCCCTCATCCAAGTATAGTCACAGAGAACTATACCTAGCCCCTGGAGAGAAGTAAACCCAGAAAACATCTGATCAGAGATTCAATGTTTGTGGAATAGCAATGAGGAGAGAAGTGATATATATGCTTGTGTAACTTCGTGGTACATTTTGTGGCTTTACTCTATTCCCACCCTTGAGAAGTAGTAGTAGTAGTAGTAGTAGTAGGTAGGTAGGTAGTAATTTGTAGGGAATAGAAGGCCCAGGAGCAAGGGTGAGAAGAGCACCGGAGAAGGAGGAGGGGATGGTGGTGGTGGATGAAAAACATTCCCTAAGCAAGGGAGGTGTGTCAATGGAGGGCTTATGTAGATGTTGTGGGAAGAGCTATTCCCCACACTAAACCTCGGGCAAGCCCTCCCATTCAATGTTTGTGGAATGCAGTGAGGAGAGATGAGATATATCTGCTTGTGTGACTCTGTGGTACTTTTTATGTCTTTACTCTATTCCCACCCTTGAGCAGTGGTAGGTAGGTAGGTAGTAATTTGTAGTTAATAGAAGGCCCAAAAAGAAACCTCCTCCAACTCATGGACAGTATGATCCCCTGGCACTCAGGAGAGGAAAAACACCCAGGTGGAGGAAACTTCTGAAGACCCATCGCCAGAGGTCTGCCCATCTTTCTGGGCATTCTAAATGGAGAAGGATCTAGATTCTAGTAACCATAGCTAATTCAAGGTTGGTGAGTTGTTTGGAGAGATGATAATCCATCTTCAATCCATGGATGATGCCAATCACATGATGATCCTGTGGTTGAAAAGGAGATCAGTTCTGAATGAGTGATGGAATCCTGAATATAAAGTAAATCCAAGTGAAGGAGGATGAAGGAAGTCCAAGTATCCAAGATGATGAATGATGCTTGTCCAACTGAATTGTAATAGGTAGAGGGATCATGAGTGGATTGATAAGATACTAAACTGGAAATGGTGGAACTGCAATGGTAGAATAAGTCATTAGTGAATGGTCCAACTTGTGAGAGGCTCGAATGTAAGGGTATGGTCTGGAGGCTAGGAATTCTGTTTTGAACAAGGAGTCACTAAGGAAATGTCCATAGAATATAATTTGTAGAAGAGTCTTTGAGTGTCATGGAGATGGTGGTTCATTCTCGATCTGAGGATGATGCAGCTTGAATGATGATCCTGAAGATGAAGGGTACATCTTTCTGCAGGGACGGTAAAATCATATGTGTAAAGCAGATCCAGTTAAAGAAGGGCTAATGTAGACCATATTTCTGAAGTGACAAAGGATGGATGTCCGAGGAATTGTATGGAGGTTATGAGGTGGGAGAGCAGGATGAGATTGATATGAGACTAGACAATACACTGTGATAGTTATGATGATTAGTAAAGTTATGAGTTACTGGTCCAATTCATATAAGGTTTGATGTTTGAGGTAGTCTGAAGGTAAAGAATTGATCAGTGAGCGAAAGTCACTAGGTAAGCATCCCAGAATAAAATGAGTAGAGAAGTTTGAGTGCCTAATAGAAGTAATACCATAAGTGATTAGTAAAGCCCAGAAGATAATTTACGGAGCCCTCCAGATGTTAACCTAGTGTATATGAGGAATGATTGGAAATTCGGTATAAGGAAATGATGGCTTCTTTGGTCATGATGTTCATGACTTTATGCTTAATCCTTTGCTGGTACTCTGCCTGAAGTATGTGTGGGTATTCCTGTGGTGTGATCATTTAGGAGATGCACTGAGATGGCGAGATGGCATAGGTGGTTAAGTTTACAGGTAAACCTGATGCTGAAGTACATGAGAAATGCTTGAGGCAGATGAGAGAAAGAGTCTGTAGGCTGGATTGGTAGGGAGATTGATAAATGCAGGGTGTAAATGCCGATTGGGATGCAAGGCTGAGTTGGTGAATTTGACTTGGCTGTTACAGATTGCTGAATAGAATTCAGGAGAGCCAGTTCTCAGTGCTGGTCTTTACTGTAGAGATTAACGAAGGTACTTTGAGAAGAAGAGGCTGAATGGGCAGCTGGAAGAATGAGTAACCTGGTGGAAAGTACTAGGTGAATGGGTGTGAATAATAGTATAAGGAATAACGATGTCCGGGAGTGAAATCTAAGGTGTGAATGGTGTGAAGTTGAGAATCAGCTAAGCGATGGAGATCCCACGATGAATATTCTGGATGATAACTATGCAATTCCTAAAACTAGCAATGACTGTTGGGAAGTAGAAGTCGAGTAACATGGTCATCAGTGTCACTGTTGAACTAAGATGCAGCATAAGGAAAATGGATGATGTCCAGAGTTGAATGAGTTATCTTGAGATTCCTGGTATCTGTAGAGGCAATGCCGATTATGACATCTGAATAGAACAGCAGGATTTAAGTTCTTTCCATGTATGAGGATGGCTAATGAGAAGAGGCATCCAAGGAATGATGGTGATTGGATGGACAGGAATCAGAGGGTATATCCAATAGAGATGGAGGAGATCTTCCTACTGTCCAGGCAACTGGGATTCCATGAATGATTATGAAGAACTGAATGGGCAGTGTGAGACTTCAATAATAAATGTAAGAGTCTGTGGGGCATATGAGCCAAGGAATGTTTTGCTGGCAGTAGTATTACTCCAGAGCAATAAATAAATTATCAAATGAGTAGTGGAAGGGTACTGTTAGAAGAGCAGGAGTAGAAGTAGTGGATGGGTCATATGGAAAGGCAGATGATTTGTTAGCAGTACTGGTCAGAAATAAGGTACAAGGCCCAAAAGAGCAGCAGCAAACAGTACGAAGCCCTGAGCCAACAAGACGAAGATGAGAAAGCAGACAGTCAAATGTGAAGGAAGTACGGAGTGGATCCTGAGTAACTGAAGGAAAAGCAGAGGAAGCTATGGGTTAGGTGAAGCCAGATGACATCCAGAGCAGGAAAGAGCAGAACAATGTCAGTTCCAAGGTGAACAGCAATGAAGTGCAGGAAAGTTGAAGCAAGGCATCGGATGATGATCCACGGAAGGCCAAGGAGCCAAGCTAAGCACTATGAGCAACGGGAGTCCCACATCTGATGAAGGCTGGAAGCGACCAGAGAAACTGATGGAAGGTGCTGGAATGACAAAGGACAGGGTTCCATATCTGCAAAAGAAAATAAGTTTGTACAGCAGCCGAATGGGGAACCTGCAGCAAGGAAGTCCATGAGGCAGTCAACCTAGAGTGAGAGAGGGATGGAACAAGCCAGCAGGATCCATATGATGAGGGTGATCGAAGAGGTCCTGGTTCTGTAGTCAGAGTTGCAGGCAGTGCCAAGGGGCAGAAAGGTGGAGGAATGAAAGTGCCCTGGTCCTGAAGGGAAGCAGCGACCTGCAGTAGGGAAAGCAGCAGACAGCAGACATAGCGTTGTGAGCTAGGGCCATAGACCCGCAGGGAAGTCTCTGTAATGCAGACATGTCAAGGCTGGAAGAACAGCTGCAGTGAGGAGAACTGGAGACTGCTCAGCAGTAGGAGATCCAAGTCCAGAAAGGCTGTGGCATCTGGTAGCAGGTGGAGATAAACATATATGAAGCAGCGGAATGGAAGAACTGCATCCGGAAGGGACAAGTGAAGCCTGAAGATCCAAACTGAAGGTGAGCAGGAATATAGGATGATGAGAACGAGGTTGGAGATCCAGATTTCAATGGCAATCTGCATTGTGGAGGATGCAAAAGTGGAGACAGTACATGTCAGAGTCAGGATCCTGGCTGCAGAAGGCAGCAGATAGGAGTATGAGTCTAGGCTGCAGACAAGGTAAGATGGAGAAGTAAAGTAGGGCACAGTTCTGATCCTGAAAGGAGAGGCAGCCAGGCATCAGGCTGGACAGTAGTAACCTGAAGCAGTATAAGTAGCATGATTATGGTATGCAGCCTGAGAGTTCCGTTCCCGAAGGGAAGTGGCAACTGGTAGAAAGTAGAGAAGGCATGGTAGAATTCTGCAGATTGGAGACATAGCTCCCATCCCTGGTAGTCAGGCAGGCAAACCTTCACTCAATGCTATCCAGCAGAGTTAGGGACAGAGAATGTTGACGTGAAAGTAGGATGAAGTTCCGTTCCCGAAGGGAAGCAGCAACAGGTATGAGGTGGAGAAGGTATGGTAACAATTTGTATATGGTAGACATGACTCCTATCCCCGGTCATCAGGGCAAGCCAACCTACACTCAATGCTGTCCAGTAGAGTTAGGGACACAGGATGTCAAGTTGGCAAGCAGTAGGTAGTTCTGTTCCTGAAGGGAAGCAGCAACTGGATGAGGTAGAGAAGGTATGATAACAGTTCGTTAGTGGTAGACATGACTCCCATCCCTGTTCATCGGGGCAGCGAACCTTCACTCGATGCTGCTAAGCACAGTTAAGGATGGAGCATGTCAGGCTGGTAGTAGGATGTGATGAGTAAAACGGACTCCCATTCCCGATAGACAGGGGAAGCCTATCTTCACTCAGCACCTCAGAAAGTGCAAGTTAGGGACGGAGACTGGAGTACTGCTGGTATCAGCTGGCTGGAGCTCAGAACACTGCTGTAGAAGTAGAGGGAATTAGGAACAGAGATAGTAGCATGTAGGCTGAATGGCAGAACAGAAGGCAAACGTAGTGAGCAGGAAACAATAGTGAAGCAGGGGAATGATGCAAACAAAAACAAAAATAAAAATCCAACTGGGGCACTGGGAACATACAGGAAGGAAGGCACCATGAAACAGAGTGGAAACTGAGAAATAGAGGTGGAAGGGCAGATAGACTAGTGTATGGGAGAGCCATTACGTGCATGCAACGGATCTAGATAGGCTTGAAAGAAGACAGTGGTCAGTGTAATGGGGTTACATGGTTGGATCAGGAATGATAGGAAGGTAGTAGCAGTAGCATGGCA